>NC_069469.1:4164592-4186933 GCF_026875155.1 Cherax quadricarinatus | reverse complement strand
TGCTCCTGCTCACCTCCAAACTGGGAACCCTATTGTCTGTGGAAATCTGTTTCACCCAAAACTGAAGTTCTTGCCGGGCTAACACCACTGCTCTCATCCAGCCCATGGACCAACAGGTCATTTCTAACTTTAAAAACTAGACACCAAAGCAGTGTTTCAAAGGTGCTCTGAAGTGACCTCGGACACAGATTTGACCCTAAGAGTTTTGGAGGAATCACTTCAATATCCTCCATTGCATAAGCCTTATAGGTAAGGCTTGGGAGGGAGTGACTTCCAGGACTTTGACCTTCTTGGAGAAAATTGTGGTCAAAATGTGTCCCTACACCTGTTGTGGAATTCATTGTATCTCTGGGCAAGTCCATGGGGTTGGAGGTTAGTGATGAGGATGTGGAAGAGTTGGTGGAGGACCGCAGGGAAGAGCTAACCACTGAAGAGCTGCAAGAGTTTCATCTGGAACAGTAACAGACCATAGCTCAGGACCTTGCTTCAGAGGAAGAGGGAGTGAAGGAGGTGCCTTCTTCAGAGATTAAGGAGATTTGTGCAATGTGGACTAGGGTGCAAGCTTTTGCTGAGAAATATCACCCCTGATCAAGCTGAAACAAGTTACATCTGGAACAGGTTCAGTGACAACCTTGTCCCACTTCAGGGAAATCTTAGAGAGACCAGAAAGAGAGCTCTCTGGACAGATATTTTGTGCGACAGCGGTCCAGTGACTCTCAAGCTGGTCTTAGTGGCATTAAAAGACAAAGAAGGGAACTAACCCCAGATAGGGCTTTGATACCTGAAGTCCTTGTGGAGGGGGATTCCCCTTCCAAACAATAAACTCTCCTCCTCGCTATCTTCCATAAAGGTATGTAATACTGATTTAATTGTTCATGTATTTATTTTATTTAGTTCTCATTGTTTGTGTATGTAAAACTATAATTAATCTCTAAAAAATACATTTTTTTTTTTTTGTGAATATTTTTGGGTGTCTGGAACGGATTAATTGTATTTACATTAATTCTTATGGGAATAATTATTTCGGTTATCGACCATTTCAGTTTAAGGCCGGCTTTCTGGAATGGATTACGGCTGATAACCAAGGGTCCACTGTATGTCATTCATGTCAGCTAGGCTTGTATACCTTGTACATGTATTTTTAGAAATAAAGATATTATTATTATTATTGTTATTATTATTATTATTATTATTATTATTAATTAAATAATTTCAAGTGCAGGAAGTATATTATTACAACCAAAACATAGTTTAATTTGAATAATTGAGACACGCCTACCAAATGCTACATACAAGGTTTTAAATTATTTCACTGATAAAGAGATGGAGTAGCTCTTCTCTCAGAAAAAACTTATTGCATCAAAATTTTTATATTGAAGGAGCTGACACTGAATGTATTTGGCAAGTTTTGAAGGAACTAAAAGGGTTTTTTTTAAGGTTAAGTAATGACCTAAACCTGGGAAGCAACCAAGGAAGACAGCTTTTAAAAAGTGGACACTGGGAGCAATATTAATTTCAGGGGTCTGCACAGTGAAAGGGTAAATGTGCACATTTATAGTTTGTTCTCACTTTAGAAATCTTTTTTAGGTTCAACCCTATAGCAAGTGGATTACTGGTGAAGGCATTGAGTCGCATATTGAGTATAGAGAGTGCTTCTGAGGGAAGAAAGATGCAGCCACTCCCTACCCGTGAGACACTCCAGATATTAGCAGAAACATCCGGCGGTGATATACGAAGTGCAGTCAATGCTCTTCAATTTGCAACTAAAAAAAGTTAGTAGTATTCCCTGTTTTAACATTCACACCCTAACCTTTTCTTCACGCTTCATAATAACTCCATAGGGTTTTTCACAGCTTTGCAACACCTAATATGGCCACCCTTTCGTACAAGTGTTCTGAAGCCATAAATGTAGCAAATAGGTACTTTAATATGACTAAGTTTTTTTTATTATTATTATTAACACATCAGCCATTTCCCACTGAGGCATTGTGACCTGAAAAAGAAGAAACACTTTCATCATCACTCACTCCATCACTGTCTTGTCAGAGTTATGCCAACACTTCAGTTCAGAAACTGCAGCATATCTCCACCCCTCCTTCAGAGTGCAGGCACTGTACTTTCCACCTCCAGGACTCGAATCTGGCTAACCAGTTTCCCTGAATCCTTTTATAAATGTTACTTCCTCGCAGTCCAACAGCACATCAAGTCTTAAAAACTAAGTATTTTATTTTTGTCAATTCATTAATCATTTAGCATCTTAGCACTAAGCAGAAATCTGAAAAAAATTATGACCTTTGTCTAAGTGACTTGCATGTCTCATACTGACCTCCCCAGGTCCTGGAGTATATCTGGAAGGTGTTCTGAGGGTCAACACCCCCATGGCCGGGTTCATGACAGGCCTCACAGTGGATCAGGCCTGCAGCCATTCCCAGGGCCTGCCTTTGTCAGACAGATTGTACTCATATCTCTAAGGACTGTATAAACATAGTTCGTTGGACACTGTTACACTTACCAGAATGTCTTTGATGACACCTGATTCCTGGGTTTAGTCCAAGATCAGTGTTATGGCACACCTGATCACTGAAGAGCAGGACTTCACACAAATGCAAAGTATGGCACATTGATGATGATATTTGGACAAACTTTTACGCTCTGTGGCCGCATGTAAGCCCTTCACCACCATACCTGATTAAATCCCTACTTGCCTTGTATAAATTATGGATTGCAATTTACTTAATGAACAAGACAAGGAAAGAGGACTTTGCCTATGCCCTAGTTTGTTAAACCTGGGATAATTGTATCTGGGCATGTGATTTCTTCTGGACAGGAATATCCTAATTAAATAGTGTCCTGCTTTACTAATCAGAACAGTTTGTGGTGGTCCAAATAACATAAATCAATACTGCAGACACATCGCTACGTTAGATGTTCTTGAACAACAATAACAAGAGTGAGCATAAGAGATGTAGCTTCTGGCTAAGTCCTGAAAATCACCATCTAGAATAGTCTTAGTGTTTTACATAACATCCCAAACAACAAAAAAACTACATGATAAATATTAATATATTTGAGTTATTGACAAATTGGGTAAGCATTAAAACAAATTGGTTTGCCTTTTTCTTGGGAGGGAGGGAGGGTCTACTGACCATAACCTCTATTTTTTCCCACACGATCTTCAGGCGCCAAAAGCACTGATCATGCTTTCCCATGAGTTGTATTAGGTACGGCAGAATAAGGAGACCAAAGAACTCGTTACAGAATTTATCACTGCTCCCGAACAACCATAGACTTAGTGTCAGAGCCTCAGTCATCCACCTTGGCAAACATCACAACCCTTCTTCCCTCAGCCCATAGGAACCACAGCATCCTCCTCCACTCTGTCAGAATCATTGATAACACTCATCCAGCAACCACAGTATAAGATAAGAAATCTTGCTTCATAACATTTGTAGCCTTATTTAATGCATTAAACACACATATTCAGGACAGGGTGCAATAAAAAGAGAAAAGGTAGCTTATAAGGTTTATACAAAGCAGAGTGATATAAGAAGTGCAAAGTATATGGAAGTAAAAAACAGTGATTCAGATAGTGCAGAGAGACTGCATAAGGAAACAAATGATATGGGAGTTGTGGAGGCACTGTCTAGAAATTTTGCTGAGAATAAGAAAAAGTTTTTGAGTAAGAATAAACACAAGTTAAGACAGCCTAGGGAACGAATGATTATGTAAGTTAAAACCAGAGTAGCACTTAGAGATGGGGAGCGGAGGTATTGAGTAGATGGCTGGAATATTTTTGAGAACTTTAAATGTCGATGAGAAAGGGAGGCAGTAATTCATGCACTGGCCAGGAAGGTATAGTTATCTTTTAGAGTGAAGTAGATCAAAGATGTGTGTTGGGGGAGGTCATGAGGCATTACATGATTGAAAGGGGTTAATTCAGTGAAACGGATGGGATCATGACAGCAAAGTTAAAAGCACGGGGGATATAGTGTTAGAGTGTTTGGGTATAAGGTTTAATAAATGTATGAAAGAAGGAAGGTATCTAGGGATTGGCAGTGTGTGTGTGTGTAAATTCTTTATATAAAGGGAAGGACAAGAAGATAGTAAAAATTACATATAGGGGAATAAGTAGTTACTGAGTAAACCAGGTAAAGTGAATGGTAAGGTTATTAATTGAAAGAATTAGAGGTAAGCAGGAGAAGGAATGCAGATTGACAAGGAGGACTTAGAATGGGTAGGATGTGGTAGATCAAGTGTTATCACATGAGCATTACATATGTGAACAATATTTTAGATAAATGTAGGAAGTTATCATTCATTATATGGATTTAGAAAAGGCATATGATAGTGGGTAGGTAGTAGGTTGGTAGACAGCAACTGCCCGGGGAGGTACTACCGTCCTGCCAAGAGTGTGTAAAACTCTGAAACCTGTAATGTTTTACATGAATGGTAGGATTCCTGTGCCCTGTGTGTTTCTGGTCGAATAAACATGCAAGATTTCAGGTATTCTGCTACTTACTTCTGCTAAACTAGGTCAACCTACACATACATGTACAACAATAATATAAAATATAACACCCCGCTGGGTTTTCTTCTATTTTCATTCTAGTTCTTGTTCTTGTTTATTTCCTCTATTTCCATGGGAAGTGGAAACAGAATTCTACTTCGTTATTAGCCATGCGAGTTGTAAGAGCGACTAAACATGCCGGGAGCAAGGCAATTACCCATTCTCCTGTCAAATTACTAATTTAAAAAGGAAACTTCGTTTTTTTTCTTTTTGGGCCACCCTGCCTGTGGGAAATGGCCCGGTTTGTTGAAAAAAAACAAAATGTGGATAGAGGGGGGGGGGGGGGGGGGGGGGGGGAAAGCAATGTGGCAGAATGTTACAGTGTAAGGATAGGGTTGTTGTAGTGTGAGTACCACAGGGAAGTATCCTAGGTCCTCTAACTCTTTCTCATTTCCATCAGTGACATCCCATACTTTGCTGCTCTTAAACCCATTCTATTTGCCAGATGACACCACTCAACCCCAGCTAATACTTTAGTAACACTTGTAATACAAGCAAGCTACATAAAATATCAAACTGGATGATGACCAGTAAACTTACTCTCAATAAAGACAAATACCTACTCATGTGTTTTGGAAACAAGTTTTAAATATCCAGCTAACATATCGGTAAACGGATCAACACAAACAAGACGCACTAAGGCAAATTTCTTAGGTCCTCCACCTTTGACCTTAACTAAAATTTCAAGAACCCACATGCCCAACAGAATATACCATACTTGCAGTTTCTAAGACGCAATTTTTTTTCCCTTAACCCTTTGAGGTCGACAGGCCCTCACCAGACCGCTTCTCAGGGTCGGCCAAATTTAAAAAAAAAAATAATAATTTTTTCTATAAAAGATAGAGAATCTTTTCGCCGATCTAATGACACCAAAAATATGAAATATGATGGAAAACTTACGGAATTATGCTCTCCTCGCTAATTAGCGTCTCGGCAATGTTTACGGTCGCGATTTGGGCTCCACTTTGACCTCCTTTTCGGCCATTCCACTGTACTAGTCGACAAAAAACATGAATATTTTTCGCTAGAACTCTATGTTTTCTATGACGATGCAGAAACCACCCATTTACCATGTTCAACTATCCATTACAGTGGTCAGAATTTAGCATTTATGCCATTTCACACAATTTCAAAAGATGCAAATTCCGAAATAGGGTCCAGAACGACAAGAAAATACATTCCTGCACTAAAAATGACATTTCCCTCTGTTCATTAATCACGTCTCAAGGCGCCCTCTACATTCTTTTTGCTCCACTTGAATTTTTATTCTCACAAAAATAGAAGATTTACTGTTATGCAGACTACTCATTAGTGTACAAAATGTATGAATCATATTGCGCGACTATGCAAAAGAATATTAGACTCACCAGTTGACGTGCAATGATTTGTTTACCTTTTGAACTTGGGAAAAAATAACGAATCGAACATTTCCTGCTACTTTGAGCTCAATTTCAAGTACTTTTTCATTGAACAACCATCAAAATATCATCTCAATTTCTAATATATGCCTTCCATTCTAGTAAAAATGATACCAAAAAACTAGAATAACAACAATAAATTACCATAACGAAAAACAGTGCAAATTCGCTGTTTTATTTCCAAAAAAATTAAAAGTTTTTTTTTCTCATTATTCAACAGTGTGCAGCAGGATATTTTTTTATACCATGCACACTGACCACAAAGACCCATTCTTTCATATGAGGCCTACCTCTTTCTCCCACTAGATTTGAGGGCGTACTCTAGAAATTAGGCGGACTAGTACGTCAAAAACCCTGGGTCTTAAGCCATAACTATAAGTCAAGAAACCTGGGACCGAAAGCCATACTAGTACTTCTGAAACACCTCAAGGGTTAAAATCTTAAAAAATCAACAACGTGACTTGACGTGTTAAGATAGGAGAGATCGAGACGAATGGTACTGGACCTTGACATCTGTTGGAGTGTGAGCGTAATATTTAGTGAAGGGATTCTGGGAAACCGGTTATTTTTCATATAGTCGAACTTGTGTCCCGGAATGTGGAAGTAACAATGCCTGCACACTGAAAGGAGGGGTTGGATATTGGCAGTTGGATGGATAATGTTTGTTTCTTTATACTTATATGCTTCTAAAACTGTTGTATGTCTGGGCACTTCTCTGCAAAAACAGTGAAAATGTGTGAGTGTGGTGAAAGTGTTGAATGATGATGAAATATTTTCCTTTTTTGTAGGGATTTTTCTTTTTTGGGTACCCTGCCTAGTGGGAGACGGCCGACTGTGTTGAAAAAAAAAAAAATTCTGCAAAAAAATCGCCCTTCGCCCTATAAACTGAAGGGTCATAATGGATCTATAAATTTTGATGCTGGGTTTGGGCTGGTAGCTCCTCCCATTATGTCCAATGCCGAGCTTTTGAAAAACTAAAACAATCCTTATACCGCGTAATATGGAACTTAGAAAGTTTTTCCAAAATAGGCATCCTTCCAAGATACGATTTTATGTACCCCAAAGGTGCTCCCTTACTTTTATCTCATAGTCCTAGATATACCCTAATCTTGCCCATGGAATTTACGCTTGGGATAATTCCACGACCAATCACCTTAAACCTTTAACCCTTTTGACTGTTTCGGTCGATATGTACAGTCTTATTAGGTACTGTGTTTGACCTATATATGGCTCATAATTCTAGCGGTTCAATCAAGCAGGAGAAAGCTGGTACCCACATGTGAGAGAAAGGGTCCTGTGGGTCAGTGTGCTCCAAATAAACAAAATCCTGGACACGCATGCATAATGAGAAAAAAAAAAAAACTGATCGTTTTTTTTTTTTTTTAATTAAAAAAGCCGACTTTGTGGTCTATTTGTATAGTATTCATGGATCTATTCTTGTTTTCTTGGTTTCATTTGATAGAATGGAAAACCATATAGAAATAGAGGTGATTTGATTGGTTTACTATTATAAAACGAACCTGGAAATGGAGCTCAAAGAGGGGAAATGTTTGATTTTTGCCGATGTTCAAAGTAAACAAATGATGTCATTGTCCCAATAAAATGTGCAAACTAGCCATTCTAATATGCAGTCATGAATGGGGGGTTTTTTTTGACATTATTTTACAATTATTACATATGGCAGTAGTCCTGCATAACAGTAAATCTTCTATTTTTTGTTTTAATAAAAATTCAAAATAGAGCAAGAGTAATATCAGAGTGGCCTATAGACTATGACTGATGAACGACAGAAAACCTGTTAGTTTAGAGCCAGGAATTCTCAATTGTTCATTTTGTACCTTATTTTGAAATTGTCATATTTTTAATTTCGTGAAAATTTGCAATTTGACCAATTGCAAATTTCTGACCACCGTTTTTGGGTAGTTGAAATTGGTAAATGGGCAGTTTTCTTGTACTCATCTTCCGATAGAAAAACTTGTATTTCAAAAAATATTTATGAGTTTTGTCGACTGTAACAATGGAATAGCCGAAGATAGGGCCCTCAAAGTGGGCAAAATCGCCGATTTGTAAATATCGCAGATGTCGCTAACTTCGCGAGTGTGTAATTCGCAGTTTTCCATCAAATTTTCGTTGTTTTTGTGTCATTACAATTGGGAAAAGATTCTCTCCTCTATCATTTCATAAGAAATTTTTTTTTTTTTTTTAAATTTGCGACACCAGGAGACACTTCAGGATTGGGGGATGCTACAGTCAAGGGGTTAAACGTCCAAACGTATATATATCAGTCACATCGCTGCACGCCGCGAATATTTTGAAAATAATTTTTTTTTTATGAAAAAAAGGAGCACATTTTTTCTGAGTGTTATAGGATAAAAAAAAAAAAAATAGGTCTGCATTCTACGAGATTATGAGGGCCCAGAAATTGGCACGGAAGCTCACTTGACAGCAAACTGTGAGTCCAGCTTGTCAGAATGTTGCCGATATACTTTTTTTTTTATTTCATATTTTTTAATGTAATTTTTTGTTCTGATAAATACAATTTGTAATTACTATGTTCTTATCATTTTATAACCAATCTTTGTTCTGGACTCTAGTATAAGGTACGAATTGGTACACATTGACAGAACCACACTGACAGTTGGACATTTACACCTGCCTTGGGTCATTTACTATGTCTTGGAAATAAAAACAAATATTTATAGACCCAGCCTATGTTTTGGATATGAGTTAAGTGATATAATGAGGATAAGAGAGAAGTGTAGAGGAGAGAGAGAGATTCTGGGAAATGTTGGATGAATGCAGGAGTTTTGAATCAATGTGAGAGGTAATGGTGGTTGGGGAATTTCAATGATAAGTTGGTAAAAATTGTATGGAGGGAGTAGGTAAATATGGGTGCTAGGGTAAATGTAAATGGACCTTTAATTGAGCATGTGTAGAAAGAGATTTGGTAATAAATGTAATACATAATTTTATGAAAAAGAGGATAAAATAAATATACAAGGTTTGATGTAGCACGTAGATATGAAAGTAGTTTGTATAATATGTATTGGTGGAATAAAAGGGTTGAGGGTAGGCTCCAGATGTACATTGGTTAAGAGGGGCAACTGATATATCGGATCAATTATTTAGTATGTAGCCAGTTAGAGGTAAGACTGTAAATGGGAAAAGAGAATGTGGCACAACAAGTAAGAGGGAGGTGAAAGTGTAAATATACAAGGGAGGAGGAAGATCGGGCGAGATATAAGCGACTATTGGCAAAAGGTGGGCCCTAAGTGCAAAGATAGTAGTGTGGCTGGGTTGACGAGGGTTGGAATAGTTTTAAAAAATGCAATATTAGAATGTGGGGCAGAAGTTTGTGGTTTATAGGAGGGTGGGCATGAGGGAAGAGGAGTGATTAGGTGGAATGAGAAGTACGGTGTGGATAAAAAGAGACAAAGGTACTTATGAGGAGGTTTTACAAAGCAGAAGTGTTATAAGAAGAGCAGGCATATATGGGAGTAAAAGAAAGGTGAAGAGAGTGGTGAGAGGGGTGGCAAAAGAGAGCAATGATAGAGTGGGAGAGGCACTGTCAAGAAAATTTTAATGAAAATAAGAAAAAATTTTGGATGAGTTTAAACAGTTAAGAAAGCCTATGAAAGTATCGATTTGGTCAGTTAAAAACAGAGTAGGAGTTAGTGATGGGAGATGGGAGTATTAGAAAGCTAGAATATTTTTGAGGAGACGTTTAAATGTGAGGAAGAAAGGGAGGCGATAATTCATGCACTGGCCAGGGAGGTATACCATCTTTTAGGAGTGAAGAAGAGCGGCATGTAAGTGTTGTGGAGGTACGTGAGCATTAACGTAGAATGAAATGGGTAAAGCAGCTGGAACTGAGTGGATCATGACAGAAATTTAAAAGCAGGGGGGATAATAGTGTTGGAGTGGTTTGTACTTTGTTTAATAAATGTATAAAGAGGGAAAGGTACCTAGGGATAGGCAGAGAGCATGTATAGTACCCCTTTATATAAAAGGGAAAGGGGACAAAAGAGATTGTAAAAATTATAGAGAATAATTTAACCACCGAGTTACATATACCAGGAAAAATATACGGTAGGGTTAATAATTGAAAGAATTAGAGGTAAGACAGAATGTAGGATTGCAGATGAGCAGGGAGGCTTCAGAGTGGGTAGGGGATGTGTAGATCGTGTTTACATTTAAGCATATATGTGAACAGTACTTAGATAAAGGTAGGGAAGTTTTTATTGTATTTATGGATTTGAAAAGTCATAAGAATAGAGTGGATAGAGAGCAATTGGCAGATGTTGCAAGTACAGTGGTCCCTCGCTTTTCGTAGTTCTCGGCAATCGTAAATTTCGCCAGTCATAGGGGTATTTTCGTATAAACATGGACTCGCTTTTCATAGGTTGACTCGCGAATAGTAGTTCGAACCATGACGCTAACGCACGGTGTGAGCAGGGGAGGCCACCTAACCCAGCCATCTGGCTTGTTTACTCCATATGAGTGAAGACCCCTCAATGCGCCTACGAAAATATTTCATAATCCACTCATATTAGAGCTTGCAAGTACTAAATAAGCTACTCATGCTCCAAAGAAAGCTCCTAGTGCCAAGCCTGTGTAAAGAAGGTGAGAAAATATGTACATGACCAGTCTTGTACCATTTTAGGGAATGTTAAAGAGACGCCATAAACAGCTCTCGTCCACAGTTACTTTGCAATACAGGACTAGAGTGACTCTCTCAAGGTGGTCCCTAATGGCATTACGAAACAGAGAAGAGAAGCAACCCCAGAGAAGAATTGGTACGCTGAGTGATTGCTGGAAGGGATTCCCCTTCCAAATGTAAACAATCCAATCTTGCTCCTCCTCCAGTCACCCATAACCAAAAGAAGAATCTCCAATAAAGGTATGTTATGCTGTTAATGTTTTCATTCATATCCCATTGTATTATTTATGTACTACATGTATATTTCATGTCAAAAATTTTTGTTTTAATACTTCTGAGTGTCAAGTTAAACGATTACTTGTAACAGTGGACCCCGCATAGCGACCTTAATATCCGTGCAAGAGTGCTAGGTTGTTATGGCGAAATGTTCGTTAAGCGAATGAATTTCCGCCATAAGAAAATAAAGTAAATCAAATTAATCGTGCAGAGACAACCCAAAAGTATGAAAGAAAAAAAATTTAACCACATGAAAAGTTAATTTTAATACTCTAACTGAAAAAGGCATGCTCAATTTACATGACACTTTTATTGAAGATCTGTGTGGTGTTTGATGGGATGGTGAGAGGGGAGAGAGGAGTGTTAGTATTTAACAGGGGGGAAAAAAAAATTCCCCCTTCATTTAAGACTTGAGGTGTCGAGTCCTTTTCTTGGGTTACTTCCTTCTACTTTTAAGCCACTAGGACCGGACGTCAGAGTCACTGGACTTCTTTCTCGCACAACATATCTGTCCATAGGGCCGTTACCTCTCGTTCCATATGACTTCCCTAAAGAGGTTCACAAGCATATGTCAGAGTTTAGTCACCAGCATCACCACGGTCTTGCAATAGCTGTGTGAGGTGATTTTCATCCATGAAAGGTTTTGCACTTCATGCCACTTTGCACAGATTTTCCTAATCTTAGTTAGTAGGGGCAATTTCTTTCAATTTCTCTCTCCTCGCTTCGCACCAGTTTCCTCAGGTCTGGCATCGTTGGCGTTGAAGTTTGATTCTATATCAGCTCATCAGTGGTTAGTTCTTCCTTGTCCTCGCTCCACACTCTTCCACATCAGCCCACTAACCTCCAACACAAAGGATATTCCCAATGCCAAATGATTTCTCACTGGCATAATCCGCTCAGGTAGCCTCAAACCCTTCAAAATCCCTTTTGTCTACACATGCTGTCCACAGTTTCTCCACGCTGAGTTCAAGGTCTTTCTTAGGTCACTCCTCCCACGCCTTACCCTATAAGGTTTACACAATGAGGAAATTAAAGTGATCTCTCCATAAGTCTCTTAAAGTCAGTTGAGTTTCTGAGGTCACTACAAAGCACCTTTCAAACAGAGCTTTTTTGTACAGTTTTTTGAAGTTTGCAAATAACCTGCTGTCCATGGGGCTGCATAAAGGAGTGGTTATTAGAGGCAAAAACTTCACCTTAATAATTTCATGTCCCCTATAAAGTCGCTCTGGCCACGTCTGTAGGATAACCATGGCCATTGTCAACACCAGGGGCAACTTGAGTTCTAATTTCTTTTCAGTTAGGTAATCTTCACATTGGGGGGCAAATGCATGTGTATCTCAGTCATAGAAAAAGTCCCCTATTGACCCATGCCTTACTGATTGCTCTCCACAGCAACACGACAAATTCTCCTTAGGACATTCTTTGCTGAACATCTGGGATTTCAGAGTGATCCCTAATAAAGCGTCACTTGCAATCACCAGTAGCCAGGAACACTACAACAAAGTTAAAGCCTGTCTTTCAATAGGCTATGTCCCAGAAAAGCCTTCCTCACAGAGACCTTAGTTCCAGCTTGGCATTTTCTACCAAAACCGGCCTGATTCCTCACAATAAACACTTGTTCAGGTTTCAGTCCTTCACTTTCTATGTACTTCCTTGAAATCCTGCACATATTTATACAGCTGCTTTGAGACCTAACTGGCAGCCCAACCAATGCCTTATCACACTATGTCAGATAAGAAATAAGATAAGAATTCGTTCGGATTTTTAATCCCCGGAGGGTTAGCCACCCAGGATAACCAAAGAAAGTCAGTGCGTCATCGAGGACTGTCTAACTTATTTCCATTGGGGTCCTTAATCTTGTCCCCCAGGATGCAACCCACACCAGTCGACTAACACCCAGGTACCTATTTGCTGCTAGGTGAACAGGACAACAGGTGAAAAGGAAACGTGTCGAAATGTTTCCACCCGCCGGGAATCGAACCCGGGCCCTCCGTGTGTGAAGCGGGAGCTTTAGCCACCAGGCCACCACTACGCTTCTTGAATCTCTCAAACCAACCTTTGCTGGCCTTAAATTCACTCACATCATCACTAGTTGCAGGCATTTTTTTTTTAATTAAATCCTCATGCAACTTCCTAGCCTTTTCGCTTATTATCGCTTGAGATACGCATCTTCCTGCTAGCTGTTTTTTCATTTATCCACACCAATAAGAATCTTCTCACATCTTCCCATCATTGCGATCTCTGTTTCGAAACACATTTAAACCTTTGCAAGAACAGCTTCCCTTGATTGCCTTTCGGTTGCCCACAATATAAGAAGGTTATTTTGGGTTTCTTGTACAACCTGACCAGGTCGCGACACCACTCCATTTCATACATTATCAATGATCTCATACTTCATCTCTATTGGAATTCTCACCCTTTATAGTCTGTAGTGTCGGGAACAAGAAGCTTTTCTTGGAGCCCATGGTCCAATTATTTTCCAGATAAAGCTCCGAAAAGCACTGTAATAATACAAAATCTTCCAATTGATGCCTTGTATGTAACCGCGGAGGCTGGCTGGTAAACAATACCACCGGCGGAACATATGAGGCTGGCTCAGGCCCACATGACCGTCTCGGACGAAGGCGGTGAGCGGTTTTTGGTGCGGTATGCGAGGCAAAATTTACGATCAAAGCGTCCGGAATGCGGATTGTACGTATGAATGCATACGGTATGCGGGGGGTCCACTGTATTTACATTATTTCTTATGGGGAAAATTGATTCGCAAATCGTGAATTTCGTTTATAGTAGCTCCTCCAGGAACGGATTAATTACGAAAAACGAGGGACCACTGTAAAGTGGAATAGGTGGTAATTAACTAAATGCTTGTAAAGAGCTTTTATAGATAGTGAGCTCAGGTTATGGGTGTATAGAAGAGAGGGAGATTACTTCCCGTTAAAAGTAGGTCTTAGACAGGTATGTGTAATGTCACCATGGTTGTTTAATATATTTATAGATGGGGTTGTAAAAGAAGTAAATGCTAGGGTGTTCGGGAGAGGGGTGGGATTAAATTATGGGGATCAAATTCAAAAAATGGGAATTGACACAGTTACTTTTGCTGATGATACAGTGCTTATTGGGAGATTCTAAAGAAAAATTGCAAAGGTTAGTGGATGAGTTTGAGAATGTGTGTAAAGGTAGAAAAGTTGAAAGTGAACATAGAAAAGAGTAAGGTGATGATGGTAATCAAAGATTAGATAAAGAAAAATTGGATATCAAAATGGGGAGGAGTATTATGGAAGAATGAATGTTTTCCCAGATACTTGGAGTGACTGTCGGCGGATGGATTTATGAAGGAAGAGTTAATCATATATTTGATGAGGAAAAAAGGTGAGTTGTGCATTGAGGTATATCTTGAGTCAAAAAATTTATCTATGGAGAAAGAAGGGAATGTAAGGAAAGATATAGTACCAACACTCTTAAAATGGATGTGGAAGCTTGATGGTAAATGCAGCGCGAGGAGACGGTTGAACAGGTGGAGATGACCTGTCTAAGGGGCAATGTGTGGAGTAAATATTATGCAAAAATTCGAGTGTGGAATTAGGAGAATGTGTGGAGGTAATAAAAGTATTAGTCAGAGGCAGAAGAGGGTTGTTGAGGTGTTTTGTCATTTAAGAGAATGGACAAAGATAATGACATGGAAACCATATAATCTATAGGGGAAGGAAGGAGGAGGTTGGGGTCGTTCCTCCGAAAGGTTTGAGAGAGGGGTAAAGGAGGATTTTGTGGCGAGGGGACTTGGACTTCCCAGCAAGCGAGCATGAAGCGAGTTAGATAGGAGTGAATGGAGACGAATGATACTTGGGCCGGCTGACGATCTGTTTGGAGGTGGGTGGAGCGAGGGTAATATTTAGTGAAGGGAATTCGGGAAACCGGTTATTTTCATATAGTCGGCACTTGAGTCCTGGCAATGGAAGTACAATGCCTCACATTAAAGGAGGGGTTTGGGATATTGGCAGTTATGGAGGGATATGTTGTGTATCTTTATAACGTATATGCTTCTAAACAGTTTGAATTCGAGCACCTCTGCAAAAGCTGTGATATGTGTGGTGTGGTGTATGTGTTGAATGATGAAAGTATTTTCTTTTTTTTGGGGATTTTCTTTTTTTTGGGTCACTCCTGCCTCGTTGGAGACGGCCTACTTGTATGAAAAGAAAAAAATAATAATAATAATAATAATATAATATGTAATAATAATAATACTAATAATAAGTTCATTGAAGCATGAAAAACAGTCTACACCTGACAGTGACATGATAAGGGGAGATAAACATCTGATAAAACTGATGTTTGTTGAGCATACACAAGGGTTGGAGGAGGGTGCAGCTGATAAGAAAAGATTAGATATCCATCCCCCTCACTTTGTTTTTGCTGGTACACAAATATTTGTCTGCCTATTTGTCTGTCTGTCAAAGCTTATCCCCCCCCCCCTGTCTCTCTGTCCTAGCTTGTCTCAACAGAGCCACCAAGACTCATCATCACCTTACTCACATCTTCAAGCAGAGTATAGCACGTTGTCTGGAGTTTTGGTTATCCTAGGTAATTTAATACTACTATCCTTGTATTTATGTGTACCTGTGAGACAGACAAAGACAGATTGAAAGAGATAGACAGAGATAGACAAAGAGACAGATAGACAGAGACAGATACAGAGACAGAGATCGACAGACCCTAAACTTGGGTTAACATCACTTTTCCTCTTAAAGAGAAGTGTTAATATGACATTACATCATGAATCTTTGGTGTTTGCCGGGGGGGGGGGGGGGGGGAACGGGTGCTCTAGCTGCGCTCATTAACTGGCCTCCCACAAGGTACTAAGTGGTCCCAGATTTTTTTAATACTGCGCACACCGAGTGTTAACCCTCTGGGGGTTTTGGCCGTACTAGTATGGCTTACCCCCAGGTTTTTGAACGTACTAGTACGCCTAAATTCTAGCAACCCTCCAAATCTAGTTATAGAAAGCTGTAGGCCTACATAGAAAGAATGGGTCTAAGTGTTGCAGTGTGCTCAGTAAAAAAAAAATCCTTGCAACACACGGTCATAAATGAGAAAAAAAAACTTTGACAGGTTGTTTTTGGATTAAAAACAGGCGACTTTGCCCTGATTTCGGAATGGTATTATATTGTTGTATTCTTAGTTTCTTTGTCCCTACTTTTATAAGAATGGAAGACGTATTACATACAGAAATTTGTCATGTGGGAGCGAAATAACGTGGATGGGGTTAAGAACCACTCCGTAAGCTGGTTAGGTACGTATAATTGAAAATGGAAAGTATGGGTAAGCACCAGGCGCCCTGCCTCTCTCCTGCCTCTACTCAGAACTGACTACCCCACCAGTGAAGCCTAGGGGGAGAGTGGTGATCAAAACATGCTGTGGTCCATCAAGATAAGATAAGATTTCGTTCGATATTTAACCCGAAGGTTAGCCACCCAGGATAACCAAGAAAGGCGTGCATCACGAGACTGTCTAACTTATTTCCATTGGGGTCCTTAATCTTGTCCCCCAGGATGGCGACCCACGACCAGTCGACTAGACAACCAGGAACCTATTTGCAGCTAGTGAACATGACAACAGGTAAGTAAGGAAACGTTCGAAATGTTTCCACCCGGCCGGGAATCAAACCCTGGCCCACCAGTTGTGAAGCGGAGCGATTAGGCCAACTCGGGCCTACCTTGAAGCGTGAATAACATTCAGTAGATTCACGCAGTACGTTGGTATTGAGTCATACTAACTACTGGTTACTGGTAACTGTTCTACTGAGAAGCTCCAGTGACACTAACGTATGTCGTCCCCAAATATTAGCTACTAACAAACTAGAAATGACAGGCATACAGCTCTGTGCTGATTCTATCAATGTTCAGAGTACACAACAATTGACATTAAATACATACATAGGTAAATATTGGAACAGAAGCTTAGTAATTGACTAAAATGGAAACGGTAATGCATTACAAGGTATGATACAGCACGCTACTAATAGAATGAGACGCAATTGGATTACACGATAGAAGTGAAAAAAAAATTTGATTACATCGAGGGGTCTGTAATTCATGTGATCTACGGATTCTGAGGAAGAAATATATACTAAGAAAAGTGATTAACAGAAAGGCAGCCTTGTGCACTCAAATCTAGACTGATAAATCTCAGAATTCGGAGAGAACTTGAACACAAAAAAAAAAATTTCTTAAATATTGAAAGTTGATAATGTAATTTTCATCTATACAGGTTATTTACATTTAACCCCACCTCTGCAGGGTGAGATTGACATATGCAGAATGGGTTTTTTTTTTTTGTCATCTCTGGTAGGATTCAAACTCTGTAGAACTGGCCCTAAACTCATGCCGTATTTGAGGCAAATCATGAATTGGTAAAGTTACAAAGAAATGGATACTTGAGGATTTCCTCAATACCTGTCATGTACGTAGGGAATAACTACATCATTGATCGTCTGGCTGAGTATTAGAGGTAGAGAGTACAGGATCTGGAGGATTGTCAAGTCTGTACAACATTAGTCTGGGTTGGAACATCATTATCATCACATACTAACTTCATATGATCTAAATGCGATCTTTATACTGACCAGTAGTAATTTTCCTAACCTTATACTTATTGCCAGTGATATGTTTAACTACTCGAAAAGGAACCACAAACTTTGTGATCAAGCTTAGGCATTGCAGACGTTTTGTTAAAGTTAGTCAGCATAACTCTCGAACCACTTGATTTGTACGGCTTTTGCTCGAGTGTTTGCGACTCTTGTAAATTCTACGTGTTTGAATTATGGAAGATGTTTCACGGATTCTTCCAAAGACCGCTTTGAGCTAGGCTGGTACGAGTTGCTATGAATCATCAGGGTTGTAATTTGGTTTCGGTTAGAATATAACAACTCGTAAGGCAATATAACGACTGCATAAGGCAAACGTTTATCTACACGTACAATGCCTAAATTGAGTGGTCACCTATGGAAACATTGTAAGCAGAATTTCAATAGCACACACTGCACAACAGGTATAACATCTCCATCCCAAGTTCACTGTTTAGATTGATAGTAGGGCTTTCAAGACATCAAGTACTTTCCTTATTGTTCATTCCAACTAACCCATGCTGCAGGATGAATGAGGAACAATGTGGGATCAGAGATGATCTGTACAAGGGAACACAAATTTCGATCAAGAATCTCATTACAGAATTCACCTCCATTATCTGTTACACTTGTACTAGACTAGGGGTGTATGCCTGCAGATAATTCTATCTTTAAACACTTTAGCTACTGTCTCGGCAGTCTTATCTGCAACAGGAACTAACTCTCAATATCTGGTGAAATGGTCCTACTATACACCACAGAATGTTGTTTGCCCTGAGAACATTGGAAATTAGTTAACAAATCAAGTGCAACTCTGTCCCATGGTTCGGCAAGTATTTGATATACTTGGATGGGATTAGGAACCAATATATTAACCATTAATTGCATGCAGACACAACATTTCTTAACATACTCAAAATTCAGTTGCCATATGAGGCCAAAGGTAATCATCTGTCTGTTTACCTTGCCAGGAACGAATCTGGCTAACCAAGGTTTCCCTGAATCCTCTTTATAAATGTTACTTCCTCGCAGTCAACAGCACATCAAGTCTTAAAACTAAGTATTTTATTTTTGTCAATCATGAATCATTTAGCATCTTAGCACAAAGCAGAAATCTGAAAAAAATTATGACCTTGTCTAAGTGACTTGCATGTCTCATACTGACCATCCCCAGGTCCTGGAGTATATCTGGAAGGTGTTCTAGGTTCAACAACCCCCATGTCCGGGTTCATGACAGGCCCAACGTGGATCCGGCCTGCAGCCATTCCCAGGCCTGCTTTGTCAGACAGATTGTACTCATATCTCCTAAGGACTGTATAAACATATTCGTTGACACTGTTACACTTACCAAATTCTTGATGACACCTGATTCCTGGGTTTATTCCAAGATCAGTGTTATGGCACACCTGATCTCTGACTAGCAGTACCTCTTCACACAAAAGCAAATTCAGGCACATTGATGATGATATTTGGACAAACTTTAAACGCTCTTGGCCGCATGTAAGCCTCTTCCCACACGCATACCTATTAAATCCCTACTTGCCATGTAGAAATTATGGATTGCAATTTACTTAATGAACAAGACTAGGAAAGAGGACTTTGCCTATGCCCAAGTTTGTTAAACCTGGGATAATTGTATCTGGGCATGTGATTTCTTCTGGACAGGAATATCCTAATTAAATAGTGTCCTGCTTTACTAATCAGAACAGTTTGTGGTGGTCCAAATAACATAAATCAATACTGCAGACACATCGCTACGTTAGATGTTCTTGAACAACAATAACAAGAGTGAGCATAAGAGATGTAGCTTCTGGCTAAGTCCTGAAAATCACCATCTAGAATAGTCTTAGTGTTTTACATAACATCCCAAACAACAAAAAAACTACATGATAAATATTAATATATTTGAGTTATTGACAAATTGGGTAAGCATTAAAACAAATTGGTTTGCCTTTTTCTTGGGAGGGAGGGAGGGTCTACTGACCATAACCTCTATTTTTTCCCACACGATCTTCAGGCGCCAAAAGCACTGATCATGCTTTCCCATGAGTTGTATTAGGTACGGCAGAATAAGGAGACCAAAGAACTCGTTACAGAATTTATCACTGCTCCCGAACAACCATAGACTTAGTGTCAGAGCCTCAGTCATCCACCTTGGCAAACATCACAACCCTTCTTCCCTCAGCCCATAGGAACCACAGCATCCTCCTCCACTCTGTCAGAATCATTGATAACACTCATCCAGCAACCACAGTATAAGATAAGAAATCTTGCTTCATAACATTTGTAGCCTTATTTAATGCATTAAACACACATATTCAGGACAGGGTGCAATAAAAAGAGAAAAGGTAGCTTATAAGGTTTATACAAAGCAGAGTGATATAAGAAGTGCAAAGTATATGGAAGTAAAAAACAGTGATTCAGATAGTGCAGAGAGACTGCATAAGGAAACAAATGATATGGGAGTTGTGGAGGCACTGTCTAGAAATTTTGCTGAGAATAAGAAAAAGTTTTTGAGTAAGAATAAACACAAGTTAAGACAGCCTAGGGAACGAATGATTATGTAAGTTAAAACCAGAGTAGCACTTAGAGATGGGGAGCGGAGGTATTGAGTAGATGGCTGGAATATTTTTGAGAACTTTAAATGTCGATGAGAAAGGGAGGCAGTAATTCATGCACTGGCCAGGAAGGTATAGTTATCTTTTAGAGTGAAGTAGATCAAAGATGTGTGTTGGGGGAGGTCATGAGGCATTACATGATTGAAAGGGGTTAATTCAGTGAAACGGATGGGATCATGACAGCAAAGTTAAAAGCACGGGGGATATAGTGTTAGAGTGTTTGGGTATAAGGTTTAATAAATGTATGAAAGAAGGAAGGTATCTAGGGATTGGCAGTGTGTGTGTGTGTAAATTCTTTATATAAAGGGAAGGACAAGAAGATAGTAAAAATTACATATAGGGGAATAAGTAGTTACTGAGTAAACCAGGTAAAGTGAATGGTAAGGTTATTAATTGAAAGAATTAGAGGTAAGCAGGAGAAGGAATGCAGATTGACAAGGAGGACTTAGAATGGGTAGGATGTGGTAGATCAAGTGTTATCACATGAGCATTACATATGTGAACAATATTTTAGATAAATGTAGGAAGTTATCATTCATTATATGGATTTAGAAAAGGCATATGATAGTGGGTAGGTAGTAGGTTGGTAGACAGCACTGCCCGGGAGGTACTACCGACCTGCCAAGAGTGTGTAAAACTCTGAAACCTGTAATGTTTTACATGAATGGTAGGATTCCTGTGCCCTGTGTGTTTCTGGTCGAATAAACATGCAAGATTTCAGGTATTCTGCTACTTACTTCTGCTAAACTAGGTCAACCTACACATACATGTACAACAATAATATAAAATATAACACCCCGCTGGGTTTTCTTCTATTTTCATTCTAGTTCTTGTTCTTGTTTATTTCCTCTATTTCCATGGGAAGTGGAAACAGAATTCTACTTCGTTATTAGCCATGCGAGTTGTAAGAGCGACTAAACATGCCGGGAGCAAGGCAATTACCCATTCTCCTGTCAAATTACTAATTTAAAAAGGAAACTTCGTTTTTTTTCTTTTTGGGCCACCCTGCCTGTGGGAAATGGCCCGGTTTGTTGAAAAAAAACAAAATGTGGATAGAGGGGGGGGGGGGGGGGGGGGGGGGGAAAGCAATGTGGCAGAATGTTACAGTGTAAGGATAGGGTTGTTGTAGTGTGAGTACCACAGGGAAGTATCCTAGGTCCTCTAACTCTTTCTCATTTCCATCAGTGACATCCCATACTTTGCTGCTCTTAAACCCATTCTATTTGCCAGATGACACCACTCAACCCCAGCTAATACTTTAGTAACACTTGTAATACAAGCAAGCTACATAAAATATCAAACTGGATGATGACCAGTAAACTTACTCTCAATAAAGACAAATACCTACTCATGTGTTTTGGAAACAAGTTTTAAATATCCAGCTAACATATCGGTAAACGGATCAACACAAACAAGACGCACTAAGGCAAATTTCTTAGGTCCTCCACCTTTGACCTTAACTAAAATTTCAAGAACCCACATGCCCAACAGAATATACCATACTTGCAGTTTCTAAGACGCAATTTTTTTTCCCTTAACCCTTTGAGGTCGACAGGCCCTCACCAGACCGCTTCTCAGGGTCGGCCAAATTTAAAAAAAAAAATAATAATTTTTTCTATAAAAGATAGAGAATCTTTTCGCCGATCTAATGACACCAAAAATATGAAATATGATGGAAAACTTACGGAATTATGCTCTCCTCGCTAATTAGCGTCTCGGCAATGTTTACGGTCGCGATTTGGGCTCCACTTTGACCTCCTTTTCGGCCATTCCACTGTACTAGTCGACAAAAAACATGAATATTTTTCGCTAGAACTCTATGTTTTCTATGACGATGCAGAAACCACCCATTTACCATGTTCAACTATCCATTACAGTGGTCAGAATTTAGCATTTATGCCATTTCACACAATTTCAAAAGATGCAAATTCCGAAATAGGGTCCAGAACGACAAGAAAATACATTCCTGCACTAAAAATGACATTTCCCTCTGTTCATTAATCACGTCTCAAGGCGCCCTCTACATTCTTTTTGCTCCACTTGAATTTTTATTCTCACAAAAATAGAAGATTTACTGTTATGCAGACTACTCATTAGTGTACAAAATGTATGAATCATATTGCGCGACTATGCAAAAGAATATTAGACTCACCAGTTGACGTGCAATGATTTGTTTACCTTTT
>NC_069469.1:4142613-4164092 GCF_026875155.1 Cherax quadricarinatus | reverse complement strand
CTCCTGGCCCCGCTCTTCACCGGTTGCTACTAGGCCCTCTCTCTCCCCGCTCCATGAGCTTTATCAAACCTCGTCTTAAAACTGTGTATGGTTCCTGCCTCCACTACGTCATTTTCTAGGCTATTCCACTGCCTTACAACTCTATGACTGAAGAAATATTTTCCTACTATCTCTCTGACTCATTTGTGTCTTCAACTTCCAATTGTGGCCTCTTGTTTCTGTGTCCCCCCCTGGAACATCCTGTCCTTGTCCACCTTGTCTATTCCACGCAGTATTTTTTATGTCGTTATCATGTCTCCCCTGACCCTCCTGTCCTCCAGTGTCGTCAGGCCGTTTTCCCCTTTAATCTTTCTTCATAGGACATTCCCCTTAGCTCTGGAACTAACCTTGTTGCAAACCTTTGTACTTTCTCTAGTTTCTTGACGTGCTTTATCAAGTGCGGGTTCCAAACAGGTGCTGCATACTCCAGTATGGGGCCTGACATACACGGTGTACAGTGTCTTGAATGATTCCTTACTAAGGTATCGGAATGCTGTTTCAGGTTTGCCAGGCGCCCATATGCTGCAGCAGTTATCTGATTGATGTGTGCTTCCGGAGACATGCTCGGTGTTATACTCCCCCAAGATCTTCTCCTTGAGTGAGGTTTGCAGTCTTTGGCCACCTAGCCTATACTCTGTCTGTGGTCTTCTGTCCCCTTCCCCTATCTTCACGACTTTGCATTTGGCAGGATTAAATTCGAGAAGCCATTTGCTGGACCAGGTGTCCAGTCTGTCCAGGTCTCTCTGAAGTCCTGCCTGGTCCTCATCAGATTTAATTCTCCTCATTAAAATTCACATCATCTGCAAACAGGGACACTTCTGAGTCTAACCCTTCCTCATGTCGTTCACATACCAAAAATAGCATGGTCCTAGGACCGACCCCTGTGGGACCCCGCTCGTCACAGGTGCCCACTGTGATACATCATTACGTACCATGACTCGTTGTTGTCTCCCTGTCAGGTATTCTCTGATCCATTGCAGTGCCCTTCCTGTTATATGCGCCTGATGCTCTAGCTTCTGCACTAATCTCTTGTGAGGAACGTGTCAAAGGCCTTCTTGCAGTCCAAGAAGATGCAATCAACCCACCCCTCTCTCTCTTGTCTTACTCTTCTTGTCTTCTGTGTGTGTGTGTGTGTGTGTGTGTTTTGTGGGTGTGTGTGTGTGTGTGTGTGTGTTTGGGCTAAAAACACCTGAACAAACACTATTACAGATCGGTTCAGTTTTGGGAAAACCTTTGTCTACACCACAGTTCTCAGGCAAAGACATGAAATTTTTAAAAGGAAAGAGCGCATTCTGAAATCTTCCCGTGTGGGTTCAACAGGTCATTTGCTCGACAAGTGAAACTACTCAAACTTCTATTGCATTGCTGGGAGAGGATCTCAAGATGCTAGCTGCAGTGATGCTTGACAATCCTTGGGAAGCAACATACAAGAGATAAACCTGATTTCACGGGTCATCACCGTGAGAGGCAACATCTCTGAGATGAAAGGACATTTTAGATCAGGTAGTTTCAGACATGAAAGCATGCCCCTACTTCGCGCTTCAAGCTGGATGAATAACATGTTCCGTCTTGTGCATAACTGCTTGTTGATGTCCGGTCCCTGAAAAGTGATTTTTGAAAAGGAATATTCGTTCACTGCCTGTGGTGAAGATGCGTTGAAGACACTGCAGAATTTTATCGCCAACAAGCACCCAGAGTGAGCGAAGTCTCATCAGAGCATGTGCTCTGATGGGACATTGTTACTGATGGACATCTGTGGCACATTCACCACCGTATACTTCACAGATATGTTTGGCAGTGAAGGGGCTGTAGGGCAAATTTCCAAACGCGCACAACCAAAAATCGAAAAATTATGGAAATTAAATTATATATACCGAAAAATAGCTTAACTCTTTGGCAACACAATGGTACCAGAATGAATGTTCTACGACGTTTTAGGCAACAGGAATGGAACAGTTTGTTAGTGGATTAAATAGATCCACCCCTTTAAGTTTGGTTTGGGAAAGGTATAAATAAAATTACCAGGAAAAAGACCGGCAATGTTGCTCATCCCTTTCCTCTGTGAAAGCAAATGACCCTCATAAATGACTGGTCCAAAAACATCCAGGCATGAAAACCTTCCATCTCATATTAGAAAAAAATTTCCATCTCATATTAGAAAAAATCTAGGCTGGAATATTGCTGCACTCTAACAGCCCCTTTCAAGGCAGGTGAAATTGCCGACCTAAAAAAAGTACAGAGAACTTTCACGGCGCGCATAACGGAGATAAAACACCTCAATTACTGGGAGCGCTTGAGTTTACCTGGAGTTTACCTGGAGAGAGTTCCGGGGGTCAACCCCCCCGCGGCCCGGTCTGAGACCAGGCCTCCTGTGGATCAGAGCCTGATAACCAGGCTGTTGCTGCTGGCTGCACGCAAACCAACATACGAGCCACAGCCCGGCTGATCCGGAACTGACTTTAGGTGCTTGTCCAGTGCCAGCTTGAAGACTGCCCGGGGTCTGTTGGTAAACCCCTTATGTGTGCGGGAGGCAGTTGAACAGTCTCGGGCCCCTGACACTTATTGTTGGTCCTTAAAGTGCTAGTGACCCCCCTGCCTTTTTTCATTGGGGGGAAAGGTGCATCGTCTGCCAAGTCTTTTGCTTTCGTAATGAGTGATTTTCGTGTGCAAGTTCGGTACTAGTCCCTCTAGGTTTCTAAACCTGTATTCCCTGGAAAAGCAGGAGGGATACATACATGATTATATACACCTGGAAAATCCTAGAGGGACTAGTACCGAACTTGCACCCCGAAAATCACTCATACGAAAGCAAAAGACTTGGCAGACGATGCACCATCCCCCAATGAAAAGCAGGGGCGTCACTAGCACGTTAAGAGACCATACAATAAGTGTCAGGGGCCCGGGGGCTGTTCAACTGCCTCCCAGCACACATAAGGGGGATTACCACAGACCCCTGGCAGTTCTTCAAGCTGGCACTGGACAAGCACCTAAAGTCAGTTCCTGATCAGCCGGCTGTGGCTCGTACGTTGGTTTGCGTGCAGCCAGCCAGCAAAAATCCTGTTGATCAGGCGTGATCCACCAGGAGGCCTGGTCACAGACCGGGCCCCCGGGGCATTGACCCCCCAAACTCTCTCCAGGTAAACTCCAGGTACTTCTGAAGAAATGTTGAAACGATTAATTTACGAGCCAAAATATTGATGAGATGATTGCCCTTTTACAGAGTATGAATTAAGAGGATGGTATAACCTATGATATTCTCAGAACTCTAAGGCACGTGCCTGATAACCCTTTGTTGGCACTGTATAATCTCAGTTACATTGAGGGCTTTCTTCCTACTTCCTGGACCAATAGTCTCATTGTGCCTATCCCTAAGCCCCAACAGCCTGATACATTTTTGGGCCCATCTCCTTAACTAGTTGTGTTTGTAAAACTTTTGAAAGAACGATAAATTAACAGACTGTACTACAGAAAACAGACACCAACTTTCCCCCCACCTCTATAGGTTCATGAAAGGTAAAAGTGTGCAGAACTGTATTTCCACCTTTCTCACTGCACACACCTCTACTAGTTTTACCACTTTCCTTGATCTAAAATCTGCATTTGATATTGTGAACAGAACCGTTATACTACATGAACTAGCCAAAATGAATATTGGTGGTAGCTTACTCTGCTGGATAATAGGATACCTGTCAAATAGAGTATCCTCTGTCCTTTACCAAGGCTTCAGAAGTGATTCTAAAGAAATGTCTTTAGGTACACCGCAGGGAGGAGTTAAGATAAGATTTCGTTCGGATTTTTAACCCCGGAGGGTTAGCCACCCAGGATAACCCAAGAAAGTCAGTGCGTCATCGAGGACTGTCTAATTTATTTCCATTGTGGTCCTTAATCTTGTCCCCCAGGATGCGACCCACACCAGTCGACTAACACCCAGGTACCTATTTGCTGCTAGGTGAACAGGACAACAGGTGTAAGGAAACGTGTCGGAATGTTTCCACCCGCCGGGAATCGAACCCGGGCCCTCCGTGTGTGAAGCGACACCTAAACATATAGCTATAAACCATACCCCCGGCCGGGATTGAACCCGCGGTCATAGAGTCTCAAAACTCCAGCCCGTCGCGCTAGCCACTAGACCAGCTAGCCACAATAAGATTCATCCAACTAGGTATATTTCTACACCATAGGAAAGTTAGCACAGGCACCTCTGTGACCACAAATGCAAGTTTTTACAGACGAATCTCCAGCTAGCGTGGCCGTGACGAACTCTAGCTCAAGTCCCTTCACTGCCGTCAACATGACTTAAGAAATCGTAATGACACGATTGCAAAAAACCATACCCCCGGCCGGGATTGAACCCGCGGTCATTAGAGTCTCAAAACTCCAGCCCGTCGCGCTAGCCACTAGAACCGGCCCGGGGGTATGGTTTATTTGCAATCGTGTCATTACGATTTCTTAAGTCATGTTGACGGCAGTGAAGGGACTTGAGCTAGAGTTCGTCACGGCCACGCTAGCTGGAGATTCGTCTGTAAAAACTTGCATTTGTGGTCACAGAGGTGCCTGTGCTAACTTTTCCTATGGTGTAGAAATATACCTAGTTGGATGAATCTTATTGTGGTCTACTGGTCTAGTGGCTAGCGCGACGGGCTGGAGTTTTGAGACTCTATGACCGCGGGTTCAATCCCGGCCGGGGGTTTTGGTTTATTTGCAATCGTGTCATTACGATTTCTTAGTCATATAGCTATAAGCTATGCTGATGATATCATGATCCATACAACAGGGCATAAGAAGATGAATACCATTCTTAATGAAGTTCAAGCAATTTGTAATCGACTAGGCCTCATAATATCTTCCTCTAAAACTAAGATATTAACAAGCAAACGACATCCCCCACCCATCTATTTGCAGGGTGAAATCATTAGCTACGTTAAAACTTACAGATATCTTGGTGTAGATGTACCCTTTAACAAATCCACTATACCACAACTAAACAAAAAATGCAAAGCTAGGCTAAATGCTCTCAAAGCTGTTGCTGGCTACAACCTGGTGGCCTGGTGGTTAACGCTCTCGCTTCACACGGCGAGGGCCTGGGTTCGATTCCCAGCCAGCGTAGAAACATTGGACGTGTTTCTTTCCACCTGTTGTCTATGTTCCCCATCAGTAAAATGGGTACCTGGGTGTTAGTCGACTGGTGTGGGTCGCATCCTGGGACACTGACCTAATTTGCCCGAAATGCGGAGCATAACAAGGGACTTTCTACATAGTAGTATGTCATTGTTGTCAGCTAGGACTGTATGCCTTGTACATGTACTTGTAGTAAATAAAGATATTATTATTATTATTATTATTATGGTGCTAATGTGAGAATCGTAAGAATGATGTACTTAGCCTATGTTAGGTCCTTAATTGATTATGCTGCTCCCATGTTGATATTAGCTAGAGAAAGTTCTCTCCGACCCTTGGAGTTAATGCAAAATGAAGCTCTCAGGATTATTCTTGGCTGTCCCAGATCTACAAAAGTTCTTAACATGAGGAAGGAGCTTGGTATTTCTAGTATCAGTGATAGGATTATTGAGATTAACACTGTACTCGGTATTGGAATGTTGAGAAACGAACCAGACACTGTCACCATGAACCTTACCAAGTGTCTAGATTATTATTATTATAATCAAAAAGAAGCGCTAAGCCACAAGGGCTATACAGCGCTGCAGGGTAGGGAAGGAAGCAAGGGAATTGGTGGCAGAAGGGGAGGGGAAAACAGCGGGTTTTACAGAAACAGCGGGAGGGGATAAAAACGGGGGGTGAGGGTGGGGGATTCAAGAGAAAAGGGCTGAAAGTATCAGAACTTGAAGTAAGTCATCGTTGTCAAAAAGTCAATGAGAGAGTCGGATAAAAGGTGGGTCCTCAGCGAAAGGGGAAAGGTAAAGAGAGACCCGGGGGGCAACACACAGGGGGAAAATTCTGCGTGCTCGTTGAAAAGTGGGCAGTCCAACAAAATGTGGCTGATGATAATGGAGTTTGGGCATTCTCACAGAGGGGAGCAAGACGCCTCTCCAGAGATACCCGAGTAAGACATTTGGCCAATCAAGACGGAGAGAGTGTCTCCCCAACCTCGACACGGATAGAGAGGGCCCATAACCAATATGGGTTTTAATAGACTGAAGTTTTTCCCAAATAGAGCCAAACGTTTTCCCAAACGGTGTGAAGGTGGGAAGATATTACAGCAAAAAGTCCGTCAGGAAACCTCTATAAGAAATGGTGGCATGTACTCTGACCCCCAGCATGTCCCGCCCCCGTTCTTGCCCTGTACTCAAAATGAAACCCGGGACCCCAAAAAAAAACAAAATCTTTATGCTTTGTAAAAAGCGGGGTGCCAAAATTGGGTACGGGGGATAAGGGGTGAGGTGTACAAATTTTTTGTATAGCCGTAAACACTAAGGGGAGTCTGAGACAACCACAAATTGCCGGGAAGATGCAAAACGGAAATGCTGTAAGGATGGGATATAATTCAGCAGTAAAAATACACTGAAGATAGTAAATGCCCTTGTCGACGCTGTCCCGGAAAAACTGCCGAATCCTACGCCGCAGAAGACTTAGAGCCATCTGTGTACACAGCAAAGGCATAGAATGAATGAAAGTGGTTTAAGAAAAAGAGAGGGGAAGCGACCGTAACGTTGGGGGCTTCGAGCAAGGGGGGGAGAAAAAAAGACTGAACAGCTGGAATTTCCCGGGGGGGTGGGGAAAAGTGAGATGCTACTGTACATAGAAAGGGGGGTAGTTGAAGAAAGACAAAGACGAATAAAGGCGAAGAGAGAAGGGACGGAGTAAGCAGGGGGGCAAAACAAATAAGAATGTCTACTAATATCAGTGACCATTCATAAATGGAAGATTGCGGAGCATGAGAGCGACTTAAAACGCAGGCAAGGGGCATCACGGCGATGGGATAAGGATGGAACTTTCGTTTCTGAAAAGGGGCTTTCGACAGGGGAAGAGCGAAAGCAAAAGGGCATAAACAATCCGGGTGAAAAAGGGGTTTAAAGGCTAGAGAGAGTAGCAGGAGACCGCTGGAATAGATCGGTCACCATAATCAATTTTCGATAAAAAAAGGGGGTGGAATTAGGTGAAGGGGGTTCGCGATCAGCCCCAGAAAGAGAAAAGGGTTTTTAAAGAAGGTTCAGCCGGCGTGACAAGTTGCCTTCAGAGAGTAATGTGGGGTTCCGGGGATAACCTGATCAAAGAGGGGCCCCAGAAACTTGCTGTACCCGTTGGGGATAGGGGACCCATAGAGGTACAAAATGTCGGAGATGACAGAGCTCTAGGAAAAGGATTTGGGGGTTTTAGTGCGGGAAAATTTAAAAACCCATGTGTGGGGCCCCAAGGGAAACAGGGGTCGACTGCAGCTGGAGAAAACGTAAGGAGGTGACAGTGCGCCTGCACAGGCAATAGCGAAGTCATCAACTAGGGATGACCAAATTTTTGAGGAAGATAAGGCCAAATCATTAATAAAAGGGAAAAAAAAGTTTGTGCTCAAAACACACCCCGGGGGACCCTTTCAGCTTGGATAAAGCCCGGGGAGAGCAATTTTTAACCCCGAACCGGAAATGCCTGTCATTTTAAAAAGTTCTTAAGGAAGGATGGTAGATTGCCTCAAAAGGCCTAAGGAGGGGGTTTGGGGGCTAAAATATTTCCCTCCAATTGTGATATGCCTTCTCAAGGTAAAAAAAATATGGCAATAACTAGTGGTTTTTTCGAAAAAGGCATTACAACATACGAACCCAAAAGCGCGAAAGGGGGTCATGGTAGAACGTCCCTTACGAAAGCCATTGACGAGGGAGAGACTGTTGTGTTCTCTAAATACCACACAAATTATTTACTAGAGTTCCTTTTACTTTGAAAACTGCACTGGTAAAGAAAGGGGACGATAGTGGGAGGTTTCATGTCCCGTAGTGCCTGGTTTGCGGAAAAGGGGGAGAACAATGGGGGTTTTCCACAGCAGGGGAAAACCCTTGTGACCAAAAAAGTTTTGTAAAGGCGTAATGGACTGCAAGGGGCACTGATGTAAATTTGTACTACATATGAAGTCGTCGGGCCCGCTGCCGATGATCGACAAGCTGAGAGTTTTGCCCCCTTTTTGAAGTGGAAAAGGACATATACTGTTCTTCTCTGAGAGAAAAAAATCCAAAGGGTCTAACTCTCTGGAAATTTTTGGGGAAAGAAAGAGGGGCATAGAGGAGCCCTGAAAAATACAGACCAGATGATTTCCCAAATTTCTTTGGCAACATTAGTGGGTTTGCTATATCAACCCCGGGAAACCCCGCAGACGGGAGCCGGTCAGGAGAATATTTACCACTCATTTTTTGTATTTTTTTTTCCAACTGCACTCATAGAGGAAGCAGAGGTGGGTGGAGACTATCCGCCAGCAAGTGCTTTTAGCGTCAGGATGACACGGCGAGCGATCGCACGCTCTGTTAAAAACAAGGTCGCTCTGGGTTCTATTGTCCGGTACCTGCCCCATGCAGCCTTTCAAATACTGCACAGCACAAGCGGGAGACCCCCAAAAGGCAAAACGCATTTCGGAATGCCTCCCCAAATTTGGGGATAGAAGAGAAGTGCGGTAAAACGGAGAGAAAAAGGGGTGTAAAAGCCACGATGGAGGACGAAAAAGGGAACCTTTTAAAAAAGTCGGGTGTGATAAAGGTTTCCCAAATTTGCCCGTTTAAATTCCCCAGCGTGGGGTGGAAGAGGTGGCATAAAAGGGGAATAAAAATGATTGGGAAATGATCACTGTCAGTAAGCCCGGGGAGAACAGCCAAGTGAAGTCTAATGGGGCAGGGGAAGAGCAAACGGGAAGATCGAGAAGGAGAGTATGAGTCCGAGGATCAAAATGGTGTGAGTACCTGTATTTAAAACAGGAGGGGTGGGTGCAAGAAAAGCCTCAAACAAATTTCCCAGGGGAAATCACTGGCCCCCCCCCAGAGGAAATGGGGGCATTAAAATCCCCAAGTAACAAATCGGTGGGGTAAATGACGAAACAAGGAAGGCAAAACCCGGGAAATAGAAATGCCCGAAAAGGGGGAAAATATAAAGAACAGAGGGTATACCACCTATGTAATGGATAGGGCTGCTGTGTAATGCAGCGAAGTATAAAAACAAATACTGTGTACGGAATATCAGGCGGAGAAAAAGGGCATTTCAAAAAAGGTCCCATCGGAAAAGGATCTGAAGAATACAATAAATTATAGCCTGAGATGTGAGAAATAACACAGAGTGAAATTTTGGTTCCGAAGCAAACACAACAGGGGCAAACGGGGAGAGAACATTGATAACCCCCCCGAACCCCTGGGGCCCGCAAAATTTCCACGTAAAAAGGCCTGAGGCAAGAAAAAGATACTTGAAACCGCAGGTAAGGGCCCTAGGACTAAAGGGGTTTAGAAAATCCACATGCGGGGGGTGGAAAATTTTTCAAGCGGAAAGGGAAACGGTGCGCTGTGAAAAAAGGATTGCGAAATGGGGGCAGAGGAGGAGAAAACGGAAGGGGGATCATGTCCTTTGATGGTTTGGTCTTCAATATATTCAAGTTTGCTTAAAGGTTTTTTCGGAATTCAGAGTGCGTATGGGAGACAAAATTTTGGGAAGGGGGAGGGGGAGGGGAAATAAAGATTGGAACTGTATTGGACTGTACCCCAAAGGAGGGGGGGGGGAAAGGGGGGAGGAACTGGGAAGCGTGGCAGGGACAGAAGAGACAGGACCTGGGAGGGGGCAGAAGGGAAGAAACTTGGGAGGGAACAGGGAGGAAGGGACATTTCGAGGAGGAGGGTGAACCCCTTTCACTTGTAATGAGCCAGTGAGGGGGGAAGAACTAGGGACAGGACAGGGGGGGTAAAATGAGGAGGTGGGGATGGGTAGGAGGGTTACCGGACCTTTTTTGACTTTTTTGGGAATAGAGGGGCGATTGGGAAGAGGTGTCGTACCGGGGTTCTCGTCGATACTGAAGCTTGTAAGAGAGAACTCGAAGAAGCAGATTAACTGAGGCGTTTGAAGTAGGGCGTCGAGCCAGGACAGCAAAAGGATTAGATACAGGGTGATTAGGAGGGTAACCACAGGGTGGGTGTAGAAGATGGGATACAGAAGTGGGGGGACGTTTGAAAAACGGGAAAAAGAAAAACGGGGGGTCTCCCTTGGAGGCGGAAAATGAGAAACTGCCCCCTGGCATAAGGGGGACTTTTTCTCTTTGAGGGAACGGATTTCCCGCTCGTTTAAATAGACCCCGACAAAAGGGGAGAAATACGAAGGGGGAGCCTCATGACAGTTTTAAAGGGAAGAGGGAGATGATTGCAAACGTTTAGAAAAGGCATCGGGCCCACAACTGGGGGATTCGGCATAGATCTGAATATTTCGCTGGTGGCCAAAACGCCAGCAATTTTTACATGTGTGTGTAGGGATCACCTTTCGATTTAACCGTGTCCTGTATTAACTGAGGGGTGGAGTTTTTTGGCTGTCAAAAGTTAAACGAGCCACATTGCTAGGGTATCGTCTCCCCCATGGGCAGGAAGAACGTAAGTGTCTACCTTGAGGATTGGGGGATCTTGGGGTTCCAGCTGTTCTAAATGTCGGGGCCACATTCTGGAAATTTGTTTTAAATAGGATGGGGCAGAAAAGACGGTACCACTACAAGAATTGGGAAAAGAGTTTTTCAAGGGACAGGGAACAGTATCTATATGGGAAAAAACGGAAAAGCTCACGGCTGGGACATTTTGACGGGATGATGCGCGTACCGCCTTTTAAAGCAGAAAAGAAATATCTTTACCAACAGGCGTAGGAGTGCCTTTCCAATATATGGCAGAAAAAAGGCAGTAGAGGAAGTTGGGTTTTAAAAATGAAAATTTTTCCACGTTCAGTCTGAAAAATGGCGGGAAAGGTAGTGAAGGACGTGTATCGTTTTGAGAAAAACGGAAGGGGAAGGTGGAGAAAAAAACATCAGCAGGTAATTTTCGTTTACGTTTGGGGGTGGGGCCAGATTTGGGCCCACTGGAAGGGGCGGGGATTTGAAAATTGCGCAGTAAAGGGGGAGGCCGGAAGCATAGTCAGAGGAGGCGAAGGTCTGTAAATGAAGGAGTCAGTCGAGGCCTCAGTACCCGAAGCGGGGGAGGGAAACAGCACCGGCAATAGGTAAGAGGCATAGGGAAAGTCTGAAGAGTGGTCCAAAACGAGGGGGGTCAAAAACGGGGGGGGGTATCAAAAGGGGCCCCGGGGGCCAGGGTTTATGGGCTAGGGGTGCCTGGTTAGTACTTCTTTCTTTTTTTTTTTAAAAAAAAAAAGAAAGAAGAAAAGAAAATAAAAATAAAAAAAGAAAAAAAAGGGGACCGGGGAGGGTAGTTCCTAGGGGGAATGAAAAAGGGCCCGAATCTCCCTCCGCCCCAAAAGGGCCCCAGCACGCAAATAGCGCAGATGCAGCAGGAACCCGTGCCATACCCCACCCATCATGCAGTAAACTAACAATCCGGGATGCAACCTCAATCTGCCGAGCTACCTCGGTGGACAAAAAAAGAGGGGGCCGGGTATCCGCCCCAAAGCTACCTCCTTGGGGCCCCCACCCCCGGAATCCGAAGGTGGCTTCCCAAAAACACTGTCCCCCCGAAAGACACCCAAAGCTACTCCCCGGGGTACCCGGAGAGGGATCGGGCATCCCCAGGCGATCCCAATCCAGGCAAAAAAAGCCCCCGCTAAGAACCCCAACAAAGGGGTGGGGCCCGGGACCTTTTTTCCCCACCCCGGAACACGCCCGTGGGGGAAAACCCCAAAAGGGCAAAAAAAGGAAGGGCAAAAGGGAGGAGTGGGGAGGAGGAGGAGGAAAGGAAAAAGGGGAGGATGGGGTAGGGGAGGGGAGATTGGGGGGTAATTAGGTTCGGTCTGAGGAAGAAGACCGATAGGTCTAATTCCTCAGACCAAGAGCCTCTTCACCACGCCAAGGAGCCCCCCTTGAAGAGGCCAAGTGTCTAGAGGTAAATGCACACAGATCTAAATGGATTGTGAAAACGTGCAATTATATCAAGTTTTATAACCTGCATGAACTGTATCACTGTAGGCAACAAGAGCATTTCACCCCTCCGTGGAAGATATGCTCATTTAATATCACATAGCTGCAAGTCCCTCCCAAGAAGCTCATTGTTAGTAATCCTTAGTCCTTAAATCTCTTGTTAGAGCAACTGCTCAAGAAGAAATTTCTCACCTAGCTGGTAGTAATAAGTTATCACAAGTTATATACACTGATGGATCTAAACAGGAGTCTTCTGGCAGGGCTGCATCTGCTCTTGTTGCCACCTCCCTTGTTAAAAACGATAATAAATTTGTTGAGTTAGGCATAAGAATTAACAACTGGGCGTCTACACTGCAAACTGAATTGTTTGCAATCCTAATGGCGCTAAAGCTAACCTATAACACTGAGCTTGACTATCATCATTACTGATTCTATGTCATCATTGAAGGCTCTTGACTCATATAATGACTCCAACAACATGCTCATTGGAGAAGCCAGGTATAGATACTCAAAAATTAGGGACAAAGGAATTAATGTACAATTGCTATGGATCCCATCACACATTGGATTACTCCTTCATGATAAAGTTGATGTGTTAGCCAAGAAGAGTACCCAGAAGGAGAATGTAGAATATAACTTTGGTATAACTGTGTCTAGCATTAGGAATAATATTAGGAGAGAAGTAAATAATGAAAATGATTGTTATAGGAATGCAGTTAGAAGCCTGAGTAGATCTATAACCCACTATGATAACATGAACGTAGATAAGTATGTTTATGGAGCAACTTGCAATGTGAACAGTGACTGATGTTATAGTGGCCAGGCTTAGGCTTGGTTACAAGTACTTCTGGCAGTTTGGGAGAGAGAGAGATGATGATCAAACTAAATGTAAATTATGTGATCAGGCATATGGTCACTGTCTTGAACACTATGTGCTTAATTGTCCACTTACTGAAGAATACAGAGACAGACAGTATAATAACCTATGTGACATGTCAAGATATCTTATTAATGAAAATAAGATACCAGATATACTAAGCAAATTTCCTAAATTTGCTTGTAACAGATAAGTGAACTATAGATATGTAGATATAAATCCATATGTATTCCTGTTAACCCTTTGGGGCCTTTTGTGTATCCATATGCTCTTGCGCTACCGTCCACAGGATGGATATGGGGTGCACAATAAACTAGCCACTTCGGTGGCAAAATCTAATCTACGACGTTTCTACAAGAAATTATAATCATTTATATCAGGTATGGTGACGGCGATGTGGGTAGCGAGTCTGCTCACAGCCCATATATTTTTTGGAATTTTTTCCTTGTTTATCTCTTTCTTGCATTATTCTAATATAATAACTGACTATTTGGCATCATAAAACAGTAGGCGGAGCTTATCCGTAGACTGAGCCTACCAGGCCTACCACCGCTCCAGAGTGTGCCAGGAAAAATCACTTCATTATTACGCTTATATCAGCTTATATATATCAACTCTACGGCTTATTTATCTATCAGAATTGATCTAATATGATATAATAAACACTATAAATAACAAACATGCTATATACTCTAGACTGAATAAAACAGGCCATAATATGGCGAGAGACCATCGGGAATATTTCGATATAAATGAGTTACTCCTCTCCATGTCGTCTTTGAGTAAGAGAAAACGGTGTTTTGAAGAGGCTAACTGCACTAGAACATCAGTTTACTAAGAAATACACCCAAACGAACGCGATTTTCGTTTTTTTTTTATACGTGGGGGGGGGGCGCTCCAGGCCGATATCTCGCAAGTAACTTATTCACCTAAATTCCATAATTCTTCCTTTATTACTTAATTAAATGGAATAATATTCACAGAAATTGTAGAATAATGATTTCTCTATTTTGCCCCATTTTATTTTTGGAAATATTCCAAATACTTTCGGAGTTATGTGGGAGTAAAGGGCAGATTTTTTTTGCAATATTCCAGGAACTAACAAACTTTATTTTTTTGTGAAATAAAGATAAGTTATTTAGAGGCAAGATTTTGAAGTAAATACGTATAAGCATTGTTCTCTCGGCACCAAGTGTCCAAACAACCTTACGTAGCCCCATATAGGAATAAATTTGGCCACAAGGGCATTTTCAGTAAATAGTCCTTTTTCAGTCTTTTCTCAGTTGTTTGAGGTATATTTTTGATAAATATTTTCAAGAAAGAGTGAAAACACTGTCTTGTGCACCAAAACTGGAGGAAATCGGACGGTAAACAAAAGAGCTACAATTTCTAGCCCGACGCCCCCCTGAAGAAACTTTCCCCAGATTTCATAAACGTGTTCTCGGAGGTTGGAAATATTTTTAACTATAACCGATCAGGTCCTACAAATTTCATAATGCTCCAAATATACCCGTGTTCCACACAGTTTCACTGGTTATGGGTAAAGTCTTCCACCGTGTTGGAACTAAGAAGAGACAGTCGTATTCCTGTAGAGAGGGATTATTATTATTATTACAATCAAGGGGGAAGCGCTAAACCCGGAGGATTATACAGCGCCTGGGGGGGGGATGTGGAAGGCATTCAGGCTTAATTTGGGGAACTGGAGCACAGATCCAATTCCCTAAATCAAGAGCCCCTCACCAACATCAAGGAACCTTCCTTGAGGGGTGTAGAGAGGGAGAGCTGCTAAATGCAAGAATTTCATATGAAAATAAATATTCAGAACAACCACGGAGGGGGCTGAGTAATAACTAGGCCTTTCGTGTTGCAATCAACACATCAGGAGCTTGCACTGTTGCAGAAGAGGATTAATTTAGTCCCAGCAAACATGTTGATAGGAAGCGTTCTTGCTAGCAAAAACGCTCCCTATGAACATGTTTGCTTGGCCTGTCCTCTCTTCTGCAACACTGCAAGCTCCTGATGTGTTGATTGCAACACAAAAGGCCTAGAGCTATCATTCAACTCACCCCGTGGATGTTTTACATCTTATATCGCTTGTTCCCGATTTCTGCATAAAATGAATATATTCATTCTAAAATTGGTATGTTGGTCTATCTTGCATATTTTTTGGCCGAGATCAATCAGCTAAAATTTCTCACTTCAGGGGAAAACAGAGCTCAAGACAAGGTTATCAACCTCGTTTGCAAGCTTTCTCAAGGTAGGGTTGAGGCTGAGAGTATCCATGTTCTCAGAACTGACAACACTACTTGAGGTGACCAAAGAGTTTTTTTTTTTTTTTTTTTTTTTTTACACACATCCAGACAGAACTGTTATCCTACCTTAGCTCATTTCAAAGACCAGCTCTATCTAAGGTATACTACCACCCCCTGGGATGCGACCCTCAACAGTCTACTAACACCCAGGTACCTACTTACTGCTAGGTGAACAGGGGCAGCAGGTTTAAGGAAACACGCTCGTGCCGGGGATCGAATTTTTACTGATAGCATTTGAACAGTTTCCCCCACTCCTTCAAAAAACGATACCTTGCCGTTGGCGTGTGAGCAAGACAATATTTATGAAAGGATTCAATGACAGAAGTTACCCGGACTCGAGTCCTAGATGTGGAAAATACAGTGCCTGCACTCAAGAGGATGGGTATGCCAGTTAGGACGGTTATCTAAACTGATGTATGCGCACTTTTGGCAAGAGATCTCTTAAATTAATGATGATGTATACGTTTTTCATGTCCCTGGACCCATTGTGTACCTCTGTAATCTGTAAATACCTTTGTAACTTGTAATGATTGTGACTAGACCTACCTGGAGTTCATTACCTTTGTAAATTGTGAGTTCATTACCTTTGTAAATTGTGAATTCATTACCTCTGTAACTTGCTCAGCTATCAAAACTTTGAGGCCCAGTCCCTGGACCCATTATGTACCTCTGTAATCTTTTGACTACCGCCCACAGGATGGGTATGGGGTGCATAATAAACATATTAAACTAACATTGGATAACCCTACCTCAGCGGGAAGGGGATAGGGAGAGATGGTCAGTCTTTTTAATAGTAACAAAAGTGTGTTCGCGATTAGTATCAGTGGATACTCTCATCTGGAAACTATCGAAATAAATGCTTGAATTGTGAGACTTGTTAGTTGATGGAGTCGTCACAGACGTAGATGTCAAGGTGAAAATTGAGTTCCTTGGTCTGAGAGAAGATAAATTTTCATGGTTCTGACCTGGCAACCTTTAGGTAAAATGCTCATGGTGAATACCAGTGTCTGACAAAGCTCTCAAAGTCCTTATCCCATTTACCGCAACATATCGCTGTGAGGATGACTTTTTTTTTTTTTTTTTTTTTTTTTTTTTTTTTTTTTTTAGCACACTGGCCGTTTCTCACCGAGGCAGCGCACCCAAAAAGAAGAAAAAAAAATTTTTTTTACATTTAGTAATTTTAACAAAAGGGGGTTACTCCCCCCCTTCCGACATTTCAGTCTCTTTACGACCCATGCTTATGGAAGGATTTCCCCACTTCCCCTGGAGTTTTTCTACAGTTATTAACATTAAAATAAAGGGAAAATAAAAAAATTTAAATCTCAACCTGAGCTGCGACGGGGCCTAGTTGTGACAAAGAAACATCTCATCCAGAGCTAACAAAACGCATCAACCATAACTTCAACAAGCTTGTCAGCTTCAGATTGTCTAAATACAGGACAAATGATTTTAAAGCATAAAATATTCAAAATTTAAATAAATTTTGTATTTTTTTTAGAAATGGATGAACCATGTTGTGTAATTTTTAAGAATAGAACAGATTTTTCGTTTTTTTTTTTTTTTTATATTTAAAAAAAAGAGGGGCAATACATCTTACTAGTCTACCCTCACTACGTCCGACCCCGGCAAAACGTCTGTAAATTCCTTGAAAAAAACAAAAGGCTGCAATCAAACCCTTTGAGAACCGGACTTAACAAGCTCACTTAAGATCCAAGGGTTTTAAAATCAACACCTTCAAGAGGTCCAGGACTATAGGTCTTGTAATTTTTAAAAATTTTTGGTCCGGGGACGAAGACTAGCCACACCCAGAGTTTCCCGGGGCTGCCAGTACACACCACTGTCCGGATCGTTAACCAACCCAAGGGGGAACATTCACCGTCACTGAATGTCAACCCCCGCACGCCATCCAAGTCAAAGATCATACAAAATCAAAAAAATCCTCGCCTCGCCCTTTTAAGGGAACCTATCATACGGTCTTCACCCGCCTCCACGCTGTATATACAAAATTTTAACTCATGTATTACCAACCATTCGAACAAAAAAAACTAAAGTAAAAACAGCACAGGGGTTTGGGCAAAAAGCATGAAACCTGCACGAACTTTCAAATTTTTAAGTGACCCTGAATAATCAATTTTAAAGTGTTACAGGTACCCTTTTAACACGTCTTCCAAGACGATAATGCACCAATTCACTGGTATGAACACGAAAGTGACGTCAACCACTTGGATTAGCCCATAATCACCGGATCTAAGTATTATGGAGCATCTGTGGAGTCGACTGGAACAGCAAGTCAGGAACATATTTCCTCCACCGTCGTCTTTGGAAAAGTTAGAGCAGGTTTTGCTTGAGGATAGGCTCAAAATATCCCCGGTTACTGTTCAAATGCTATATGAATCAATTCATCGACGAATTAGTGATGTTTTAGCTTCAAATGGAAGACCAACCCCCATACTGAAAATAATACACGTTATAGAACAAGGTGTTATTTTGTTCAAACCCTGTACATCAGCAGTAACAATAACCACAATTTCAGCAACAACCACAACTGCAGGAACAATTACCTGGAGTTTACCTGGAGAGAGTTTCGGGGGTCAACGCCCCCGCGGCCCGGTCTGTGACCAGGCCTCCTGGTGGATCAGCCCCTGATCAACCAGGCTGTTGCTGCTGGCTGCACGCAAACCAACGTACGAGCCACAGCCCGGCTGATCAGGAACTGACTTTAGAATAACCACAACAACCACCACATTTTTATAGTTAATGCGTGTCTTCATCTTAAAGCTATGTATCCAGAGAACTTAATTCAAAGCATGTGTACCTAAGTGTCCGGATAATTACGTCGTTACCATGTCTCCCCTAGTTCTTAGTCAAGATCTTCAGGTTCAGGTTCAGTTTCAATCTCTGCTCACGGCCTGGCATGTTTTAAACTGAATTCCAGTAGTCACATGTTACACAACATACATGGCGTCCTCAACTTTCTGAAGCCCCGCCCCCTCCCTCTCTCTTTACCCTTCTCATTGTTACATCCTCAGAAAACACCCACACAGTTATTTTTTCGTGTAGGTCATTTACATGTATTGGGACCACAACGGCGTCATTAGAAACATCCTTGAGGGTGCTCTCCCCTACTTTTTACTCTCTGCCCTTCATCTCTCACTTTGCCTCCTTAATTTTGCCCGTGCTTATCCCTAAAATTGGGTGTACTCACCAAGGTATGCTCACTCAAAAAAGGGTTTATGGAAAAATAGAATTCTTGGCTAATGATTCATTCCAGTGAAGAGGGATATTCCTGTTTTAACACCTAGATAAAAACTTCAGAGGAACAGTTCGGACTGTCACCAGACATCGTGATAATCGTAGCCAGGATATGACAACCGACTGAGGCCTACACTAGTGTTCCTCGTGCTGCTCTTGTCAGACATCAACCTGTGCCACAGCAAGAAGAGTCGAACAAAGAGGCTTGTCAACTCGTACCACAGGCTTTGAAAAAGATATAGTCGACTCCAGCATTTGAAGCATGTGTCACAAAGTGACTGCCTCCAAGGGAATGAAATCATTTTCTGTGCCGTCAAGAAGTACCTGCATTACATTGCGATGTGATGATCACGTCACTGCTTCCTGCTTCTGGAACATGCAATCACAGTAGCCATGATTTCCCAACATTGGACGGTGTCAGGACAACTCACGGTGAGGTCTAATTTGTTGCAGAGTTTGGCAGCCCAAACCCTGAAATAACAGTTCTCGAGGTACTTAAAAATCTGGATGAAAGCGGGAGTATTTGTTCAGGCTGGTGTTATCTGGAGAAGCGGATTCATTAATAAAAATAGAAATATCTCACGTATACCGAGTACTGCAAAGCATTTGTAAATAGCAGCGCAGATGCTGGAAGAGTGGTGTGGAATGAGAAAGGAAGAACTCTGGGTCCTGATCGGAGTATTGCCTGGTAAATATTCCACGAGTTTCCAGAGTGACTTTTTGGAGGAAGAGGCTGCAGCCACTGGAGCGATTTGTAGTCTTGCTATATGACCGAACCAGCAGTGAGGAAGGTGTTAATTAAACAATGAAAAAACTTTTCACACACATTAGAATCATGGGAAGATAAACCCACAAAGATCACACAGCGTCTAGGTAGAGGAGCTGATGGTCTGCCTCCTGCTCAGGCTACACTAGTTCACTTTATCAATATCGCAGACTACTAGGCTAGTCATTGTTGGGTTTGAAATGATCGCCACTCGAGTTCCCTCGCCAAGTAAACGAGAGTGGATAGGGTCGGAGGTGACTGGCACATTTACTGGGCGACTTCCAGAAGCTACACAAGCCTGTAGGGAATTAATACGATGTGACTGCCAGAAGGGTTTAAAACAATATTTAATGCTTAATTGACCTAGTAATGACATAACTGTAGTAAACTTTATGAACTTCCATCAGCGAGTGTAATCACCTTAGTATTTATAAAAATATTCAGCAAATCCTTTATTTATGACAACAGTTACCTGTAGTTACCTGGAGTTTACCTCCAGGTAAACTCCAGGTAACTAAAGTAATAAAACTCTTTAGATAATTTCATTTTTTTTGTAATTACTAAATTTTTATACTACTCACCGTTGACAAGGTATGACTGAAAAACATTTTCAACTGCCATATTTCCAAAATGGTGGACTTCGGAGAACAAATATTAAATAGCCCTATAGAAAAAAAAATATTTATTCAGGTATATTCTCAGACCGTGCCAAGTTTCCTGCTTGTATTACAGGAGGCACAAGTTATATACCTATATGCTGTACTAGATGATGCAAGTCAAGACAAGAAGCCTCCGTCACTCACCTGGAAGACCTCTCAGGCGACTTAATTATAGGCTACCTCTACCACCACAACCGATTTCTACCACCATCAGCAACATGCCAAAAATCCTCCCCAGCCTTCCTCCACACATCCACCATCACCACCAGTTATCTCCAACCACCAACACGCCCCTCCTCCTCCTCCCCCACACTCATATCACCAACATTAACCTTCCAAACATCAACATGTTAATTCTATCACCATCGCATTAATTCCCCTTCCCACCAACCACCACTATACATGTATATGTATATATACGAGGTGCTGCCTGCATAAACTCAGTAAACACCAATTTTAAAACGATTCCTAAGTAGCAGGCGGAGGCCAAAACCCGGGGCTCCCACCCCCGATTTTGGGGTATGTCTGAGAAAACGGTTTTTTTCGCTTAAATTTTCTGCTCGAACCATTCACACTAATAAGGCGAAAATGTCATTTTTCAAGGCAATTTCCTAAAAATTTCGCCGCTCCCAAAAGGAATAAACTAAACAACTAAATCATCGTGGCTGCACACCCGAGAAAGTTATCCCCGATTTTGCATAACCCCAGCCCCCTGAAACTAGTGCAGGGGATTGGGAAATCAGAGTGGGGGGCCTAAGTTTGTAATCAGTTAAATATTAATGATGAAATTGAAGCGAATCAGAAGAGGCTTCAGGGGGGCAAAACACTGGAAATTTAAAATCACAGATCCCCCCCCCCAAAAAAAAAAAACAATTTGGACATCCACAAAGCAAATTAATTCAAACCTTCCATCATGAAACAAGCTATGAGGCTAAATTGAAGGGGGGACTCTTTTGCCAGACACCAAAAATTTCTGAAAAAAGGACTGTCAAGCTTCCCTAAATATAAAAACGCACTAAATAGGTTTTCAAAATTTTCTACAAAAACCCAAAATTCATTTTCTAAAAAACCTGCTTTTAAAAAACTTTTAAAAAAAAAAAAACGGGAAACCCCCAGACCACAATCAATACAAAAAAATTTCTTCCAATTAAATACACCAGCATTTAGGGTTGAAGCCGATCAAAGGGCATTTTTTGTTTTTACAAGGAAACCAATTAATTAATAAAATTGGCAAATTGAAATTTGCACAGTTCAGATTGAACTTCAAGCTTCCTTTTAAAAAAAAGCCCAACAACACAAATTTGAAGCCTATCAAAAAAAAGGCTTCTCGAGTAATGTTTGTTTCAACTATTCCAAGTTTTTTTTTTTTTTTTTAAATCATAAAATTTTTAAAATTTTTTACTACCAACTAACATACGGGGGATCATTCTTCTTTCGAAGGCATCACAATATTTTTAAGACCATCAAAGAACCATGTTTTTAGTTATTGAACATGCTTAAACTATTTATTAAAACTGAGAAATTGGGACTAATGCTACCCAAA
>NC_069469.1:4034742-4142113 GCF_026875155.1 Cherax quadricarinatus | reverse complement strand
CTTTTGTATTGGGACCACAACGGCGTCATTAAAACACCCTTTTGAGGGTGCTTCCCCCTACTTTTTACTCTCTGCCCTTCATCTCCCCCTTTGCCCCCTTTAAATTTTCCCCGTGCTTATCCCTAAAATTTTGGGGTACTCACCAAGGTTGCTCACTCAAAAAGGGTTTAGGGAAAAATAGAATTTTTGGCAAATGATTCTTTCCAGTGAAGAGGGATATTCCTGTTTTACACTAGAAAAAAACTTCAGAGGAACAGTTGGGGACGTCACCGACATCGTGTTAATCGACCCAGGATATGCAACCGATGACCTACACTGGGTTCCTCGTGCTGCTCTTTCAAAAAATCAACCTGTCCCACGCAAGAAGAGCGAAAAAAAGAGGCTTGTCAACTGTCCAAGGTTTGAAAAGATATAGTCGACTCCAGCATTTGAAGCATGTGTCACAAGTGACTGCCTCCAAGGGAATGAAATCATTTTCTGTCCCGTCAAGAAGTCCCTGCTTTACATTGGATGTGATGATCACGTCACTGCTTCCGCTTCGGGAAACATGCAATCACAGTACCTGTTTTCCCAACTTTGGGACGGTGCCCAGGACAACTCACGGTGGGGTCTAATTTGTTGCAGAGTTGGCACCCAACCCTAAAAAACAGTTTCGAGGTACTTAAAAATCGGATGAAAGCGGGAGTATTTGTTAGGCTGGGGGGTTATCTGGAGAAGCGGATTCATTATAAAAATAGAAAAATCCCCGTATCCGAGTATGCAAAGCTTTGTAAAAATACGGCAGATGTGGAAAGTGGTGGGAATGAGAAAGGAAAAACTTGGGTCCTGATGGGATATTCCCTGGTAAATATTCCCGGTTTCCAGAGTGACTTTTTGGGGGAAGGGCTGCGCCACTGGAGCGTTTTGTAGTTTTGTTATGCCCAAACCGCAGGAGGAAGGGTTAAATTTAAACAATGAAAAAACTTTCACACACATTAAACATGGGAAGATAAACCCACAAAGATCACAAGCGTCTGGTAGAGGAGCGAGGGTTCCCTCCGCTCAGGTACCTAGTTCACTTTTTCAATATCGCCGACTACTGGCTAGTCATTGTTGGGTTTGAAATATGCCCTCGAGTTCCCCCGCCAAGTAAACGAGAGTGGATAGGGGGCGGAGGTGACTGGCACATTTATGGGCGACTTCCAGAAGCTAACAAACCCGTAGGGAATTAATACGTGTGACTGCCGAGGGTTTTTAAACAATATTTAATGCTTAATTGACCAGTAAAGACATAACTGTAGTAAACTTTTTGAACTTCCATCAGCGAGTGTATCACCTTAGTATTTATAAAAATATCACAAATCCTTTTTTGACAACAGTTACCTGTAGTTACCCGGAGTTTTCCCCCAGGAAACTCCCCGGGAAAAAGTAAATAAAACTCTTTAGATAAATTTTATTTTTTTTGTAATTACTAAATTTTTATACTACTCACCCTTGACAAGGTTATGACTGAAAAACATTTTCAACTGCATATTTTCCAAAATGGTGGACTTCGGAGAAAAAATTATTAAAAAAGCCCTATAGAAAAAAAAATATTTATTCAGGTATTTTCTCAGACCGTGCCAATTTCCTGCTTGTATTACAGGAGGCACAAGTATATACCTATATGCTGTACTAGATGATGCAAGTCAAGACAAGAAGCCTCCGTCACTCCACCTGGAAGACCTCTCAGGCGACTTAATTATAGGCTACCTCTACCACCACAAACCGATTTCTACCACCATCAGCAACATGCCAAAAATCCTCCCCAGCCTTCCTCCACACATCCACCATCACCACCAGTTATCTCCAACCACCAACACGCCCCTCCTCCTCCTCCCCCACACTCATATCACCAACATTAACCTTCCAAACATCAACATGTTAATTCTATCACCATCGCATTAATTCCCCTTCCCACCAACCACCACTATACATGTATATGTATATATACGAGGTGCTGCCTGCATAAACTCAGTAAACACCAATTTAAGAACTGATTCCTAAGTAGCAGTGGCGGAGGTGCACGAATCCCGGGCTCCCACTGCCCGAGTGTTGAGGTATGTCTGAGTATCGGCTGTCGCTTAGAATTTTCTGCTCGAACCATTCACGAGCTAATAAGGTCGAGAATGTCATTATTTTCAAGGCAAATTTACCTATAATTTCGCCGCTACCAAAGAGGAATGAAACTGAACAGAACTAAGATGCATTCAGTGGCTGCACGACCCGAGAAAGTTATCCCCGATATTGCATAACCCAGCCCCCTGTAACTTAGTGCAGGTGATTGGAATAGTGCAGAGTGCGGCCTAAGTTTGTAATGCAGTTAAATATTAATGATGAAGATTTGAAGCGAATCAGAAGAGGCATTCAGGGGTCAATCACATGGAAATTAATATCACAGTTATCCCCCCCCCCAAAAAAAATAGCAAATTAGGACATCCACAAAGCAAATTAATTCAAACCTTCCATCATGAAACAAGCTATGAGGCTAAATTGAAGGGGCACTCTGTTATGCCAGACACCTATATTCTGAAAATAGGACTGTCAAGCTTCCCTAAATATAAAAACGCACTAAATATGGGTTTTCAAATTCTCTACAAACCCATAAAAGTTCATTTTCTAAAAAAATCCTGCTTAATAAAACTTTTAAAAATGGTAAACTGGAACCCACAGACCACAATCAATACAAAAATTACTTCCAATTAAGATACACCAGCATTTAGGGTTTGAAGCCGATCAGAAGAGGCATTCTTTAGTTTTTACAAGGGAAACCAATTTAATTAATAAAATTGGCAAATTGAAATTTGCACAGTTCAGATTGAACTTCAAGCTTCCTTTTAAAATAAAGCCCAACAACACAAAGTTTGAAGCCTATCAAAAAAAAGGCGTTCTCGAGTAATAGTTTGTTTGCAACTATTCCAAGTTTTTTTTTTTTTCTAAATCAGTNTAAAAATTTAAAATTTGCAGCTACTCAGACTTAACATACGGGGCATCATTCTTCTTACAGAAGGCATCATCAATATTTTGAAGACCATCAGAAGAACCATTGTTCAGTTATTGAACATGCTTATCACTATTTATTAAAACTGAGAAATTGGGACTAATGCTACACAACAGCGTGAACGTTATACATGTTCAAAAACCCTACCAGTGGTGAAAATTTGAAGCCGATCAGCCAAGTCATTCTCCAGTTATGGCATGGATTCCAACGATCACAAGTTTTTTAAATTATTTTAGTATATCAACAAATTTTCCTGCACGTAAACAAAGCTTAAGGGTACTATCCTGACCTTGAGATGCATCAGTCATTACATATTACAGTCGTCCAGAAGAGGTAAACCGAAATATATTTAACATAATTTAATGGGAATAAAACTTTTACACTATTTTACACACAACTGTCAAATCTGCACCTACACTTTTGAGTTAAATTCTCCACCATCGTCGTATTTATGACTTTTTCTGAACGCTTGAAGCTGGCCACTGAGATTTTGGAAGGTATCCGAGCTATTACATTATGCCGTTAAAAGTTTAACAGACTTGGTCATCGGTCACTTGAATATGCCAATTGTCCCAAGAATCTGGTTCTCATCACTGCCACCTCAGAAAAGGGCCCCCAAAAAAAGTCCAAAAAAAATTTGGGCCAAGAAAAACCAGAAATTTTTAAAAAACCCCAATATTTTACCTTAAAAATTTCCCCCCCCCCCCCCCCCCCCCATTTTTACTAGCAACCTAGCCCTTTCATTTTCAACGACACCGGGCCAGAAAGGTCATGCCTTTTTGCCTCCGCTTGGGAGAACACCGGGTTGTCCCAGGAAGCCTGACAGACCTCCCTGCCTCATTCTTTAAATTTTAACCTATTTGTAAAAAAATTTAACATTTTTCCCTGTGGGGATTTTCTCCCATTTCAGTTTAGTTCACGTGCCCTCTTGCATTTATATGTATTTAACCTAGTTTAGCTCTTATTGGGGACGAAGAACCCAAATCAGCCCTAACTTTTAAAAACGTTATCTACACACCTCCAGCAAAAAAAACCCTTGTTACCACTATTTTTCATTAAACCCCCGGGGAAAGGGCACCTTCCATGTGGGGGGTTTACTATCTTTCAGTAATGAAATATACTTGTGTTTTGTATACTGGTCGCACACCCGAAACCGGTTAAAATTGGTGGGGTTTAGGGTACTTCTAAATACCCCAAATGTGCCCCATGGAAGAGCGTCTCAAGTCAGTCGTGACAGAGGGCGAGGGGGATGTTGGGCCCCCAGGCTTTTTCAGTAAATATCAAACCCCCGTTGAGAGCAGACAGATTCCAAACCCTTTTCACCTTACGAACCCCCTTTGACATTTCCCCCCCTGTTTTTAAAACTATTCAATTTAAAAATGTCTTGTCCCATCTTTTTCACCTGATCACAAATACATCTCTATCCTCGGGCTATCCCTTTTTTATCACCGCCCCTCTTAAGTTCCCATTTTTCATCCCTTACCTTTTCCCCCCCTATCCCTTTATTCCCAAACCTCCCTTTTTTTTCCCCTTTCCCCTTTTTCGGGCCCTTTTTTTTAGTTTTTTATATTATTTTTACCCTTTAAAAGCCCTTCCCGTCCCTTCCCCTACCCCTTTTTTCTCTCAATTTTTTTTCCCCTCCCTTCCCCTCTCCCCCAAAATTTTTCTCTCCTGCCCTGCCCCTTTAAATAGCAGCGCAGTAGCTTGCGTGTGATTAACCCCCCCTTCAGAGTTATGTGCACTAACTCATCTTCCTCACTCTCTCATGCTGCTTAATTAAGTCTTACTTTTCCTGCCAGACAAGCCTCATAGGTCAGGGAGGCCGTTACTCTTCTGCCCAAACATTTTCCTTCCCATGGTAACGAATATGGTATCAATATGTTCATGATCACCTTCACTCTCACACACACACAGGGGCCAGGAGCTAAGTCTCGACTCCCGCAACCACAATTAGGTGAGTACACACACACAAAGGAAAAAACACGAACGCAAACATGCTAACAAATGAAACGAGTTAAAAGAGCAAAAGAAATCTTAGCTCACACTGTAATTAAGGAAGCCAAACTAACAGATATGAATATCGTTTACCTGGAGAGGGTTTCGGGGGTCAACGCCCCCGCGGCCCGGTCTGAGACCTGGCCTCATGGTGGATCAGGGTCTGATCAACCAGGTTGTTGCTGCTGGCCGCACGCAAGCTGACGTACGAACCACAGCCCGGTTGGTCAGGTACTGACTTTAGGTGCCTGTCCAGTGCTTTCTTGAAGACAGCCAGGGGTCTATTGGTAATTCCCCTTATGTATGCTGGGAGGCAATTGAACAGTCTTGGGCCCCGGACACTTACTGTGTTGTCTCTCAGTTTCCTCGTGGCACCCCTGCTTTTCATCGGGGCAACGTTGCATCTCCTGCCGAGTCTTTTGCTTTCATATGGAGTGATTTTTGTGTGTAGGTTTGGTACCAATCCCTCCAGGACCTTCCAAGTAAATACTGCATACAAAGAGATAAAGGATATATGTCTGTGATGAGTAACACTTGACCAAAAAAAAAAAAAAGTAATGCAATAAAGGAAAGTTCATTTCAGACTGGTTATTTTACATAGTTGAAACCATTGCTAGTAGTGGCTCGTAGTATACTGTCGTTATGTACAACTCTCCACCAAATATCAGAAGATTCGGATGAAAATGAAAAGCGACAACATATCAGTTACATACACTGGAAAAATGTAGTGAATTTTAATCATAGACTGGGGAAACTAAGACCCACCCAAAGACCCTGGGAAGTGCAGAAGTTGTATATATGAGGAAACCAGGGAAAAAAAATCACAAAGGTCACAGGAGAAAAAGAAACGATACAAACCTAACCTAACAGTGAACATACACGTAATGCCACGGTGTTATGCGAGATGTTTTCCATCTTTACACGTCATATATTGTGAATAAAATTTAAAAAAAATTCATTGCTTTACTTCGCTTAAGAAATTTAAAACGATTTTTTACACTTGTAATGCCATCATATATACTGTTGTCACTGTGTACAAGTATATAAAGTTTGTCAGGAAACAGGACAAGTGTTTCTTGAGGCGGGTCTTAGTCATATGATGACTCACTGCTGGTAATCTGAGGCCTTCCGCTGGCTTACCCGTCCACCTCTTCAAAAATCATGGTTATGATTATAACCATTAGGTTTACACCGATGAAAATTAAAATACATGTACCAAAAAATTGAAAAAATCAATTGTGAGGTACAAGAGGTACAATGCGAGCTTCATGATTAAATAAAGTGGTCTGGTAGGCAAAGCTCTCTTCACATCCTGAGGGTCCGCGGTTCGATTCCTGGGCGGGGGGGGGGAAGAGGGTAGAAACACTGGGCGTTTCCATACGCCTGTTGCCCATGTTCACCCATCAGTAAAATGGGTATCTGGGTGTTAGTGGTACCTGGTGTGTGTCGCATCCCGGGACAAAATTTATCTAATTTGCCCGAAATGCTCTACACAACAAGCGGCTTTCTATATAGTAGTATGTCATTGATATCGGCTAGGTCTGTATACTTTGTACTTTAAGAAATAAAGATCTTTTCTGGCTTAAATGAAATTATGAAATCTTGCGTCGATTTACCATTTTCTTCTAGGCTGGAATATTACTGCACACTAACAGCCCCTTTCAAAACAGGCGAAACTTCAGACCTGAAGAATGTACAGAGAACCTTCACGGCACGTATAAGTACGATAAAGCACCTAAACTACTGAGAAAGGTTAAATCTCTATTTGTGCTCCCTGGAACGCAGGCGAGAAAGATACACGATAATCTACACTTGGAAAATCCTAGAGGGACTAGAGGGAATTTGCACACAAAAATCACTTCCTATCAAAGCAAAAGACTGGGCAGAAGATGCAACATCCCCCTCCAATGAAAAGCAGGGGCGCCACGAGTATATTGAGATAATATAGCAAGTGTCAGGGGCCCAAGATTGTTCAACTGCCTCCCAGCATACATAAGAGGGATTACCAATAGACCCTTGGCTGTCTTCAAGACGGCGCTGGGCAGGCACCTAAAGTCAGTACCTGATCAGCCGAGCTGTGGTTCACATGTTGGTTTGCTTGCTGCCAGCAGTAACAGCCTGGCTGATCAGGCCCTGATCCACCACGAGGTCTGGTCACAGACTGGGCCGTGGGGGCATTGATCCCCCGAAACCCTCTCCAGGTATACTTTCTCCCCTCCCAAGAAATTATGAAAATTTTCAACCAGAATTGCTAAGAAACGACAGACAAATAAGAACATAATAGAAGACACTGAACAATGCTCTGTTGTCGATGTAAAGAAACGAAATCCAGGATCACAAGCGCATGCAAAAACTACAAAACCAATGTTATAACAATCAAGCAATAAGAAGTCACCGACTTATTCAGTGAGAAAGAAAGTTGGTAAACTATTTGATATTAACAGTAGCCAAGGCAAGAGAACATCACAGCTAACCAGAATTAAGGGGACGGTTAAAGACAGTAATAATACTAAGAAAATCGGAGAGAAAATGACACGTTAGTATGTAATGAGCTCAACAGAAGAGTTCACCGTGCATTCATACACGAGCAAGGGCCAGTATATACCAGAGATGGGAAGGATAAACCAAATAACGTATTCATAGAAACTAATGAGGTGAGGATGGGGAGATGAAAGTTGATACCATTAAAAGTATCATGACAAGACGCAATGGCATCACAGATGTTAAAGAGGAGCTGAAATACTGTACCCCTCTCGCAGATCTTTAATAAATCTTTAACAACTGAAGTACCAGATGGCAGTGCTAGGAAAGGTGACAGGTCACAAGTCCTTAACTATAAACCTACGTTCCTGACGAGTGTAAATTGACTGAAGAGATTATAAGATCTGCCACCATCATAAATTTAGAAATTAATAGTAGTCTTACAAACATTTTAGCGACGTATGATTGATTAACGGAGGTCAGAGAAGAGAAATGGGTAGATTGAATATTTTTACATTAAGACTATTTGTGATTAGCTATTAGAGGAAAATGATTTGCGATTAGTTGTCACGGAAATTAATTAACACGTAAAAATTCACTATGGAATGAAAAATCATACTGGGAGTATCTCGAGTTCCCCAGGATCACTGTTGAGACCAACAGTGTCCATGCTGCATATTTATGACCCGATTACAGGATGATGAGAATGATGAATATAAAAAGATGGTGGCAAACGGCTGCTGGAAGACTAACACTACCAGTGCTCGAATAAATAGCTATTGTGACTGACAAAAAAAAAAGCAAAGTAATGAAACAGGGATGGGAAAAAAACCAAGGACGGTATCATCTCTGGAGGAAAAGACTCACAATCTATTAAATAAAAAAAATCTTTGTATAACTATTACCCAGAACCTGTCACCTGAAGCATACGCTCAAATCACTACCACATACGTGCCACCCAGTCTTGAGTAAGCAACGCCGACGGTGCATCAAGACTGCGACCTGAGTTGAGGAGAACGAGCAATGTGGGTATATAACGTGTAAGTTAGGTATATCACGAAGAGCAAAGCATGATATGATAGCGATATACAAAATACCCCCAGGGTTAGACAGGGTAGAAAGGAATATGCTTTTTACCAGGACTTACCACGAACATCGCTGAAAACACACCAGATTTATTCATAGAGGAATTAAGAAATGGAATAAACTGAATAGTGACATAGTTGAAGAGGACTTTATGTAGGGGAGTTATAAATAGATAACACTATTTTACATTAGTTGTTTGTGAGTTAAGTGGCGGGACCCTGAGCTGGAGTTCACTTCGTGCAACAAACAGGCAATGTCTCTCATACAAAAGTTACAATAAGATGAAAACATATATTCCCTCGTTGGCTGATTGGAAAACATGAGACATGGTACCTACACACAAGATCATAACACGGGAGACATGGTACCTAAATAAAATAACACAGGAGACATGGTACCTACATAAAATAACACAGGAGACATGGTACATACAGACAAGATCAAAGGGCATGAAAAATATTTATTAGTATCTTCAGGAAGAGACTACGGTTGGAAACTGGGGAGAAAGGAAACAAAATAAAGGGGTTTCAAAGAGATACTCAATTTCAAAGTAGTCTGCTTTGAAATTGGGTCCATCTTTTTGAAACGCCGTGTGCGTGTACACACACACACACACACACACACACCACACACACCACACACACACACACACTTGGATTATCCAAGGTAATTTACGCTATGGATACATTAGGACGTGTTTCGTTAATATACCTACTGCCTAATATTCACCTATCTGTAAAATATGTACCTGGGTGTTTGTCGACTGGTATGGGTCGCATCTTGGGGACAAAATTCACCTAATTTTCCCACAATACTTTGCATAACATGGGGCTTTCTGTATAGTATGTCATTGATGTCAGCTATGTTTATATACATTGTACATGTACTTGAAGAAATATTATATTATTAATTATTATATGTAGCTAGGTTCTGTTAGTCTGACCCCTGTAGAAACACTGCTGCTCGGTATTATGTACATGGTGGAATTGCCGATAATTTTCCTACCCAGCTTTGCCGGTGGCCTGGTGGCTAAAGCTCCCGACTTCACACACGGAGGGCCGGGTTCGATTCCCCCGGCCCGGGGTGGCAACATTTCGACACGTTTCCCTTACAACCTGTTGTCCTGTCACCTAGCTGCAATTAGGTTCCTGGGTGTTAGTCCGGAATGGTGTGGGTTCGCATCCTGGGGGACAAGATAAGGACCCAATGGAAATAAGTTAATACTCGATGACGCACTGACTGTCTTGGGTTATCCTGGGTGGCTAACCCTTCCGGGGTTTAAAATCCGAACGAAATCTTATCTTATCTCTTATCTTAACATAAACTTTGCACCTTTACCAGAGTTGTGTTTACAATAGTAAAGCATCGGCAACCCCCCCCCAAACTCCAACTCCCACTCACGCCTTAAGGACTTGGGTTCAATCCTGGGTGGAGGAAAGTGGCACTTCTAAACGTCGGTGCTCGTGCGTATGTGGTTCATCTAGCAATAAGTAGGTACATAGATAGTAGCCCACTGTTTGTGGGTTGCGATATGGGAAAGATCAAAACTACTTCAATAGAAGCTGCAACTGATTGATTTTACTAGGCTACCCAGGGTTATTAGCCTTCAGGATAAATAATCCTAATTAAGTTTCGGTAATCTGCTTATTTCTCCACCCCATCCTCTTCCACCTCCTCGTATCTGCCTCCCTGGTTGTCCCACTTACCTCAAGTACCTACCAACATCAACCATTTGGGCAATAATACCACAGACGATAACCTTATCTTCCTTCCCCTCCTAGAAGTGATAACGTTGTGCTGAACTACATCACAACGTGGTCGTCTCCGCTTCCCCACCCATACACGATAAACTGGTCAATCTCCCCTTCCCTCCCCTAGACACCATAACCTGATCATCTTCCCCTTCCCCTAAGAGAGAACTTGGTTAACACTACTTCCACCAGACACGATAACTGTCAGTCTAGATCCCAAGCGAGGGTAGAAACATTGGGTGTGTTTCTTCACACCGGTTGTCTATGCTCTACAACCATGGAGGCCACCACAACCCCAGCTTTACAACAACGGTACAACCCTGGAGGCCGCTACCTCAGCTTTACAGCAGAGCTACAGCCCTGGAGGCCACCACAACCTCAGTTCTACACTACGGAGCTAGAAACAGTGCAGGTGGCCACAAGTTAAACTCTGAAAGACAACCGTTACAAAGAGCAATGATCCCAGTGACACTCCCCACAACAGTACTCTTAAAAGTTCAAGAATTAGAAGCAAATACACCGAGTGGCGAATCTCTCAGTATACGTGCAATTAAAGTTTTCTTTAATCCCTATTGTATGGGAGTATTCTAGATTGGTGGTTAACAGGAGACATTCTGAGAAGAGAAAGGAAAGAGGGGGGGGGTTAGTGATGGATACGAGAGGTAGTAGAAACGAGTGGTAACGACTGTATTCAGGAAAATTTAGAGCCGCCACTGAAACCTCCTGCTACTCTAACACAACAAACTTTTCAAATTCAAATTCAAAGTTTATTCTCTATAAGGATTACAATGCTGAGTTTACGAAGAAATTTGGTTTTGTGTTGGTTTACATGTAGTAAAATTGTGTTACAGAGTTGTACCACTAGAACGCTTAGCATGGTAGGCATTTTGGGCATACTTTAGTTTTATTCTTAATTGTAAAATATTACAAATTATTGGTAAGTTGGTATTATGGCTAAGTGACTTAAATACTAGTTTGTGAGTTTGCAATGTGAATGCTTTTGTTTTGCACTAGTACTTAGTTTCAGTATTGAGTATCACAGGATTCATTATTTTAAGACTGAGATTAATTTTCTGTTTAGGGTCAAATGATGTGAGTGAGCAAGTGTGAACCACCAGGTGGTATTCGTGTAGATAGTTGACGGGTTGTATCAGGGAGATAAGATGTTTTCTAATGGCTAGTTTTGAAGGTGATGAATGTGTCTGCTGTTCTAGGTTCTCAGGTTATAGGGGTATCCCAGATTTTAGGGCTTTGACATACATTGTGAATTTTTGTAAAGGTTTAGTGGGACACGGGATGTCGTAGAGGATGTTTTGTTGTCTAGTGTTATGAACTGTGGAGTTTCTGTCACAACTTTCATGAAAGAAAGCGTTTAGGTCATGGTTGTTATTAGAGTTTAAGGCCCTGTAGATGTATGATTGCACAGTAGTAAGTGTGGATGTACTGAACTGGGAGTCAAGTTTAGGTCTATGAGACAGTGGGGGGGGTGTGGTTGCAGGGATGGGATTTAGTGATTCTTACTGCAGCTTTTTGTTGCGGTTTATTATGGCTTTAGGTGTGTGTGCTGCAGTGATCCCCATGCACAATAGCATAGGTGAGGTATAGTTAAAATAAGGTGAGTGGTATAGGTGTGGAGAAGGGCATTTTGCAGGCAACGTAGTATCGTATCTGGATGCGGATCAACCGTTTTGGATACTTTTTTTGGTTATATGCTGGGTTTGGGTGCTGAAATTAGGTTGTTTGTAAAGGTATAAAGCCTAGGAATTTTCCCCCTATTATTTCTGGTAATAGAATGTTGTCAATCTTAATGTTAATTTGGTGATTCTCCTGGCCTTGGCTACCTAACTTAAGATCTGTTGGTTTTGTCAGTGTTAAGAGTAAGTTTATTGGCTGTCATCATGTCGGATGATTTTAAATCAGCTCCTCATTCACAATGGTGGTTGAGGGTGGCAGTTTAGGGTGAGAGATGACATAAGTCGTGTGTCAGCAAAGTGATTGGGTTTCAGGTGTTGGGTTACGTTTGGAAGGTTCATTGATGTAATGAGGAAGAGCAGGGGACAAAGGACACTTCCTGCGGAAACTCAGTATCAAGTGCCGTGTGCTGTTGGCTGTGTCTTTAATGGTGAGTACTGATACCTATAGTAAGTAAGATTTTAAATAAGCAAGCGCATGGCCCTCTTTTCACACGTAATGATCAAGTTTGTGAGTAGGATGTCGTGGTCTACTGTGTCAAAAGCTTTTCTTAGGTCAATTAAAAAAATTCCTTTAAGTGGATATTCTTATTTTCCAATGCTGTGTTAAAGCAGATCTAGCTTTTTATGATTGATCATTAGTGCTTTTTATTTTTCCTGAATCCAAATATTGGCAGGGGTTGAGTATGTTTTGAGCTGTTAATATTGAATACCGTTCCTCCTGTGCACGATGTTTCTCAAAGATTTTGGTAGCAATGGTAAGTTGATATTGGCCTATAGTTGGTTTAAGTATGTAGGGTCACCACCTTTATGTATTGGTGTAACCATTGCCATTCTTGAGTAGTTTCGGGAAGGTTGTAGTCTTAGTGACTGTTAAAAAAGTATGAAATTTGCATGCGAGTGAGGACTGGGCGCTCGCTTGTACAGTAATGGTGGGACTTGACAGCATTCCCGAGTTATTTTTAAGTGACTTCATAATCTCAATGACTTCCGTGGGCTCAGTTGGTGCAAGATAGAAGGAATTAGGGAAATTCCCTTCTACGTAGTCCCCGGCATGGGCATTGGTTATGTGGGATTTTACTGGCGAGATTAGATCTATGTTGAGGAGAAGTCGTTTATCTTGGTTAGCTGTGTCAGTGGATTGTAGGGTGTTTCATTTAGGTTTAGTTTAGGACAATATTATTGGTTTCTCAGTTTGTGTGTCCCTAGAATCTGTAAGAGAGTGTTTTCCAGGTCTTTTTAATATCTCCTTTAGTGTCTGTGAATTACTGGAGTAGTATAGTTGTTTGGCTTTCTTTAATACTTTGTTGAGAGAGCTGATTGGGGAAAAAATTTTAAGGTTTGTTTTTTAAAAAGAGTATCTTTGTGTATTAAGCCCGGGTCTATATTGATTTTCATATTGGTGTTTGTCAATGGATTTCAGAATGTGCCTGGTTAGTCATGGGCAAAAACCTAAGCGTTTGTTTGTGATCTGTTTTGTTTTTATAGGACAATGGTTTGTTAGTATAGTCTAAGTAATTTTGGTTAAGAATAATGTCTGTCCAGTCTCAATCCATTGGCCTTGGAGAATTCTGTAGCCAATCAAACAGTTCTCTCGGTCAGCTGATGAACTCCATACTGAGGCCTAGTCATCGGAGTCTAAATGAGACTTTGTTGTATTCAAGGTGGTGTTTACTAATGCTTTGTCAGGATAAAGAAGGTTTTGTCGCGTTTTGGTAAGGGCACACATTGACCGTACGTAAACATCAGTTTTCATAGAATAGATGTTTTTAGTAGGTTGTTCTTTGTAGGATTAGTTTGGAATTTTTACAGCACTGTTTTTTACCTTGCTTGGTAGCCATTCAGTCCATAATAATCTACCTCCTTCAAAACCAACTTATTACAATGATTCTAAACTTCGTACACTGAAACGTATACTGTGCAGACTAGGCTTGCCTATAGTAAACATGTACCCCTGGAAAATGCTGAGGCTATTTCCAACTGCCCTTGCTGTGCCAGAGCGCGTTTGACAGAGCTGCGGCAAACAGGACTGGGGAAAATTTGTCAATGGTCTTAATGCTCACACCCCACTTAGCCGGGCATGGAGGGACATAAATAGAATTAAGGGTAACAGATGGGCTGATCGCGCCAACCTCATCCCTTGCATTGGGCGAATGAGGTTGTCAGTGCTTGGGCTGTCATTCTAGCTATTGACAATTTCCCAGTACCACACAGGCAAATTTAAATGGACAATATGATTGCAAGGGAGGAGCTTTGTTTTAGCAGATGATTGCAACATTACCTTTCCTAATTATGAATTGATGCAGCACTAAGTGGCAACTACACGTCGCTGGTGTGTATGGTATTACTTACAACATACCTCAGATTGCTGTGTCGAGTACCAAGGGTAATCCTTTACTTGATATATAACATGCGCTATGTACTGGGGAGCTCCCTCAATCTGGAACAAACAGCCTTTCATTCCAATTCTAAGCCCCAATCAACAAAATGCATTTCGCCATTATCTCTTACTAGTGCTTGTGTAAAACCTTTGATGAGATGCTTCTTAATCGTCTCATGTTCAGAATCAAACAATTTTTGTCTCCCCGGTTACATGGTTTCCTGTCATGGAAGGAGCGTGCATCTTTGCCATAGCCACACTTTTTCTCCTGCACATGACAGCTCATTCACTCCCTTCCTTGACCTTAAATCGCTTTCATGTAGCCAAACCGACATGTATCATTAGTGAACTCGCCCAGGAATGGATGTTGGAGGATGGCTTCTCCGCTGATTAAAGGCTACTGTCCAACTGAAAATCGTCTGTGTTGTTTTTCCAGGGACTTTAGAAGTGTAAACTAAGACTTTGAATTAGGAACCATAGGGAGGTGATGTCAGTTCCCACACTGTTCAATATTCTAATTAATGCATTTCTTAATGCTATGATTGTTAGCCCCATCATTATGTGGATTTTTGTTAGTTTTGCTGATGTTATAATGATTCACACCACCGGATTCTCCAACACCCAAAACATTTCTTAATCATGTACTAGCCTCGTGTCAGGACCTGGGTTGATAATCTACTTGATTAAACAAAGATACTCAATAGGCGTCCTCCTCGACAGAGAGGCACAGTTCGTCAGATCCAATTTGCATGATGGTCTTTTCTGAAGATGTAAGCAGATACAGGTATCTAGCTTTGAGGTTCCATACTTGGACCTGTTGTAACAAGACTTGTCGCCAATACAAAGGAAAGATAAGAGCATTAGGTTGTTGGCTGGGCTTCACCCAGGTTATGGTGCTTATTTTAAAATTGTGATATGATGTACTTGCTTTTATTAGATTCATTGGTTGATATGCTGAGCCACTTTCGGGTTTGTGTTCTGACTGGAAGCTTGGAGGGCTGGAAAAATGCAGAACGAAGCAATTTTTTGAGGATCATTTGAGGATGCCCTCGTACTGCCAAATTTTAAAATATGCAAAAAGGAACTTGTTTTCCAAGCATCAGAGATCGTGTTACTGAAAGAATATCCTCGAATTGGGGTTAATATGCTCAGGCAAGCTCATTCAAACCCCTGCACAGAAGCCCTCAAAACTTTCCTCAGCACTGGTGAAACACTCCTCCAGATGGATCGAAAAACTGGAATCGACTCCGCATGAATCGATACATGAATCTATGTCATAAGGCAACTGCAGCACTTCGCTCCATGGATATTACCCCATACCAAATTCATTTCCTCATTTCCCCCAAAACTACTTCTTAATCAAACCAAAACTTCGCCTTGAAGCCAACATGAGGCCTTGAGCTGTATTGATAACTTAGTCACACAGGCACACTCTCTCGCTAAATTAATTTACGTTGATGGTTGGTTCACCAATCCACTGGTGAGTGCAGGTGGTTGTGCTGCTGTCTTGTCGTACAGAGTGATGGCTCTCTTATAAGAAATTGGAGCGCGCATTTAATAATTGGGCCTCTACCTTCAGACAGAACTGTTGGCCATACTCTTGCACTGAAATGCATCTTTGTATTAAGATTGACAGGTTTAATTGTAACTGATTCTGTCATCATAAATGCTTTCAACTCATTAAGTATATTATGTGGCATGCTTGTGTCAAAGATGCCAGACAGTAAGTATGGTATAATTGTGGACAGTGGGAGCAGGTGCACGCTGTGGATTCTCCAATCTCACATTGGTCTTCAGATGCTGATAGAACTGATTAAATTGGCTAAGCTGTATGCTTTTCAAGGGGAGTAGATTACAATTTGGCTTGTCGTGTAGTAGTTGAGAGCATAATACCGAAAAGAATCTTCAAGTATTTATTGACTTAAGACTCAGGGAGATTGACACCAGTAAGTCCATCTATCATCATTCTTCATGCAGGAGGATCCCACATGTCTATGGTTGCATCCAACAAATAAATAAGCAGACTTCTTGGATGTTCCTACGCCCGGCTCAGGCTGGGGTTACAAAGTTCTTTGGCAGGTTAAATCACCACCACAGATGTAGACCAATCGAAATGTAACTTTGCCCATATGGGATATTGTCACACTTGCGTCATTATGTACTGGAGTGGATAAAATTAATAATGTCAATCAATGTCACATTAGTTGCCACTTGTGTCTTTTACTATTACATTAAATTAATGAATTTTAGAAACACGCACTCAGAAGTGCCAAGAAATGGCAAAAAAAGTTATTTTATCCACAGTGGTATATTATAGCAGACCATTTGGAGGAAAATACCCTGACTTTGTAGATGTAAATTAATGCATTTTACATCATGTGTGCGTTGCGCTGTGGTGTCGTTGTGTGTTGTGTGGTGTGTGTGTGTGTGTGCTGTGTGTGTGTGTGTGTGTGTGTGTGTGTGTGTGTGTGTGTGTGTGTGGCGCGCGCGCGCGCAAGCGCGCTCACTTGAGATTGCAGGAGGTAGAGTCCATGCTCCTCTGTGTGTACTCACCCTATTTGTTGGGTTGCATGGTCGAGGTCACAGCTCCTGGCCCGCCTCTTCGCTGCAGATTGCTACGAGGTCCGCTCTCACTCTCCTGCCCCATGAGCTTATCATACCTGCCTTAAACTATGTATGGTTCTCCGCCTCCACTACGTCATTTTATAGGCTACTTCAACGGCCCTTGAAGACTCTATGACTGAAGAATTACTTCCTAACATCCCTTTGATTCATCTGTGGGTCTTCAACTTCCAATGTTCCTCTTGTGTGTGATGTCCCGTGTTGTGTGGTTGGGTTGTGTATCATAGTTGTACTTCACCTAGTTGAGGTTTGCGGGGGGTCGAGTCCGTGCTTCTGGCCCCGCTCTGCACTGCTCGCTACTTAGGTACCTCACCTATTTGTACTAACCTATTTGTGGTTGCAGGGGTCGAGTCCTAGCTCTGGCCACACGCCTCTTCACGGCTCCCCCCCCCTGCCTACTTAGCCATAAACAGATATTAGAGTATGTATTATAATTTTAATTAATACATTGCCCTATGAGCTTTATCAAAAACCTCGTCTTAAAACTGTGTATGGTTCCTGCCTCCATACGTCATTTTCAAGGCTATCCACTGCCTTACAAACTATATGACTGAAGAAATACTTCTACTATCTCTGACTCATTTGTGTCTTAACTTCCAATTGTGGCTCTTGTTTCTGTGTCCCTCCTGAACATCCTTTCTTTGTCCACCCTTGTCTATTCCACGCAGTATTTTATCTGTCGTTACTCATGTATCCTGACCCTCCTGTCCTCCAGTGTGGTCGGCCCGAATTTCCTTTTATCTTTCCTCATAGGACATTCCCTTAGCTCTGGAACTACCTTGTCGCAAACCTTTGTACTTTCTCCTAGTTTCTTGACGTGCTTTATCAAGTGCGGGTTCAAACAGGTTGCTGCATACCTCAGTATGGGCCTGAACATAACGGTGTACAGTGTCTGAATGATCCTACTAAAGGGGATCGGGAATGTGTTCTAAGGTTTGCCAGGCGCCCATATGCGGCTGCATTTATCTGCTTGATGTGTGCTTCCGGTTGACATGTCGGTGTTATACTCACCCAAGATCTTTCTCTTGAGTGAGGTTTGCAGTCTTTGGCCACTAGCCTATACTCTGTCTGTGGTCTTCTGTGCCCCTCCCCCATCTTCATGGACTTTGCATTTGCAGGAATAAATGCGAGAAGCCATTTGCTGTGGACCAGGTTGTCCAGTCTGTCCGGGTCGCTTTGAAGTCCTGCTCGGTCCTCATCAGATTTAATATCTCCTCATTAACTTCACATCATCTGCAAACAGGGGACAACTTCTGAGTCTAACTTCCGTCTAGGTGTGTGTGTGTGGTGTGTGTGTGTGTGTGTTGTCGTGTGTGTGTGTGTGTGTGTGGGTGTGTGTGTATGTATGGGTGTGTGTGTTATGAGTGTGGTGTGTGTATGTATGAGTGAGTGTGTTTGAGTGTGTCGTGTGTATGTTATGTGTGTGTGTGTTTGAGTTGTGTGTGTGTATGAGTGTGTGTATGAGTGTGTGAGTATGTGTGTATGTATGAGTGTGTATGTATGAGTGTGTGGATGTATGTGTGTATGTTACGAGTGTGTGTGTGTGTACTCGCCTAATTGTACTCACCTAATTGTGGGTTGCAGGGGTCGATACTCAGCTACTGGCTCCGCCTCTTCACTGATCGCTACTGGTCCTTCTCTGCTTCCTGAGTTTGTCTACCTCTTAAAACTATGTATGGTTCTGCGCCTCTCTACTTCACTTGCTAGCTATTCCACTTGCTGGTCAACTCTATGACTGAAGAATATTCCTAACGTCCCTGTGAATCGTCTGAGTCTTCAGCTTCCAGTTGTGACCCTTGTCCCTGTGTCCCCTATATGGAACATCCATCCTTCTCTGTCAACCTTGTCTATTCCCTCCAGTATCTTGTATGTCGTTATCATGTCTCCTGACCTTCTGTCCTCAGGGTCGTCAGTCCGATTTCCCTTACCTTTCCTCGTACGACATTCCCTGAGCTCTGGGACTTGCCTTGTTGCAAAACCTCTTTGTTCTTTCTCTAACTTCTTGACGTGATTGACCAGGTGTGGGTTCCAGGAATTGTGCTTGCATACTCCTAGTATTTGCGGACCTATCTATACACAGTGTACAGTGTCTTGAACGACTCCTTATTCAAAGTTATCGGAACGCTATTTCTCAGGGTCTGCCAGGCGGCCCGTATGCTGAGCTGTTATTTGGTTGATGTGTCCTCAGGTGATTGTGTCGGTGTTATGGTCACCCAAGGTTCTTTCTCCTGGAGTGAGGTCTGTAGTCTTTGGTCCACCTAGCTATTACTCTTGTCTGCGGTCTCTTTGCCCCTCCCAATCATTCATGACTTTGCATTTGGTGGATTGAATTCCGACGAAAGCGTTTACTGGACCACATGTCCAGCCTGTCCAGGTCTCTTTGCAGTCTGCCTCATCCTGTCCGATTTTATTCTTCTCATCAACTTCACATTCATCTGCGACAGGGACACTTCAGTGTCTATTCCCTTCATCCATGTCGTTCACATATATCAAAAATAGCACTTGGTCCTAGAACTGACCCCTGTGGGGAACCCGATCGTAACAGGCCGCACTGTGATACCTCTTCACTACCTTGACTCGCCTTGCTGCCCTCCCTGTCAGGTATTCCCTATCCATTGCAGTGGCCCCTCCCTTTTACATTGCGCCTGATCCTCAGCTTCTGCACTAATCTCTTGTGGGGAACTGTGTCAAAGGCCTTTCCTGCAGTTCTAGGAAACACAAATCTACCCACCCCCTCTCTTGTGTCTTACTTCTGAAACCTTATCATAAAACTCCAGGAGGTTTGTGATACGGATATCCTTCATGAACCATGCTGGTTTTCACTTATTAATGTGTTCCTTTCCAGGTGTCGACCACTCTCCTCCTGTTAATCTTCTCCATGACTTTGCACACAATACATGTCAGAGGACACAGGTCTGTAGTTTAGTGCCTCGTTTTGTTTCCTTTCTTAATTATAGGGACTACATTAGCTGTCTTTCCATTTTATCAGGTTGTTGCCAGTTTCAAGGGATGTGTTGAAAGATTTGGTTTAGAGGCACGAACAGATCTCTGCTCTTCTTCCTAAGGACCCTGGGGAGATGTTGTCCGGTCCCATCGCCGTTGACGGTGTCTAGGTCCACTCTTAAGAGCGTCTTCACTCTCCTCAGTTGTTCGTATGTCATTCCAACACTTGTTGTATAATCCCCTCTTGTGTTCCCTTTCGTGCTGCTTCCCATCAGCCCCGTCCTGTCTCTACGTAAAAAACTTCCTTAAAATCTCCTGTTCAGCTCCACACATACTCCTGATCAATTTCTTGCGAGTTCTACACCTTCTGTCCTTAATCTGATCACCTGGTCGTGGACTCGTTGTCTTCCTCCTGATGTCGCTATACATACAGTTTAGGGTCAGTCTGGATTCTCGATGCTATGTCATTTCATACTGTCGCTGGGCCTCCCTCCTTACTGTGCATACTCATTCATAGGCTCTGCCGACTGATCCTCCCTATTTTTTGTGTGGTTCTCTGCCTCTGTACTTTTTCCATTTTAGACTTTGTTTTTGCCTTCTTACACCGTCGGGTATAACCTGGGCTCGTTCTGGTCTTCCCGATGTTACTGTTGCCCTTGGGAATAAACTTTTTCCTCTGCCTCCTTGGCATTTGTTGTTACATATTCCAGCATTTCATTTACTGGCTTTCCTGCCAGTTCTTGTTCCACTGGACCTCCGCAGGAAGTTCTTCAACCCTACGCCCCATAAGTCCCCTTTTTATAGTTCAGGCTTTTCCATTCAACTCTGGTTATTTCTCCACTTGCAGCTCTTACTATGTATTCAAAGCACAGAACCACGTGGTCGATAGCACCTAGGTGACTTCTCATACTTAATGTCCTCAATGTTGAGCTGCCGGGTGAACCACTAGTCCAATCTTGCTGTTCATCCTCCCGCTCATCTCTGGTAGTGTATTTAACATTGTTGGTGCCATGAGGTTTTCAGCACCACGTCCAAACACCTGGCTCTCCATGTCGTCGGGACCCCTTGTGGCTGCAGGTTTTCCAGTCGATTCCTGTGGTCTGAAATCCCCCTAACCAGCAAATTTGCTCTGCTGGAATGAGCTCTTTGTCCACACAGGAAGTGTGTCCACCATTGCTCTGTGCTCTCTTTATATTCCTCTCTGCCTATGCCAGTTCTGCTTGGGTGGATTATACATCTCTGCAATGACCACTGTGTTCCCAGACTGAAGTGTTTGTACCTGCTATGTAGCTCTTCCGTCCTATCTATGCCTTCCATTTTCTCGAATTTCCATCTGTTTTTTACGAGCCGAGCAACCCCCCTCCCCCCTGCCCCTTCTATCTTTCCTCAATGATCTGGTTATCTGGTGGGAAGTTTGCATCTGTTATTGTCTCCGTGAGTATTGTTCTGTAACTGCTATGATGTCTGGCGACTTCTCATTGATTCTTTCTTGACATTCCTCATGTTCATTCGTTATCCATTGCATTTGTGCACAAAACCTTCAATTCTGTTCTATACTGTAACTGTGGTGCGGGGGGTGGAAAACAGAGGGATCGGTGTGTGAAGTTGGTTTGATTGTTCGTTGGCCTTGGGGTTGTGCGTGGCGGATGTCCTTCTGCAGGTGTTTCTGGGGGGTGTTTTGCTTGTCCTTCCATTTGATCCTGGGTTATTCTGCGCTCTTTTTCATTTCCTCCCATTTCTCTTTCGTTTTTTGAACTCTCTCTTTCATCGTCATCCTTTCGTCCTGTGTTCTGTCTCGATCGAAGGTTTTACACACTCCGGAAACTCCGCTTGATCTCAGCGTGCTTTCTCCTGCAGATCTTGGTTCGGGTTGATTCTGCCTTGTAAATTACTTTGGAGCAGCCGATTCCTTTTTTTTGTGAACACCCAATTCTCCGAATAATTTGCAACATGGGTCATGTCCCTTCGCCTATACTTCATATCTTCAATCTCTTCTCCTCCTTGCTCTTTCTTTCATCTTAAGTTTCCCTTATGCTTCGTTCTAGCCATAGACAAACACTGAATCTCTCCCCTTTCCACCTCCACTGTGTCTCCACATTGCATCCTCTGATGTGTTTTAGTTTCTTCCCGTGAGTGTTCCTTCCTTCAGTACCCTTCCCTAGTTATGGGCCCTATGCTTGTTGGTTTGTCCCTTCTCTCACCTGTTCCTGGCCCCCCACAGGTATCTGTGAAGGTCTTGCACATGTCCTAGTTCCTTCAATTTTCCAACCTCTCATTCTGTCCTAGTGTGCTCCTGCCTTAGTTTTGGCCCATGTGGGTTTTTTACTAGGTCCTCTGCATATAGTTTGTTTCATGCTTCCTTCAGACCTGTTGGTCTGTGTTTGATGTAGCATCCGATGCTATTCTGTAATATCTCTGTGCTGTTTCAGATGTCTCAGCTCCTTTCCTAATCTCTCTTCTTGATTTCTGCTGCTGTGCCTTGTGCTTCTCCTTCTGCTTCTGCTGCTAACTCTCTTCCATCTTCCTTTCCAGATATCTAGTCTCCTTCCCAGTCTTCCTCCCTTTTTTTTGAGCTCTAACAGCCCATGCCTCCGCCCGATAGTCCTTGGAAGCCCTTCGTTACTCATCTGTTCTAGGTTCCCCCCCGTTGCTCACTGATCGGGGGACGGGTGGTTTAGGGGGAGGGGAATAGATGGTTGGAGGAGAGGGGATGGATGGTTGTGGGGGAGGGGGGGATTGGTTTTTGAGGGGTAGAGATAGTGCTGGGGAGGGGGGGAGGTATGGTTATTGGAGGGGTAGATATAGTTGGGGAGTGGGAGGTGGTTTTGGAGGGGTAGAGATAGTTGGGGGAGGGGGAGGAATGGTTATTCGAGGGGTAGAGATAGTTGGGGGAGGGGCTTAGATGGTTTGAGGATGAGAGGGGATGGATGGTTATGGGGGAGGGGGAGGATGGTTATTGGTGGGAGGGAGGGTAGTTGGGGGGTTAGACGGTTTTCGGGGAGGGGTTATGGTGTTTGGAGGAGGGGTAGATGGGCTAAGGTGAGGTGGTATTAGGGAAGGGGGGGGAGGGGTGGTTAGGGGAGACGGGGGAGTACGTTGTTTGTGTCAAATGTTTATGTCAAGTGGGGAGGGTGGGTGTGGTGTGTGGTTGGTGTGATGCTGTGTGTGGTGTGTGTGTGGTGTGTGGATTGCGTGTGTGTGTGGTGTGTGTGTGTGTGGTGTGTGAGTGTGTGGTGTGTGTGTGTGTGTGTGTGTGGTGTGTGTGTGTGTGGTGCGTGTGTGTGGTGCGTTGTGTGTGGTGCGTGTGTTTGGGTGCGTGTGTTGTGGTGCGTGTGTGATGTGTGCGTGGATGTGTGGTTGCGTTGTGTGTGGTGCGTGTGTGTGTTGTGCGTGTGTGTGTGTGCGTGTGTCGTGGTGCGTGCTGGTGTGGTGCGTGCTGTGTGGGTGTGTGGTGGTGGTGTGGTGTGGTGTGTGGTGTGTGTGTGTGTGTGGGGTGTGTGTGGGGTGTGTGTGTGGTGTGGTGTGTGGGTGGTGTGGTGTGTGTTTTGGTGTACGTGTGTGGTGTGTGTGGTGTGTGTGGTGTGTGTGGTGTGTGTGTGTGTGGTGTGTGTGTGTGTGTGTGTGGTGTGTGTGTGGTTTGTGTGTGTGTGTGTGGTGGTGTGTGGTGTTGTGTGTGTGTGGTGTGTGTTAGTGTGTGGTGCTGTGTGTGTGTGGTGTAGTGTCGGTGTGATGTGTGTGTGTGATGTGTCGTGTGTGGTGTTGTGTGTGTGTTGAGTGTGTGTGTGTGTGTGTGTGTGTGTGTGCTGTGTGTGTGTGTGTGTGGTGTGTGTGTGTATGTGTGTGTGTGGTTATGTGTGTGTGTGGTATGTGTGTGTGTTGTGTGTGGTGTGTGTGTGGTGTGTGGTGTGGTGTGTGTGGTGTGTGTGGTGGTGTGTGTGGTGTGTGTGTGGTGTGTGTGTGTGGTGTGTGTGTGGTGTGTTTGGTGGTGTGTGTGTGGTGTGTGTGTGGTGTGTGTTGGTGTGTGTGTGGGAGTGTGAGGTGGTGTGTGTGGTGTGTGTGTGGTGTGTTGTGGTGGTGGTAGTGCTGTGGTGTGTGTGTCGTGTGGTGTGTGTGTGTCGTGGTTGTTGTGGTGTGTGTGTTGGTGTGTGTTGTTGTGGTGTGTGTGTGTGGTTGTGTGTGTGGTGTGTGTTTGTGTAGGTGTGTGTGTGTGGTGTGGTGTTTGGGGTGTGTGTGTGGTGGTGTGTGTGTGTGGTGTGTGTGTGGTGTTGTGTGTGAACTGTGGTGTGTGTGTGGTGTGTGTGGTGATGTGTGTGTTGTGTGGTGTGTGTGTGTGTGGTGTGTGTGGTGTGTGTGGGGTGTGTGTGGGTGTGTGTGGTGTGTGTGGTAGTGTGTGTGTGGTGTGTGTGTGTGGTGGTGGTGCTGGTGGCTGTCTGTTGTGGTGTGGGGTGTGTGTGGTGTGTAGTGTGTGGTTGTGTGTGTGTGTGTGTGGTGTGTGGGTCTGTGTGTGGAGTGTGTGTGTTAGTGTCGGTGCGTGTGTGGTGTGTGTGTGGTGTTGTGTGTGGTGTGTGTGTGGTGTGTGTGTGGTGTGTGTGTGGTTGTGGTGTGTGGTGGTGTGGTGTGTGTGTGGTGTGGTGTGTGTGGTGGTGGTGCTGTGTTGTGTGTGGTGTGTGGTGTGGTGTGTGGTGTGGTGTGTGTGTGGTGTCGTGTGTGGATGTGGGCATGTGGTGTGTTTGGTGTGGTGTGTGTGTGGTGTGGTGTGTGTGTGGGGTGGCCATGTGTGTGTGGTGTGGTGTGATGTGTGTGTGGCTGTGGTGTGTGTGTGGTGTGGTTGTGTGTGTGGTTTGGTGTGTGTGTGGTGGTGTGTGTGTGTGTGGTGTGGTGTGTGTGGTTGTGGTGTGTGTGTGGTGTGTGTGTGGTGTGGTGTGGTGTGGTGTGTGTGGTGGGGTGTGTTGGGGTGTGGGTGTGTGTGTGGTGTGGTGTGTGTGGGTGTGGTAGCATGATACTGATAGCGATATACATAATACCCCCAGGGTTAGACAGGGTAGAAAGGATTATGTTTTTACAGGGCTTACCACGAACATCGCTGAAAAACACACCAGATTTATTCATAGAGGAATTAAGAAATGGAAATAAATGAATGTGACATAGTTGAAGAGGACTTTATGTAGGTGCAGATTATAATAGATAACACTATTTTACATTAGTTGTTTGTGAGTAAGTGGCGGGACCCTGAGCTGGAGTTCACTTCGTGCAAACAATTCAGGCAATGTCTCTCATACAAAAGTTTCATTATGATGAAAACATTTATTCCTCGTTGGCTGATGGAAAAATGAGTCATGGTACCTACACACAAGAATCATACAGGGAAGACATGGTAACACCTAAATAAAAATAACACAGGAGGTCATGGTACCTACATAAAATAACAAGGAGACGTGGTTCATACAGAAAGATCAAAGGGATGAAATTTTTTTTTTGTATCTTCAGGAAGTGACTACGGTTGGAACCTGGGGAGAAAGGAAACAAAATAAAGGGGTTCCAAAGAGATACTCAATTTCAAAGGTATCTGCTTTGAAATTGGGTCTCTTTTTGAAACGCCGTGTGCGGTGTACACACACACACACACACAACACACCACACACACCACACACACACACACACTTGGATTATCCAAGGTAATTTACGCTATGGATACATTAGGACGTGTTTCGTTAATATACCTACTGCCTAATATTCACCTATCTGTAAAATATGTACCTGGGTGTTTGTCGACTGGTATGGGTCGCATCTTGGGGACAAAATTCACCTAATTTTCCCACAATACTTTGCATAACATGGGGCTTTCTGTATAGTATGTCATTGATGTCAGCTATGTTTATATACATTGTACATGTACTTGAAGAAATATTATATTATTAATTATTATATGTAGCTAGGTTCTGTTAGTCTGACCCCTGTAAGAAACACTGCTGCTGGTATTATGTACATGTGGAATTGCCGATAATTTTCCTACCCCAGGCTTTGCCCGGTGGCCTGGTGGCTAAAGCTCCCGCTTCACACACGGAGGGCCCGGGTTCGATTCCCGGCGGGTGGAAACATTTCGACACGTTTCCCTTACAACCTGTTGTCCTGTCACCTAGCTGCAATTAGGTTCCTGGGTGTTAGTCCGGAATGGTGTGGGTCGCATCCTGGGGGACAAGATTAAGGACCCCAATGGAAATAAGTTAGTCCTCGATGACGCACTGACTTTCTTGGGTTATCCTGGGTGGCTAACCCTTCCGGGGTTAAAAATCCGAACGAAATCTTATCTTATCTCTTATCTTAACATAAACTTTGCACCTTTACCAGAGTTGTGTTTACAATAGTAAAGCATCGGCAACCCCCCCCCAAACTCCAACTCCCACTCACGCCTTAAGGACTTGGGTTCAATCCTGGGTGGAGGAAAGTGGCACTTCTAAACGTCGGTGCTCGTGCGAATCGTGTTCATCTAGCAATAAGTAGGTACCTAGATAGTAGCCCACTGTTGTGGGTTGCGATATAGGGAAAAGATCAAACTACTTCAATAGAAGCTGCAACTGATTGATTTTACTAGGCTACCCAGGGTTATTAGCCTTCAGGATAAATAATCCTAATTAAGTTTCGGTAATCTGCTTATTTCTCCACCCCATCCTCTTCCACCTCCTCGTATCTGCCTCCCTGGTTGTCCCACTTACCTCAAGTACCTACCAACATCAACCATTTGGGCAATAATACCACAGACGATAACCTTATCTTCCTTCCCCTCCTAGAAGTGATAACGTTGTGCTGAACTACATCACAACGTGGTCGTCTCCGCTTCCCCACCCATACACGATAAACTGGTCAATCTCCCCTTCCCTCCCCTTAGACACCATAACCTGTCTTCTTCCCCTTCCCCTAAGAGAGAACTTGGTTAACACTACTTCCACCAGACACGATAACTGTCAGTCTAGATCCCAAGCGAGGGTAGAAACATTGGGTGTGTTTCTTCACACCGGTTGTCTATGCTCTACAACCATGGAGGCCACCACAACCCCAGCTTTACAACAACGGTACAACCCTGGAGGCCGCTACCTCAGCTTTACAGCAGAGCTACAGCCCTGGAGGCCACCACAACCTCAGTTCTACACTACGGAGCTAGAAACAGTGCAGGTGGCCACAAGTTAAACTCTGAAAGACAACCGTTACAAAGAGCAATGATCCCAGTGACACTCCCCACAACAGTACTCTTAAAAGTTCAAGAATTAGAAGCAAATACACCGAGTGGCGAATCTCTCAGTATACGTGCAATTAAAGTTTTCTTTAATCCCTATTGTATGGGAGTATTCTAGATTGGTGGTTAACAGGAGACATTCTGAGAAGAGAAAGGAAAGAGGGGGGGGGGGTTAGTGATGGATACGAGAGGTAGTAGAAACGAGTGGTAACGACAGTATTCAGAACTATTTAGAGCCGCCACTGAAACCTCCTGCTACTCTAAACCCAACAAACTTTTCAAATTCAAATTCAAAGTTTATTCTCTATAAGGATTTACAATGCTGAGTTTACGAAGAAATTTGGTTATTGTGTGGTTTACATGTAGTAAAATTGTGATTACAGAGTGTACCACTAGAACGCTTAGCATGGCTAGGCATTTTGGGCATACTTAGTTTTATTCTTAATTGTAAAATATTACAAATTATTGGTAAGTTGGTATTATGGCTAAGTGACTTAAATACTAGTTTGTGAGTTTGCAATGTGAATGCTTTTGTTTTGCACTAGTACTTAGTTTCAGTATTGAGTATCACAGGATTCATTATTTTAAGACTGAGATTAATTTTCTGTTTAGGGTCAAATGATGTGAGTGAGCAAGTGTGAACCACCAGGTGGTATTCGTGTAGATAGTTGACGGGTTGTATCAGGGAGATAAGATGTTTTCTAATGGCTAGTTTTGAAGGTGATGAATGTGTCTGCTGTTCTAGGTTCTCAGGTTATAGGGGTATCCCAGATTTTAGGGCTTTGACATACATTGTGAATTTTTGTAAAGGTTTAGTGGGACACGGGATGTCGTAGAGGATGTTTTGTTGTCTAGTGTTATGAACTGTGGAGTTTCTGTCACAACTTTCATGAAAGAAAGCGTTTAGGTCATGGTTGTTATTAGAGTTTAAGGCCCTGTAGATGTATGATTGCACAGTAGTAAGTGTGGATGTACTGAACTGGGAGTCAAGTTTAGGTCTATGAGACAGTGGGGGGGGTGTGGTTGCAGGGATGGGATTTAGTGATTCTTACTGCAGCTTTTTGTTGCGGTTTATTATGGCTTTAGGTGTGTGTGCTGCAGTGATCCCCATGCACAATAGCATAGGTGAGGTATAGTTAAAATAAGGTGAGTGGTATAGGTGTGGAGAAGGGCATTTTGCAGGCAACGTAGTATCGTATCTGGATGCGGATCAACCGTTTTGGATACTTTTTTTGGTTATATGCTGGGTTTGGGTGCTGAAATTAGGTTGTTTGTAAAGGTATAAAGCCTAGGAATTTTCCCCCTATTATTTCTGGTAATAGAATGTTGTCAATCTTAATGTTAATTTGGTGATTCTCCTGGCCTTGGCTACCTAACTTAAGATCTGTTGGTTTTGTCAGTGTTAAGAGTAAGTTTATTGGCTGTCATCATGTCGGATGATTTTAAATCAGCTCCTCATTCACAATGGTGGTTGAGGGTGGCAGTTTAGGGTGAGAGATGACATAAGTCGTGTGTCAGCAAAGTGATTGGGTTTCAGGTGTTGGGTTACGTTTGGAAGGTTCATTGATGTAATGAGGAAGAGCAGGGGACAAAGGACACTTCCTGCGGAAACTCAGTATCAAGTGCCGTGTGCTGTTGGCTGTGTCTTTAATGGTGAGTACTGATACCTATAGTAAGTAAGATTTTAAATAAGCAAGCGCATGGCCCTCTTTTCACACGTAATGATCAAGTTTGTGAGTAGGATGTCGTGGTCTACTGTGTCAAAAGCTTTTCTTAGGTCAATTAAAAAAATTCCTTTAAGTGGATATTCTTATTTTCCAATGCTGTGTTAAAGCAGATCTAGCTTTTTATGATTGATCATTAGTGCTTTTTATTTTTCCTGAATCCAAATATTGGCAGGGGTTGAGTATGTTTTGAGCTGTTAATATTGAATACCGTTCCTCCTGTGCACGATGTTTCTCAAAGATTTTGGTAGCAATGGTAAGTTGATATTGGCCTATAGTTGGTTTAAGTATGTAGGGTCACCACCTTTATGTATTGGTGTAACCATTGCCATTCTTGAGTAGTTTCGGGAAGGTTGTAGTCTTAGTGACTGTTAAAAAAGTATGAAATTTGCATGCGAGTGAGGACTGGGCGCTCGCTTGTACAGTAATGGTGGGACTTGACAGCATTCCCGAGTTATTTTTAAGTGACTTCATAATCTCAATGACTTCCGTGGGCTCAGTTGGTGCAAGATAGAAGGAATTAGGGAAATTCCCTTCTACGTAGTCCCCGGCATGGGCATTGGTTATGTGGGATTTTACTGGCGAGATTAGATCTATGTTGAGGAGAAGTCGTTTATCTTGGTTAGCTGTGTCAGTGGATTGTAGGGTGTTTCATTTAGGTTTAGTTTAGGACAATATTATTGGTTTCTCAGTTTGTGTGTCCCTAGAATCTGTAAGAGAGTGTTTTCCAGGTCTTTTTAATATCTCCTTTAGTGTCTGTGAATTACTGGAGTAGTATAGTTGTTTGGCTTTCTTTAATACTTTGTTGAGAGAGCTGATTGGGGAAAAAATTTTAAGGTTTGTTTTTTAAAAAGAGTATCTTTGTGTATTAAGCCCGGGTCTATATTGATTTTCATATTGGTGTTTGTCAATGGATTTCAGAATGTGCCTGGTTAGTCATGGGCAAAAACCTAAGCGTTTGTTTGTGATCTGTTTTGTTTTTATAGGACAATGGTTTGTTAGTATAGTCTAAGTAATTTTGGTTAAGAATAATGTCTGTCCAGTCTCAATCCATTGGCCTTGGAGAATTCTGTAGCCAATCAAACAGTTCTCTCGGTCAGCTGATGAACTCCATACTGAGGCCTAGTCATCGGAGTCTAAATGAGACTTTGTTGTATTCAAGGTGGTGTTTACTAATGCTTTGTCAGGATAAAGAAGGTTTTGTCGCGTTTTGGTAAGGGCACACATTGACCGTACGTAAACATCAGTTTTCATAGAATAGATGTTTTTAGTAGGTTGTTCTTTGTAGGATTAGTTTGGAATTTTTACAGCACTGTTTTTTACCTTGCTTGGTAGCCATTCAGTCCATAATAATCTACCTCCTTCAAAACCAACTTATTACAATGATTCTAAACTTCGTACACTGAAACGTATACTGTGCAGACTAGGCTTGCCTATAGTAAACATGTACCCCTGGAAAATGCTGAGGCTATTTCCAACTGCCCTTGCTGTGCCAGAGCGCGTTTGACAGAGCTGCGGCAAACAGGACTGGGGAAAATTTGTCAATGGTCTTAATGCTCACACCCCACTTAGCCGGGCATGGAGGGACATAAATAGAATTAAGGGTAACAGATGGGCTGATCGCGCCAACCTCATCCCTTGCATTGGGCGAATGAGGTTGTCAGTGCTTGGGCTGTCATTCTAGCTATTGACAATTTCCCAGTACCACACAGGCAAATTTAAATGGACAATATGATTGCAAGGGAGGAGCTTTGTTTTAGCAGATGATTGCAACATTACCTTTCCTAATTATGAATTGATGCAGCACTAAGTGGCAACTACACGTCGCTGGTGTGTATGGTATTACTTACAACATACCTCAGATTGCTGTGTCGAGTACCAAGGGTAATCCTTTACTTGATATATAACATGCGCTATGTACTGGGGAGCTCCCTCAATCTGGAACAAACAGCCTTTCATTCCAATTCTAAGCCCCAATCAACAAAATGCATTTCGCCATTATCTCTTACTAGTGCTTGTGTAAAACCTTTGATGAGATGCTTCTTAATCGTCTCATGTTCAGAATCAAACAATTTTTGTCTCCCCGGTTACATGGTTTCCTGTCATGGAAGGAGCGTGCATCTTTGCCATAGCCACACTTTTTCTCCTGCACATGACAGCTCATTCACTCCCTTCCTTGACCTTAAATCGCTTTCATGTAGCCAAACCGACATGTATCATTAGTGAACTCGCCCAGGAATGGATGTTGGAGGATGGCTTCTCCGCTGATTAAAGGCTACTGTCCAACTGAAAATCGTCTGTGTTGTTTTTCCAGGGACTTTAGAAGTGTAAACTAAGACTTTGAATTAGGAACCATAGGGAGGTGATGTCAGTTCCCACACTGTTCAATATTCTAATTAATGCATTTCTTAATGCTATGATTGTTAGCCCCATCATTATGTGGATTTTTGTTAGTTTTGCTGATGTTATAATGATTCACACCACCGGATTCTCCAACACCCAAAACATTTCTTAATCATGTACTAGCCTCGTGTCAGGACCTGGGTTGATAATCTACTTGATTAAACAAAGATACTCAATAGGCGTCCTCCTCGACAGAGAGGCACAGTTCGTCAGATCCAATTTGCATGATGGTCTTTTCTGAAGATGTAAGCAGATACAGGTATCTAGCTTTGAGGTTCCATACTTGGACCTGTTGTAACAAGACTTGTCGCCAATACAAAGGAAAGATAAGAGCATTAGGTTGTTGGCTGGGCTTCACCCAGGTTATGGTGCTTATTTTAAAATTGTGATATGATGTACTTGCTTTTATTAGATTCATTGGTTGATATGCTGAGCCACTTTCGGGTTTGTGTTCTGACTGGAAGCTTGGAGGGCTGGAAAAATGCAGAACGAAGCAATTTTTTGAGGATCATTTGAGGATGCCCTCGTACTGCCAAATTTTAAAATATGCAAAAAGGAACTTGTTTTCCAAGCATCAGAGATCGTGTTACTGAAAGAATATCCTCGAATTGGGGTTAATATGCTCAGGCAAGCTCATTCAAACCCCTGCACAGAAGCCCTCAAAACTTTCCTCAGCACTGGTGAAACACTCCTCCAGATGGATCGAAAAACTGGAATCGACTCCGCATGAATCGATACATGAATCTATGTCATAAGGCAACTGCAGCACTTCGCTCCATGGATATTACCCCATACCAAATTCATTTCCTCATTTCCCCCAAAACTACTTCTTAATCAAACCAAAACTTCGCCTTGAAGCCAACATGAGGCCTTGAGCTGTATTGATAACTTAGTCACACAGGCACACTCTCTCGCTAAATTAATTTACGTTGATGGTTGGTTCACCAATCCACTGGTGAGTGCAGGTGGTTGTGCTGCTGTCTTGTCGTACAGAGTGATGGCTCTCTTATAAGAAATTGGAGCGCGCATTTAATAATTGGGCCTCTACCTTCAGACAGAACTGTTGGCCATACTCTTGCACTGAAATGCATCTTTGTATTAAGATTGACAGGTTTAATTGTAACTGATTCTGTCATCATAAATGCTTTCAACTCATTAAGTATATTATGTGGCATGCTTGTGTCAAAGATGCCAGACAGTAAGTATGGTATAATTGTGGACAGTGGGAGCAGGTGCACGCTGTGGATTCTCCAATCTCACATTGGTCTTCAGATGCTGATAGAACTGATTAAATTGGCTAAGCTGTATGCTTTTCAAGGGGAGTAGATTACAATTTGGCTTGTCGTGTAGTAGTTGAGAGCATAATACCGAAAAGAATCTTCAAGTATTTATTGACTTAAGACTCAGGGAGATTGACACCAGTAAGTCCATCTATCATCATTCTTCATGCAGGAGGATCCCACATGTCTATGGTTGCATCCAACAAATAAATAAGCAGACTTCTTGGATGTTCCTACGCCCGGCTCAGGCTGGGGTTACAAAGTTCTTTGGCAGGTTAAATCACCACCACAGATGTAGACCAATCGAAATGTAACTTTGCCCATATGGGATATTGTCACACTTGCGTCATTATGTACTGGAGTGGATAAAATTAATAATGTCAATCAATGTCACATTAGTTGCCACTTGTGTCTTTTACTATTACATTAAATTAATGAATTTTAGAAACACGCACTCAGAAGTGCCAAGAAATGGCAAAAAAAGTTATTTTATCCACAGTGGTATATTATAGCAGACCATTTGGAGGAAAATACCCTGACTTTGTAGATGTAAATTAATGCATTTTACATCATGTGTGCGTTGCGCTGTGGTGTCGTTGTGTGTTGTGTGGTGTGTGTGTGTGTGTGCTGTGTGTGTGTGTGTGTGTGTGTGTGTGTGTGTGTGTGTGTGTGTGTGGCGCGCGCGCGCGCAAGCGCGCTCACTTGAGATTGCAGGAGGTAGAGTCCATGCTCCTCTGTGTGTACTCACCCTATTTGTTGGGTTGCATGGTCGAGGTCACAGCTCCTGGCCCGCCTCTTCGCTGCAGATTGCTACGAGGTCCGCTCTCACTCTCCTGCCCCATGAGCTTATCATACCTGCCTTAAACTATGTATGGTTCTCCGCCTCCACTACGTCATTTTATAGGCTACTTCAACGGCCCTTGAAGACTCTATGACTGAAGAATTACTTCCTAACATCCCTTTGATTCATCTGTGGGTCTTCAACTTCCAATGTTCCTCTTGTGTGTGATGTCCCGTGTTGTGTGGTTGGGTTGTGTATCATAGTTGTACTTCACCTAGTTGAGGTTTGCGGGGGGTCGAGTCCGTGCTTCTGGCCCCGCTCTGCACTGCTCGCTACTTAGGTACCTCACCTATTTGTACTAACCTATTTGTGGTTGCAGGGGTCGAGTCCTAGCTCTGGCCACACGCCTCTTCACGGCTCCCCCCCCCTGCCTACTTAGCCATAAACAGATATTAGAGTATGTATTATAATTTTAATTAATACATTGCCCTATGAGCTTTATCAAAAACCTCGTCTTAAAACTGTGTATGGTTCCTGCCTCCATACGTCATTTTCAAGGCTATCCACTGCCTTACAAACTATATGACTGAAGAAATACTTCTACTATCTCTGACTCATTTGTGTCTTAACTTCCAATTGTGGCTCTTGTTTCTGTGTCCCTCCTGAACATCCTTTCTTTGTCCACCCTTGTCTATTCCACGCAGTATTTTATCTGTCGTTACTCATGTATCCTGACCCTCCTGTCCTCCAGTGTGGTCGGCCCGAATTTCCTTTTATCTTTCCTCATAGGACATTCCCTTAGCTCTGGAACTACCTTGTCGCAAACCTTTGTACTTTCTCCTAGTTTCTTGACGTGCTTTATCAAGTGCGGGTTCAAACAGGTTGCTGCATACCTCAGTATGGGCCTGAACATAACGGTGTACAGTGTCTGAATGATCCTACTAAAGGGGATCGGGAATGTGTTCTAAGGTTTGCCAGGCGCCCATATGCGGCTGCATTTATCTGCTTGATGTGTGCTTCCGGTTGACATGTCGGTGTTATACTCACCCAAGATCTTTCTCTTGAGTGAGGTTTGCAGTCTTTGGCCACTAGCCTATACTCTGTCTGTGGTCTTCTGTGCCCCTCCCCCATCTTCATGGACTTTGCATTTGCAGGAATAAATGCGAGAAGCCATTTGCTGTGGACCAGGTTGTCCAGTCTGTCCGGGTCGCTTTGAAGTCCTGCTCGGTCCTCATCAGATTTAATATCTCCTCATTAACTTCACATCATCTGCAAACAGGGGACAACTTCTGAGTCTAACTTCCGTCTAGGTGTGTGTGTGTGGTGTGTGTGTGTGTGTGTTGTCGTGTGTGTGTGTGTGTGTGTGGGTGTGTGTGTATGTATGGGTGTGTGTGTTATGAGTGTGGTGTGTGTATGTATGAGTGAGTGTGTTTGAGTGTGTCGTGTGTATGTTATGTGTGTGTGTGTTTGAGTTGTGTGTGTGTATGAGTGTGTGTATGAGTGTGTGAGTATGTGTGTATGTATGAGTGTGTATGTATGAGTGTGTGGATGTATGTGTGTATGTTACGAGTGTGTGTGTGTGTACTCGCCTAATTGTACTCACCTAATTGTGGGTTGCAGGGGTCGATACTCAGCTACTGGCTCCGCCTCTTCACTGATCGCTACTGGTCCTTCTCTGCTTCCTGAGTTTGTCTACCTCTTAAAACTATGTATGGTTCTGCGCCTCTCTACTTCACTTGCTAGCTATTCCACTTGCTGGTCAACTCTATGACTGAAGAATATTCCTAACGTCCCTGTGAATCGTCTGAGTCTTCAGCTTCCAGTTGTGACCCTTGTCCCTGTGTCCCCTATATGGAACATCCATCCTTCTCTGTCAACCTTGTCTATTCCCTCCAGTATCTTGTATGTCGTTATCATGTCTCCTGACCTTCTGTCCTCAGGGTCGTCAGTCCGATTTCCCTTACCTTTCCTCGTACGACATTCCCTGAGCTCTGGGACTTGCCTTGTTGCAAAACCTCTTTGTTCTTTCTCTAACTTCTTGACGTGATTGACCAGGTGTGGGTTCCAGGAATTGTGCTTGCATACTCCTAGTATTTGCGGACCTATCTATACACAGTGTACAGTGTCTTGAACGACTCCTTATTCAAAGTTATCGGAACGCTATTTCTCAGGGTCTGCCAGGCGGCCCGTATGCTGAGCTGTTATTTGGTTGATGTGTCCTCAGGTGATTGTGTCGGTGTTATGGTCACCCAAGGTTCTTTCTCCTGGAGTGAGGTCTGTAGTCTTTGGTCCACCTAGCTATTACTCTTGTCTGCGGTCTCTTTGCCCCTCCCAATCATTCATGACTTTGCATTTGGTGGATTGAATTCCGACGAAAGCGTTTACTGGACCACATGTCCAGCCTGTCCAGGTCTCTTTGCAGTCTGCCTCATCCTGTCCGATTTTATTCTTCTCATCAACTTCACATTCATCTGCGACAGGGACACTTCAGTGTCTATTCCCTTCATCCATGTCGTTCACATATATCAAAAATAGCACTTGGTCCTAGAACTGACCCCTGTGGGGAACCCGATCGTAACAGGCCGCACTGTGATACCTCTTCACTACCTTGACTCGCCTTGCTGCCCTCCCTGTCAGGTATTCCCTATCCATTGCAGTGGCCCCTCCCTTTTACATTGCGCCTGATCCTCAGCTTCTGCACTAATCTCTTGTGGGGAACTGTGTCAAAGGCCTTTCCTGCAGTTCTAGGAAACACAAATCTACCCACCCCCTCTCTTGTGTCTTACTTCTGAAACCTTATCATAAAACTCCAGGAGGTTTGTGATACGGATATCCTTCATGAACCATGCTGGTTTTCACTTATTAATGTGTTCCTTTCCAGGTGTCGACCACTCTCCTCCTGTTAATCTTCTCCATGACTTTGCACACAATACATGTCAGAGGACACAGGTCTGTAGTTTAGTGCCTCGTTTTGTTTCCTTTCTTAATTATAGGGACTACATTAGCTGTCTTTCCATTTTATCAGGTTGTTGCCAGTTTCAAGGGATGTGTTGAAAGATTTGGTTTAGAGGCACGAACAGATCTCTGCTCTTCTTCCTAAGGACCCTGGGGAGATGTTGTCCGGTCCCATCGCCGTTGACGGTGTCTAGGTCCACTCTTAAGAGCGTCTTCACTCTCCTCAGTTGTTCGTATGTCATTCCAACACTTGTTGTATAATCCCCTCTTGTGTTCCCTTTCGTGCTGCTTCCCATCAGCCCCGTCCTGTCTCTACGTAAAAAACTTCCTTAAAATCTCCTGTTCAGCTCCACACATACTCCTGATCAATTTCTTGCGAGTTCTACACCTTCTGTCCTTAATCTGATCACCTGGTCGTGGACTCGTTGTCTTCCTCCTGATGTCGCTATACATACAGTTTAGGGTCAGTCTGGATTCTCGATGCTATGTCATTTCATACTGTCGCTGGGCCTCCCTCCTTACTGTGCATACTCATTCATAGGCTCTGCCGACTGATCCTCCCTATTTTTTGTGTGGTTCTCTGCCTCTGTACTTTTTCCATTTTAGACTTTGTTTTTGCCTTCTTACACCGTCGGGTATAACCTGGGCTCGTTCTGGTCTTCCCGATGTTACTGTTGCCCTTGGGAATAAACTTTTTCCTCTGCCTCCTTGGCATTTGTTGTTACATATTCCAGCATTTCATTTACTGGCTTTCCTGCCAGTTCTTGTTCCACTGGACCTCCGCAGGAAGTTCTTCAACCCTACGCCCCATAAGTCCCCTTTTTATAGTTCAGGCTTTTCCATTCAACTCTGGTTATTTCTCCACTTGCAGCTCTTACTATGTATTCAAAGCACAGAACCACGTGGTCGATAGCACCTAGGTGACTTCTCATACTTAATGTCCTCAATGTTGAGCTGCCGGGTGAACCACTAGTCCAATCTTGCTGTTCATCCTCCCGCTCATCTCTGGTAGTGTATTTAACATTGTTGGTGCCATGAGGTTTTCAGCACCACGTCCAAACACCTGGCTCTCCATGTCGTCGGGACCCCTTGTGGCTGCAGGTTTTCCAGTCGATTCCTGTGGTCTGAAATCCCCCTAACCAGCAAATTTGCTCTGCTGGAATGAGCTCTTTGTCCACACAGGAAGTGTGTCCACCATTGCTCTGTGCTCTCTTTATATTCCTCTCTGCCTATGCCAGTTCTGCTTGGGTGGATTATACATCTCTGCAATGACCACTGTGTTCCCAGACTGAAGTGTTTGTACCTGCTATGTAGCTCTTCCGTCCTATCTATGCCTTCCATTTTCTCGAATTTCCATCTGTTTTTTACGAGCCGAGCAACCCCCCTCCCCCCTGCCCCTTCTATCTTTCCTCAATGATCTGGTTATCTGGTGGGAAGTTTGCATCTGTTATTGTCTCCGTGAGTATTGTTCTGTAACTGCTATGATGTCTGGCGACTTCTCATTGATTCTTTCTTGACATTCCTCATGTTCATTCGTTATCCATTGCATTTGTGCACAAAACCTTCAATTCTGTTCTATACTGTAACTGTGGTGCGGGGGGTGGAAAACAGAGGGATCGGTGTGTGAAGTTGGTTTGATTGTTCGTTGGCCTTGGGGTTGTGCGTGGCGGATGTCCTTCTGCAGGTGTTTCTGGGGGGTGTTTTGCTTGTCCTTCCATTTGATCCTGGGTTATTCTGCGCTCTTTTTCATTTCCTCCCATTTCTCTTTCGTTTTTTGAACTCTCTCTTTCATCGTCATCCTTTCGTCCTGTGTTCTGTCTCGATCGAAGGTTTTACACACTCCGGAAACTCCGCTTGATCTCAGCGTGCTTTCTCCTGCAGATCTTGGTTCGGGTTGATTCTGCCTTGTAAATTACTTTGGAGCAGCCGATTCCTTTTTTTTGTGAACACCCAATTCTCCGAATAATTTGCAACATGGGTCATGTCCCTTCGCCTATACTTCATATCTTCAATCTCTTCTCCTCCTTGCTCTTTCTTTCATCTTAAGTTTCCCTTATGCTTCGTTCTAGCCATAGACAAACACTGAATCTCTCCCCTTTCCACCTCCACTGTGTCTCCACATTGCATCCTCTGATGTGTTTTAGTTTCTTCCCGTGAGTGTTCCTTCCTTCAGTACCCTTCCCTAGTTATGGGCCCTATGCTTGTTGGTTTGTCCCTTCTCTCACCTGTTCCTGGCCCCCCACAGGTATCTGTGAAGGTCTTGCACATGTCCTAGTTCCTTCAATTTTCCAACCTCTCATTCTGTCCTAGTGTGCTCCTGCCTTAGTTTTGGCCCATGTGGGTTTTTTACTAGGTCCTCTGCATATAGTTTGTTTCATGCTTCCTTCAGACCTGTTGGTCTGTGTTTGATGTAGCATCCGATGCTATTCTGTAATATCTCTGTGCTGTTTCAGATGTCTCAGCTCCTTTCCTAATCTCTCTTCTTGATTTCTGCTGCTGTGCCTTGTGCTTCTCCTTCTGCTTCTGCTGCTAACTCTCTTCCATCTTCCTTTCCAGATATCTAGTCTCCTTCCCAGTCTTCCTCCCTTTTTTTTGAGCTCTAACAGCCCATGCCTCCGCCCGATAGTCCTTGGAAGCCCTTCGTTACTCATCTGTTCTAGGTTCCCCCCCGTTGCTCACTGATCGGGGGACGGGTGGTTTAGGGGGAGGGGAATAGATGGTTGGAGGAGAGGGGATGGATGGTTGTGGGGGAGGGGGGGATTGGTTTTTGAGGGGTAGAGATAGTGCTGGGGAGGGGGGGAGGTATGGTTATTGGAGGGGTAGATATAGTTGGGGAGTGGGAGGTGGTTTTGGAGGGGTAGAGATAGTTGGGGGAGGGGGAGGAATGGTTATTCGAGGGGTAGAGATAGTTGGGGGAGGGGCTTAGATGGTTTGAGGATGAGAGGGGATGGATGGTTATGGGGGAGGGGGAGGATGGTTATTGGTGGGAGGGAGGGTAGTTGGGGGGTTAGACGGTTTTCGGGGAGGGGTTATGGTGTTTGGAGGAGGGGTAGATGGGCTAAGGTGAGGTGGTATTAGGGAAGGGGGGGGAGGGGTGGTTAGGGGAGACGGGGGAGTACGTTGTTTGTGTCAAATGTTTATGTCAAGTGGGGAGGGTGGGTGTGGTGTGTGGTTGGTGTGATGCTGTGTGTGGTGTGTGTGTGGTGTGTGGATTGCGTGTGTGTGTGGTGTGTGTGTGTGTGGTGTGTGAGTGTGTGGTGTGTGTGTGTGTGTGTGTGTGGTGTGTGTGTGTGTGGTGCGTGTGTGTGGTGCGTTGTGTGTGGTGCGTGTGTTTGGGTGCGTGTGTTGTGGTGCGTGTGTGATGTGTGCGTGGATGTGTGGTTGCGTTGTGTGTGGTGCGTGTGTGTGTTGTGCGTGTGTGTGTGTGCGTGTGTCGTGGTGCGTGCTGGTGTGGTGCGTGCTGTGTGGGTGTGTGGTGGTGGTGTGGTGTGGTGTGTGGTGTGTGTGTGTGTGTGGGGTGTGTGTGGGGTGTGTGTGTGGTGTGGTGTGTGGGTGGTGTGGTGTGTGTTTTGGTGTACGTGTGTGGTGTGTGTGGTGTGTGTGGTGTGTGTGGTGTGTGTGTGTGTGGTGTGTGTGTGTGTGTGTGTGGTGTGTGTGTGGTTTGTGTGTGTGTGTGTGGTGGTGTGTGGTGTTGTGTGTGTGTGGTGTGTGTTAGTGTGTGGTGCTGTGTGTGTGTGGTGTAGTGTCGGTGTGATGTGTGTGTGTGATGTGTCGTGTGTGGTGTTGTGTGTGTGTTGAGTGTGTGTGTGTGTGTGTGTGTGTGTGTGCTGTGTGTGTGTGTGTGTGGTGTGTGTGTGTATGTGTGTGTGTGGTTATGTGTGTGTGTGGTATGTGTGTGTGTTGTGTGTGGTGTGTGTGTGGTGTGTGGTGTGGTGTGTGTGGTGTGTGTGGTGGTGTGTGTGGTGTGTGTGTGGTGTGTGTGTGTGGTGTGTGTGTGGTGTGTTTGGTGGTGTGTGTGTGGTGTGTGTGTGGTGTGTGTTGGTGTGTGTGTGGGAGTGTGAGGTGGTGTGTGTGGTGTGTGTGTGGTGTGTTGTGGTGGTGGTAGTGCTGTGGTGTGTGTGTCGTGTGGTGTGTGTGTGTCGTGGTTGTTGTGGTGTGTGTGTTGGTGTGTGTTGTTGTGGTGTGTGTGTGTGGTTGTGTGTGTGGTGTGTGTTTGTGTAGGTGTGTGTGTGTGGTGTGGTGTTTGGGGTGTGTGTGTGGTGGTGTGTGTGTGTGGTGTGTGTGTGGTGTTGTGTGTGAACTGTGGTGTGTGTGTGGTGTGTGTGGTGATGTGTGTGTTGTGTGGTGTGTGTGTGTGTGGTGTGTGTGGTGTGTGTGGGGTGTGTGTGGGTGTGTGTGGTGTGTGTGGTAGTGTGTGTGTGGTGTGTGTGTGTGGTGGTGGTGCTGGTGGCTGTCTGTTGTGGTGTGGGGTGTGTGTGGTGTGTAGTGTGTGGTTGTGTGTGTGTGTGTGTGGTGTGTGGGTCTGTGTGTGGAGTGTGTGTGTTAGTGTCGGTGCGTGTGTGGTGTGTGTGTGGTGTTGTGTGTGGTGTGTGTGTGGTGTGTGTGTGGTGTGTGTGTGGTTGTGGTGTGTGGTGGTGTGGTGTGTGTGTGGTGTGGTGTGTGTGGTGGTGGTGCTGTGTTGTGTGTGGTGTGTGGTGTGGTGTGTGGTGTGGTGTGTGTGTGGTGTCGTGTGTGGATGTGGGCATGTGGTGTGTTTGGTGTGGTGTGTGTGTGGTGTGGTGTGTGTGTGGGGTGGCCATGTGTGTGTGGTGTGGTGTGATGTGTGTGTGGCTGTGGTGTGTGTGTGGTGTGGTTGTGTGTGTGGTTTGGTGTGTGTGTGGTGGTGTGTGTGTGTGTGGTGTGGTGTGTGTGGTTGTGGTGTGTGTGTGGTGTGTGTGTGGTGTGGTGTGGTGTGGTGTGTGTGGTGGGGTGTGTTGGGGTGTGGGTGTGTGTGTGGTGTGGTGTGTGTAATTTTAAAACTACTTCCTTTTTCAAAACCTAATTTCACGACTTTCAAATTTGGGCATTAAAACAACTCGTAGAGAGCAGTTTCCAATATATATATGTTAAAATATACAGTTATTATGTACATGGATGACGGGAGGCCTGGTCGTGGACCGGGCCGCGGGGGCGTTGATCCCCGGAATAACCTCCAGGTATGGACAACAGGTAAGGGTGATACAACGCCTGGGGAACGTAAGGTAATAAAGTTTGATCCAAGGAAGGGGAGGATAGCAGACAATTTATATTTTGCCAGGTGCGTAGAAATGAACCATACCCCCGGCCGGGATTGAACCCTCGACGGGCTGGAGTTTTGAGACTATGACCGCGGGTTCAATCCCGGCCGGGGGTATGGTTTATTTGCAATCGTGTCATTACGATTTCTTGAGTCGCGTAGAAATGATATTAAATACATGGCCGTGGTGACACCCCAGCGCTGACCTTTGCTGAAGTAAATCAACCCTTCCACTGTGAGGACATCAACGCTCCCACTGTGAGAACATCAACGCTCCCACTGTGAGAACATCAACCCTCCCACCGTGAGAACATCAACCTTTCCACTGTGAGAACATCAACCCTCCCACTGTGAGAACATCAACCCTCCCACTGTAAGAACATCAACCCTCCCACTGTGAGAACATCAACCTTCCCACTGTGAGAACATCAACCTTCCCACTGTGAGAACATCGACCTTCCCACTGTGAGAACATCAACTCTCCCACTGTGAGAACAAACAACCCTCCCACTGTGAAACTTCAAAAACCCTTTCCCACTGTGAGAACATCAAAATTCCACTGTGATAACATCAACTCTCCCACTGTGAGAACATCAACTCTCCCACGTGAGAACATCAACCCCCCACTGTGAGAACATCAACCCTCCACTGTGAGAACATCAAAACCCTTCCCACTGTGAGAACATCAACCCTCCCGCTGTAAGAACATCAACCCTCCCACTGTGAGAACATCAACCTTCCCACTGTGAGAACATCAACCCTCCCACTGTGAGAACTTCAACCTTCCCACTGTGAGAACATCAACCTTCCCACTGTGAGTACATCAACTCTCCCACTGTGAGAACATCAACTCTCCCACTGTGAGAACATCAACCCTCCCACTGTGAGAACATCAACCCTCCCACTGTGAGAACATCAACCTTCCCACTGTGAGAACATCAACCTTCCCACTATGAGAACATCAACCCTCCCACTGTGAGAACATCAACCTTCCCACTGTGAGAACATCAACCTTCCCACTGTGAGAACATCGACCTTCCCACTGTGAGAACATCAACTCTCCCACTGTGAGAACATCAACCCTCCCACTGTGAGAACTTCAACCTTCCCACTGTGAGAACATCAACATTCCCACTGTGAGAACATCAACTCTCCCACTGTGAGAACATCAACTCTCCCACTGTGAGAACATCAACTCTCCCACTGTGAGAACATCAACCTTCCCACTGTGAGAACATCAACTCTCTCACTGTGAGAACATCAACCCTCCCACTGTGAGAACATCAACCCTCCCACTGTGAGAACATCAACTCTCCCACTGTGAGAACATCAACTCTCCCACTATGAGAACATCAACCCTCTCCAATGCGCGTCAAGCTGTCTTACGAACACAAACCTTGCTGAAGGCACCGCAGGGAATGACGTAAACTCTGGCTTTACCATTTTTCTTGAAGACGCCATTATCGCGGGCTCTGAGGTTCAGGAGAGTTTTCAGGAAGAGTGAAGGTGGGAGAGACAATAGAGCTATTGTTGGTCTCTATCCTAGTTTTTAATATCTTACCGATAATTCTACGGTTCCGTATGAAAGTTTTAAGCAAGAGTTGCAAGAAAAATAGTTCTTTCTAAGTGTTAGGAATGCATATTCTGTAGCACACTTATCTTATTCCTCGTGTTGTGGGATCTGGAATGAGTTTATGGACGATTTTTGAACTGAGGTCAATATTGGACGATAAAGACGTCCAACAGGCGGTGGGTGTCATTGTTTTTCCTCATTAAGTAAAACGTTCAGTGGTATTCAGGCTGTTCCGGAGTATATTAACCGGACATTTGAATATGATGAAAATAAGTGATTGTAGCTAACCACGTTACGGGTGGGGATTCATCTGTGGAGATTCATCGGTAAAAAACTAGAATTTGTGGTCGCAGTGGGACCCATGCTAAACTCCCCATGGTGTATAAATATACCTAGTTGGATGAATACACACCTTTCGACGTATATAACCTGAGTACTTAAATCCTAGTGACAAGAGGATTTTTTTTAAACAATTCAGTACAGCATATAATAAATATACATATAATCTCAACAACATGAGATTTATTGCCACCTATCCACTACCTACTCTCGCCACTGATTACAGAACAGCTGGGCGACAATAACAAAACATTACCCCCCCTACCCTAAAAGATACCCTTAGTATGTACCATGTGGAAAATTAAAATTTAAATTTACCTGGATGTAACTCATAATATACATACCAGTAAATGGTAACAATAATAATTATTTTTTATCAAAGTTACAGAAACAAGCAGGAATTTTAGGACACCTAGGTCACAAAAAATGTCACCCTTCGATACCTACTACTGTCATATCCATAAGTCACTCTTGACCTATATTAATTTCAAATGAAATATACATTACCAGGAATTATGGTAAACATTAATATAAATTTGTGGACTGTATGTTAAAATTAATAAATGATTACATATACACAGTTAGGTAACAGAAGGAGAATTTATAATGATAAGACTCACCAATTAGTCTGGAGATTATGGTGTGTCATACTCAAAACCCCCCTGTCTAAAATTTATGAAGAAAATACTGGCCAGAATTTCAGCACGAAATAGACATGACTAAGCTGGGGTTCTGAAGCTGTCCTGCCCATCTGCTTAATGCTCATGTTATGCAGGACTGCAATTCCAACAATTTCGGCTCCTATTTGAGAGGTTTTAAGCCCAATATAACCCCTAGAGCGACGAAAATTTATGCACATTACATTAGCGTGCCTGTACCACATTCAAAAACAATGGCATCTCTTCCCCTGCTCGACAGCGCAGGTGCAGAGCTTCTCTGTTGGTTCACTTCTTTAAAACACACATTAGAGCAATAGTAATGTATTAATCAGGTTTATTTACACAGCATAATTTTTGGGAAATTATTTTCCACATACCACTCAATAAAGACCTGGTACAAACAACATTCTACTTAAAAACAAAAAGGCTGTCACCTGCCGCCACAGTGCCGCCACAGTGCTAGATCCATCCCTCACTATCTGTATGGACAGCCATACCACGTGACACCAATGATTATAATATGCACAAAAAATATATAACAAGGTCCTTCACCTATGGCCCTGCCCGATGGCTCATCCCCCATCCCCAAAACCCCCACTGGTTGCATGTCTACAATGCAAGATATACTTGCAGAACAAAAACCAGTACAAATAAAATACTTCACACACTAAGCCAGTGACTTGGCTTGCATGATGCCTACACACTAAGTGGCCACCACTGACCATGACATATCAGGATCAAACATGATGTGATTGCAGATCTCAAAACCTTCTTTCTGTAGACAAAAATCCCCTAACCTCCCCTCCGGCAGCAGTTGCCACCGTCCAGCATTCCGGCATACCTTGACACACGCAGGCGCTTGTAGCCACCATGCATAATATTCGTACACCTCCACTCACACCATGAACAGAACCAGGACAACCACTCGTACCAGAACATGCACCAAATGTGACAGTGACACACTCCACCCTCGATCGCTGGCTGACAATAAGAGTGCCAACAGATTCACCCTCGCTCACTGGAGGGCAAGCCCAACATCTATCCCCTGATCTAATCCCTACCCCTACATACTAAGCATTTCACTTACTGTGAGGGTACGGTAACCCTCAGAAAAACATTCCCCCCACCTAGTCCCATATAGATCCCTATTTCTACACATAGTATGGAATACCATTGCCGCCAGCACATGCTTCCTCACTTCCCACACATCCAATCCCCTCATGCACCAGGATATGCATACGTAGTCCACCATCACATGTGCTAGCGCCCGTGCCGCACCCTCTTCCATCCCCACATCTAAACTCAGCACCTGCAATATTGACACATCCCTCCCCCCCACCCTCTGCACCACCCTGCCCACCCATTTCCTGATTCCAACCCCTCACAAAAATACATGATATGGTAAGCCATTTCCTCTCCCCCCCACAACCCACAACCCCCCTCCCCACCCAACCTCTGATCCCTCAGTACCACACCAGATGGCAAGATACCGTGCAAAAACCAGAACATTACCTCCCACACCCTGGGCTGTAACCTCAACCTGCTAACTCTTCTCCAGATGTTTGCCCAATCGTAAATCGGGTATAACCCCTCCCCTGGGTGCACCACCTGTCCCCCTATCACCCTGTACACTGCCCCAACCTTAGCCTTCTCAGGTTCCCGGGCCAATGCCAACACCCGCAAGACCGCCTCACACTCACACAGGTCCACCCCCCATACAATCCTCGCAACACCTCATGAACTTTCCCCAACCGTCCATCCCAAAAATCCCCGCCCCGCAATACCTCACGCCTGATGCAAACACACTTAACCCTCTGCCGTAAATCCAAAAGACCCATCCCCCCCTTTCGCACTGGCAACATGACCACCTCCCTTTTTAACCACTCACACTTAGAACCCCACAGAAATCTGAACACCCTCCTTTGGATGCTTTGAATTACCAGTGGCATTAATAGAAACACTTGTGTGACGAACCAAATCTTACTATACAAGAGCACATTGATCACAATCACCTTCTGCAGGAGAGTGAGATGATTCGGTCTTAGTGCTCCCAATCTCTTTACCACACGGTCCTCCAAACAAGCAGAATTATCCTCCCTCGCCCTAACTAAATTTGCCCTATATACAATATCACATATCTTCAAAACATCCACACAGGTCGGCACCATCTGACATCCCCAATCCACCCTCTGTTCCCACATCCCCAACCCTAAAATTGTCAATTTCTCTACATTCACCACCATTCCCAAGGCACCTCCATAAACCCGCACCTCCTCCTCCAGCCCACCCAACCACGTCCCCTTATCCACCAAAAGTGTCACACCATCCACGTACCCCACCAGACTTGGCCATGACCACCCTTCCCCACCCCTGTCCCCTCATATTCTTGCCTCCACCAACCTATAGAAAGGGTCTTGCATGCACGCAAACAACAATTGTGAGAGTGGGCAGCCCTGTCGAAGGCCCCGCCCTATCACTACTGCTTTCCCCAAATGCCTGTTAACTTGCACACGCACACACGCTTGGTTATACAATGTTTTCACCCATCCCACTATTTCCTCCCCGAAACCCTGAGACAGTAAAATGCAACCTAAAGCCTCCCTTTCCATAGTGTCATATGCCCCCTCCAGTCCAATGCTAATAACCCCCCTCCCCCCACCAAAAGCAGCTACAAAATCCCGGAGGATACCATGACCCATCACCATCGATCGGCCAGGCAAACCAAACTGGCTCGGGGAGACCACCCTGTCAAACACACATTTTAAATGGTTACCAAGCACCTTTGCAAAGAGCTTATAGTCAGTGCACATCAACGACAATGCACAATAATCCTTTAGGGTACACTGATGTGATCCCTTTGGAATTAAGACCACTACCTCAGTCGCTTGCCCCACGCCTAACCTACCTCCCCCCCCCCGCTTCATTTCATTCAGGAGCCTGACCAAGAAACCCGCAACAAGTCCCAATGCAACATATAAAATTCACAAGGAATCCCATCCACTCCTGGCACCTTACCCTTGCTCATTCCAGCCAACACTCTCCAAATTTTCTCCTCCTCAGTATCCCCCCAACGCCATTTTATCACTCCCTCCCAGGGGTTTACCCACACAGCCACTTATTTCCTCCAACAGCTCTTCATCCACCCCACAACTACACCAATAAGCATACCACCTGTCAGCATACATACCCATGCCTTCTGTCGACCTGAGCACCTGCCCCACTCGGTAGTTCTCCCCCCCCCCCGTCACACACCTCTAACTGCGTAAGAGTCGTTGCCTTCCTACGTTATTGCTGACCCCTCAGGACACAGGACGAAGGCCTATCCCCCCATAGCACCTCCTCTATACCCGCTTGCACCCTTACGGCTTCAAACCTCTCATTCTGCAACTCCCTTAACCTCTCCTTCAGGGCCTCCATCTCCTCCATATGGTACCTTCCCTGCAAAGCACCCCCACTGTAGCAAGCATGTAAGTGCTGCTCTAGATAATTTGACAACCCATATCTCATGTGGTTTATCCTCTTCCCTTCACATATGTAAAAATCTCTTATCCTAGTCTTTCTTTGCAATGCTATCCCACCATCCCACCACGTCATCAACTACCCTCCCCTCCTCCCCAAGCTCCTCCCATAGTGCAGCAAAGCCCGCCACTGCCTCCTCATCCCCGAGAATCCTTGTATTTAATTTCCAGTAACTCGCCTGCCTTCTAGCTAATGCCTCCCACCCTACCTCTGCTACAACTGCCCTATGATCAGGATAAGGTGGCTCTACTGTACGGACAGATTCTATACCAACACGCTGTGTAACATATAGTCTGTCTAACCTTGCCCCATAGCCCTCCCTCACATATGTATGGTCCACTTCCCATGAACCCCTGGCAAACACATCCCACAGTTGCACATCACGGAGAAGCTCCCCCAAAACAAGTGACAAAAAACCCTCGGCGCCACATCCGCTCTTCTAACGCAATTCCAATCCCCTCCCACTATTGCAAGAGAAGGTAACAATCATAAGAAATACACCAGCTCTTCCCTCACAAAAGCATTCTTAATGCGCACTATGTTCTCTGCCAGTGTGTACACACACACAAAAACCACTTTCTCACCCCCCACAAACTATCCACTCTTAAGATCCTGCCATCTACCCCCCCCCTCACTCTTTAGCAATACGAATGGGCTTGCAGCCCTGATCAAGATGGCTAACCCCCTTTAAAGCACTCTGAATGCGTCACAAAACTCTGATAGCCCTCCACCTCAAAATCCTTGCCAGCTTTCCAGTTATGCTCCTGAATATATGCTACGTCCACATGGTATCTATGTAAGAACATACAAAACCAATTATGCTTCATTCTCTCACACAAGCCATTAACGTTCAGCATCATACACCAGAGGCCAGTTAATGCTCGTGTCCCCTCTGGCCCACATCCCCCTTTACATGTGCATCGGGGCCCTTCTCACTGCCCTTACCACGCTCACCATGCAGGACACCCTGGCCATCCTGCACCGCCTGTCGCTGGTGCCTCCTCCCTCCTACACTGCTAGCCTCCACCGCCCACACCTTCTTCCCTGGGCGTTGGACCGGTGTTAAGACATCGTCAGAGTCAGATGTCGCTGCTGCCCGTTTCCTGGTGACAACACTCTCCTCCATTGATAAACTGGGTTCCTCCTCGCGATGCACCTCCACCACTAACAGCTGCACGTCTTCCTTACCTGGCATCAGCCCGTCCACACCGTGCCCAGCAACGCTCACTGCCGCCTCATGCCTAGCATCTATCTCTGACTCAGGCTCCTGATCACCCAATGGTCCTGCCACTGAGATCACAGGTGACTCGAACAATGACTGCATCATCGTCTCAACTGTAGCAGTGAAAACCTCTGCACCCCCAGAGACCTGCTGCTCCACCAGCCGTGCTGGCTGCTCCGGTATCAGCACATCCAGGGTCGGCTCCACCACTGATGCCTCAACCATTTCACTTCAAAGTTGACCACGCCCTCCATCCTCCGCCTGGGCAGACTCAGGAACGTCCTGCCTCTTGCCAGTGGGCGCTGCTTCAGCCGGTCACCCGGCCCGGCCCCGCCTACCACACTCAGCTGCAACATGATCATAGTCTCTACATATCCTATAGGTTCTCCTCTGCCCACCATACGTCACCATCACTTGAGTTCTGAAGTCCTCCAAGACAACATATGAGGGTATGGGGTGACAGAGGGTCATTTTAATGGAGAAACTTCCCTCAGAGTAACCGGCATATGCACCTGTCATCCATTTACCTTGTTGGGCAACATGTACAGCTCCATACCTTTCAAAAGCTTGACAAATGTCGACCTCATTCACCTCAAAAGGTACGTTCCGTACCCTCGCCCACATATACTGATGGGAAACGTCCACAAGTCTGACGCTCACTTCCAGGGTCACTTCCATACTAAGATCTTGGTAACGATCAACAAGACCATCATACACCTGCGCGTGGAGCAATTTCACGAATATCCTGAACGAGCCATTTAAAGCCACGCCGTACAGCTCCTTTTCGTCAATGCCGTAGGTGTTCCTGATAGTCAAGGGCAACAACTCATGGATTGTCGTGGGCATGATGGATCCACGCACTAATTCAATTCCAACAGTGTTTACTCTGCGACATACGCCAAAGACCATGATGAGCACTAGGTTGTTAGCTTGGCTGTCGACAGAGAGTTGTGAGGAACGTCCACTCACCCCAGCAGCTAGGCGAGGAATGAAGAAGAAATTAAGGGAAGATAGCTCAGTTGGTAGAGAACTGGCCGCTGATTTGACTTGCTATCATTGTTCAGTTGAAAAAAAAAGCACATGAAGGTAGGAAAAATTTGTAAAAAGAGACTATTTTGATCTCTGAAATCTTGAGAGGAGATTTATATTTTATTTCAGTCTCCGTACATGTTTTTTCCTCACTCGCTGTTTTAGGGATTAAAGTAATCTTTGACTGGTAGCATTCAGGTGAAATTCAGCCTTGAAGACCCTCGAACAAATAATTTTAAACCTAACAGCCAAACTGTTAACACAAACTGAAGTTTTTTGTTTTACAGGTTGACACTGGGCATTGTGTAAAACGTGATTTGAAGCAGTTAGGAGGTCTGTCAGTCTAGTTATTTGTCAGCCCCAATATTTTTTAATGTTCATATTGCAGTGTAAGATGTGTAGTCAACATTTTAGTGGGTCTATGGTTTGACCTCCTAGTGTACCACCATCATTCTCATTCGTAGGCAAAAGAAAGTGAAATTTATTTTTTTATTTATTTTGTAAATATTATCCTATAATAAGATACTCTTTTAAATACTGTATATATTTTCCAGAAATTCAGTATTTATATATAAATAGATGGCCATAATGTATTTAATAATATCTATGTCATAGAAAACGGAAAGCCTGCGTCTGGGCAGGAGACTCGCCATCTTGGTTTTTGAATTTTGTACAACCGTTGGTGTAATGGGAAGAATTTTTTGTGCTCTAGAGGTTAAAATTATGTTGACACCTCTCAAATAGGAGACGAAATTGATGGATGTGTATTCCTGCATAACTTGAGATATAAGACGACTGGACAAGACAGCTCCAGGAACCTCAGATAAGCTCTCTAGATTGATGGAGATGGACTAACGTCCTGAGACTTCCCCTTTTTGGATTTAATTACCTGTGCACCTGTATGAAATTGCAGGACGTAACCCCTCATCATTGCAGCGGTAAAGAACCTGCTTTCCTGTCATCGGGATAGAATACTCACGGCTATACTGTGAAGAACGAACCCGTGGGTTGTAACCAACACCTACGACCCCTCCCCATCATCAACAACTGCTACGATTTCAACAACACGCAGTGTCATCAACACCAGACACCCCTATACAGTGGACCCCCGCATAACGATCACCTCCGAATGCGACCAATTATGTAAGTGTATTTATGTAAGTGCGTTTGTACGTGTATGTTTGGGGCTCTGAAATGGACTAATCTACTTCACAATATTCCTTATGGGAACAAATTCGGTCAGTACTGGCACCTGAACATACTTCTGGAGTGAAAAAATATCGTTAACCGGGGGTCCACTGTATATATTAGCGTTGCGTTCAACTGTTATTTTATTCATTTCATTTTTCATTTTTCTTTCAAATAGGATATACCTTTCATGTTTTATTGTTTTATGTTTGCTTTAATAAATAATAAAGTGTTTATCTTTGTGAATTATTATTTTGTTTTCTATTCATTAATTTTCCTGAGGAGGAGCCAGCCTTGGTAATACTGTCTGAAGTTGTTAGAGGGCTGAGTAAGCCTTCACAATGATACACATTAATCTCCAGTCAAATTGGTGAGTGATATTAAGATATATTTTCTTTCTGTTATGTAATTGTGTATATATATAACCATTTATTATTTTTAATATACAGTCCACAAATTTATATATTTACCAGTATTCCTGGTGTATGTATATTTCATTTAAATAAAAGGTCCATAGCAACTTGTGGTTATGACAGTGGTAGGTATCGAAGGGGGACATTTTTTGCGACCTAGGTGTCCCAAATTCCTACTTGTCTATGTAACATTGATAAATAATAATTATCTTTGTTATCATTTACTGTTATGTACATAATTAGTTACATTCAGATAAATGCAATTTTCCACAGATATAACATTTATTTTTTATATAAAGCTGTTTACTACAGTTTCATCCAGATAAATTAAAAATTAGTAGGTTGCAATCAATCTATGTTTTTTTTTGAATTAGTGACAGCAGTAGGCGCTGATTTAAAAGTTTATATACTTCACTGTGAAAAAATATATAACCAATTAGTAAAGGGAATATAATGATGCGGAGTGAATCAGTGTTCATCAGAGTACCAGATACTTCTAACAATGTTGCAAACTTACAATGTATGAACAAAAATTTCAAATTGATTTTTAAATTTTATTTGTGGTATATTTAATAAATATAAATCGTAAATTAATAACAGCAACGCCTGACTTTAATGAATCAAAATCTTTGAATTAACTTGCCTCTTATTTTTATTTAAAGTTCATGTCAGCCTTAGTTTGTAAGAGCAACTCAAGGTTCGAGTGGAGAGGGTATGTATGGGTCGTGAGGAAAAAGATTGAGAAATACTAGCGTAATGATAAATAATGAATGATGTCAATGATCAATTCTTAAATGGAATAATTAATCCTAATTTAATGTTCGATTTCTTAGTGCAAAAGAGCCAAACGTGGTTCAACATATAGATCAGGTGGTGTATAGTAACATGACTGTTATATCAGTGTGCTTGGTCAGCCGGCATGTGATGGGCTGTGACGGGACCATATTCTGCTACATCCTCGCCTTCGCACAGTTCTGCAAAGTACAGTTATATATCAGATTACTTGAGTCTAAGTTGTGTGTACTATATTTGTTCACATGTTTGTACTAAAAGTTTATGCCTGTAGAGGTTAAGTTTCAGCTCCCGGATCCCGCTTCTCAAACTTCGATCGACTGGTGTATACGATCTCCAATATTTTTCTTATATAAATAATACTCAAGAAACCGTATGTGGAAGCCTAAACCCAAATCTTTTTCTACTCAGTATAGCTTCCTCACTACCCCTTACATTACATTTTGGTTATTTGGCTCCACTTATTTTCCATCTGTGTCCTTTCGAAGCCTGGTCACAGACCGGGCAGCGGGGGCGTTGACCCCCGAAACCCTCTCCAGGTATTTCGTTTTAGTTCTTACTACCTTTTTATCTGATATACCTTCGATGGGTTTCGAGAGTTTTCCTACTCTTGCAGTCCAGCTCTGCGTGAGGTTTGTTTGGTGCTTGCTTGATCAACCAGGTTGTTGCTACTGGCGGCCCGCTGGCCCATTTATCCGCCACAGTCTGGTTGATCCGACACTTTGCGAAGGAAATTGTCAGTAGGTGTCTGCCAATGTGGTGGCACAGGTGTAGTCCCAGGCAATCACTCACCATCCTTCCATGGTAGCGTAGAGGCTCCATCAGCACGCTTTTGACTTCTGTCAGACCTCTGTAGTACTTGGGGTTCCTGTTGAGCTGGGCAACGGCCTATTGCGAGGCTTCTCTCTATGATGTCGTTGACCTCATGTCTAGCATACTTCCCTTCTGATGTGTGACACACGAGACCGTGAAGCCCGAATTGATCAGCCGTCGCCCTGCCGCAAAGACACTTATGTTCGGTGAGTATGGGGGCGGCTAGGCGAAGAGCAACACCAATCCGATCGGCCTGTGGGTCGAGTCGAATGCCCAGAGAGGAATTGGGAACAGCTAGAAGGAAATCTCTTGAATGTGGTGCTTTCACCGCTAGAAGACGAGCTTTGTCCTTTCCTGGAAGGTTGGTAAGCATTGTGTTGGCGATTTTTTCCATCATCGATTTGTCCCAGTGGGACTGTTTGTGCTCTTTGGGAGAAGCTGGTCTACTGGAGGAGTCTGCAAGGGTGTCCCACTGCACTACTGCTTCAGTGAACCTGGGGTCTTGAGCTCCTACCGCACCTCTCAAGCGTTTGGGGACAATCTCCTTGACTAGTCGACTGGAAGCCAAACACGAAGACAGAAATACAGTTAAAGCTACCTGCGTTGCTTTGCTCACCCCAATATCTCCCAGTCGCACTGGGAGGGTTGCCTGATCCCATTACTGATCATCCAGTGACAGATCCAGTGCCTTCTTAAAGACTGATCTCAGGAGTGAGTCATATTCGTCAAGTGTTGGGTTGTCAAAAGAGGGTGCGCACCTCAGGAAGTGAGTCTTGGCATGTATTTTTATTTATTAACACCTCGGCCGTCTCCCGCCAAGGCAGGGTGGCCCGAAAAAGAAAAACTTTCATCATTCACTCCATCACTATCTTGCCAGAGGCACGCTTACACTACAGTTATAAAACTGCAACATTAACACCCCTCCTTCAGAGTGCAGACACTACTTCCCATCCCCGGACTCAAGGTCGGCCTGCCGGTTTCCCCTGAATCCCTTCATAACTGTTACCTTGCTCACTCTCCAACAGCACGTCAAGTCCTAAAAATCATTTATCTCCACTAACTCCTATCAAACACCCTCACGTATGCTTGCTGGAAGTTGAAGCCCCTCGCACACACACATATTATATATATATATATATATATATATATATATATATATATATATATATATATATATATATATATATATATATATATATATCACACACACATATATATATATATATATATATATATATATATATATATCATATTATATATATATATATATATATATATTTATATATATTATATATATGCAAAACAACCACTGTGAAAGAGTAGTGAAATTCCAGCGCTTTCGTGACTACTCACATTGTCAAGGAACTATGTTCCGTGACAATGTGAGTAGTCACGAAGCGCTTGAATTTCACTACTCTTTCACAGTGGTTGTTTTGCATATTTTAAAATCACCTGTTTACCGTGATCTTATTGCATATATATTATATATATATATATATATATATATATATATATAATATATATATATATATATATATATATATTATATATATATATATATATATATTATATATATATATATATATATATATATATATATATTATATTATATATATTATATATATATATTATTTTATTATCACACTGGCCGATTCCCACCAAGGCAGGGTGGCCCGAAAAAGAAAAACTTTCACCATCATTCACTCCATCACTGTCTTGCCAGAAGGGTGCTTTACACTACAGTTTTTAAACTGCAACATTAACACCCCTCCTTCAGAGTGCAGGCACTGTACTTCCCATCTCCAGGACTCAAGTCCGGCCTGCCGGTTTCCCTGAATCCCTTCATAAATGTTACTTTGCTCACACTCCAACAGCACGTCAAGTATTAAAAACCATTTGTGTCCATTCACTCCTATCAAACACGCTCATGCATGCCTGCTGGAAGTCCAAGCCCCTCGCACACAAAACCTCCTTTACCCCCTCCCTCCAACCTTTTTCTAGGCCGACCCCTACCCCGCCTTCCTTCCACTACAGACTGATACACTCTTGAAGTCATTCTGTTTCGCTCCATTCTCTCTACATGTCCGAACCACCTCAACAACCCTTCCTCAGCCCTCTGGACAACAGTTTTGGTAATCCCGCACCTCCTCCTAACTTCCAAACTACGAATTCTCTGCATTATATTCACACCACACATTGCCCTCAGACATGACATCTCCACTGCCTCCAGCCTTCTCCTCGCTGCAACATTCATCACCCACGCTTCACACCCATATAAGAGCGTTGGTAAAACTATACTCTCATACATTCCCCTCTTTGCCTCCAAGGACAAAGTTCTTTGTCTCCACAGACTCCTAAGTGCACCACTCACTCTTTTTCCCTCATCAATTCTATGATTCACCTCATCTTTCATAGACCCATCGGCTGACACGTCCACTCCCAAATATCTGAATACGTTCACCTCCTCCATACTCTCTCCCTCCAATCTGATATCCAATCTTTCATCACCTAATCTTTTTGTTATCCTCATAACCTTACTCTTTCCTGTATTCACCTTTAATTTTCTTCTTTTGCACACCCTACCAAATTCATCCACCAATCTCTGCAACGTCTCTTCAGAATCTCCCAAGAGCACAGTGTCATCAGCAAAGAGCAGCTGTGACAACTCCCACTTTGTGTGTGATTCTTTATCTTTTAACTCCACGCATCTTGCCAAGACCCTCGCATTTACTTCTCTTACAACCCCATCTATAAATATATTAAACAACCACGGTGACATCACACATCCTTGTCTAAGGCCTACTTTTACTGGGAAAAAATTTCCCTCTTTCCTACATACTCTAACTTGAGCCTCACTATCCTCGTAAAAACTCTTCACTGCTTTCAGTAACCTACCTCCTACACCATACACTTGCAACATCTGAAGGTGAGATCCTCCGACATGATCACTCCCAGGTCTTTGACGTTGGTGTTTCGCTCTATTTTGTGGCCAGAATTTTTGTACTCTGATGAAGATTTAATTTCCTCGTATTTACCATATCTGAGTAATTGAAATTTCTCATCGTTGAACTTCATATTGTTTTCTGCAGCCCACTGAAAGATTTGGTTGAGGTCCGCCTGGAGCCTTGCAGTGTCTGTAATGGAAGACACTGTCATGAAGATTCGGGTGTCATCTGCAAAGGAAGACACGGTGCTGTGGCTGACATCCTTGTCTATGTCAGATATGAGGATGAGGAACAAGATGGGAGCGAGTACTGTGCCTTGTGGAACAGAGCTTTTCACCGTAGCTGCCTCGGACTTTACTCTGTTGACTACTACTCTGTGTTCTGTTAGTGATGAAATTATAGATCCATCGACCGACTTTTCCTGTTATTCCTTTAGCACGCATTTTGTGCGCTATTACGCCATGGTCACACTTGTCGAAGGCTTTTGCAAAGTCTGTATATATTACATCTGCATTCTTTTTGTCTTCTAGTGCATCTAGGACCTTGTCGTAGTGATCCAATAGTTGAGACAGACAGGAGCGACCTGTTCTAAACCCATGCTGCCCTGGGTTGTATAACTGATGGGTTTCTAGATGGGTGGTGATCTTGCTTCTTAGGACCCTTTCAAAGATTTTTATGATATGGGATGTTAGTGCTATCGGTCTGTAGTTCTTTGCTGTTGCTTTACTGCCCCCTTTGTGGAGTGGGGCTATGTCTGTTGTTTTTAGTAACTGTGGGACGACCCCCGTGTCCATGCTCCCTCTCCATAGGATAGTAAAGGCTCGTGATAGGGGCTTCTTGCAGTTCTTGATGAACACGGAGTTCCATGAGTCTGGCCCTGGGGCAGAGTGCATGGGCATGTCATTTATCGCCTGTTCGAAGTCATTTGGCGTCAGGATAACATCAGATAGGCTTGTGTTAACCAAATTCTGTGGCTCTCTCATAAAAAATTCATTTTGATCTTCGACTCTCAGTCTGGTTAGCGGCTTGCTAAAAACTGAGTCATACTGGGACTTGAGTAGCTCACTCATTTCCTTGCTGTCATCTGTGTAGGACCCATCTTGCTTCAGTAGGGGCCCAATACTGGACGTTGCTCTCGACTTTGATTTGGCATAGGAGAAGAAATACTTTGGGTTTCTTTCGATTTCATTTATGGCTTTTAGTTCTTCCCACGATTCCTGACTCCTATAAGATTCTTTTAGCTTAAGTTCGATGTTTGCTATTTCTCTGAGCAGTGTCTCCCTATGCATTTCAGATATATTGACCTCTTTTAGCCGCTCTGTTATTCTTTTCCGTCGCCTGTAAAGGGAGCGCCTGTCTCTTTCTATTTTACATCTACTCCTCCTTTTTCTTAGAGGAATAAGCCTTGTGCATACATCGAGTGCCACCAAGTTAATCTGTTCTAGGCATAAGTTGGGGTCTGTGTTGCTTAGTATATCTTCCCAGCTTATATCGGTTAGGACTTGGTTTACTTGGTCCCACTTTATGTTTTTGTTATTGAAGTTGAATTTGGTGAATGCTCCCTCGTGACTAATCTCATTATGTCGGTCTGGGGCTCCGCGCATACATGTCTGAACCTCAATTATGCTGTGATCTGAGTATATTGTTTTTGATATGGTGACATTTCTTATCAGATCATCATTGTTAGTGAAGATGAGGTCTAGTGTATTCTCCAGTCTAGTAGGCTCTATTATTTGCTGGTTTAAATTGAATTTTGTGCAGAGATTTAAAAGCTCGTGTGAGTGTGAGTTTTCATCAGAGCTGCCTCCTGGTGTTATTACTGCAACAATATTATTTGCTATATTCCTCCATTTTAGGTGCCTTAAGTTGAAGTCCCCCAGGAGCAAGATGTTGGGTGCAGGAGCTGGAAGATTTTCCAGACAGTGGTCAATTTTTAACAGCTGTTCCTGGAATTGCTGGGATGTTGCATCCGGAGGTTTGTAGACTACCACAATGACTAGGTGAAGAGCTTTTGATCCAGGAATTAGAGCTACTCTTTTTTTATCTAATCTCACTGCCTTCCATTCCCTAGGCACTATATGACCCCATATAAATGTAATAATAATAATAAACGCTAGTGTCACATACTCGACGATGATCAGTCAAGTTTTGAACAATGTTCCCTTGAACTCGGGTCTGTCAAACCTGCATGTGCCTGTTACATTATCCTGTTAGTGTGTATGTCTGGAGCGATAGGCTTAGCGTGATGTCCACCACCAGGTCTATGTTGTTAACACAGGGAGACGTATTTCTAAAAGTTTCTGGACCAACTCCAGTACCCATTTTCCAAACCATTTTTGCAGCGTGTCTTCCTACATGTTGGATTACGTGTTTCCTATTAAATTCGTTCACAATAACATCACAAGTTATCAAGTACCCTCGTAGCTACACACTTAGTGTATGCTTATTACACTATTTTGTTGTACAGTATTTTACCGATTTGTTACAATTTGCTTGGGAACAATGTTCTGTTGTCTATTTTAGTTGGCCATATCATACTGACCTTGGATTTTAGGGTCATTCCAGGGCTGGAGGTCAGCTGAGATCATGATAAGGTAGAGTGAACAGGTCAACAGGTAGAGGCCACCAATGATAATGAACACCAGCCTCCACCCCCACAGCGTCGCCTACAGCAGGAAGAGAAACTTCAGCAGTTCCACACTTCTGTCACAATAACCTTGTGAAATTCCACATAAACACTCAGATTATCATGATGTACTGAAAAGCGTTAAACCCGTTGGGGTCATACAGCGTTGAAACTTAGACGAATGACTAAATGTTTTGGCTAGATTCACCACAGAAACAAGCGAAGGGCTCTTGATCCAAAAATAATGGAGCTACACTACATTTCCTTGAATGTAATCTAATTTCCTACTTCATTCCACGGGGCGCTGTATGAACCCTACGGATTTAGCTCTCCACGAAACATACATACGTATATATAAATAAATAAGTAAATAAATAATATATATATATATATATATATATATATATATATATATATATATATATATATATATATATATATATATATATATATATATATATATATATATATAAAGCAAATATCGCAAACCAAGCGATACAAGATGCAAAACAACCACGGGGGAGTAGAATAATACCTCTAGGCCTTTCGTGTTGCAGTCAACACATCATAAGGAGCTTGCAAAATTGCAGAAAAGAGGAGTCCTAGCAAATAACGTTCCCAGAGGACCGCCTTTACTGGAGTGCACTCCAGTAAAGGCGGTCCTCTGGGAACGTTATTTGCTAGAACTCCTCCTTTCTGCAATTTTGCAAGCTCCTGATGATGTGTTGACTGCAACACGAAAGGCTAGAGGTATTATTCTACTCCCCCGTGGTTGTTTTGCATCTTGTATCGCTTGGTTTGCGATATTTGCTTTATATATATATATATATATATATATATATATATATATATATATATATATATATATATATATATATATATATATATATATATATAATAAAACTTTAGACTATCCATGCAATTTATTATATTTCATAATATGGCTAGGCATCGAAGGTTTTACTGGGTAGAAGCAGACAAGTTACCAGTGTTGTATAATTAACGTGAGAACACTGGAGAAGATACAGAGAAAGATAACAAAGGTATTAATATTGGTAGAATTACCGACAATACGTTAAGTAAAAGGACACAAATTCAACCACGGCTTGATAAAGCTTCTGGAGAGCGAAACATTGCTATAATAAAATGTCACATTAGTTGCATTTGTGTCCTTTTACTTAATATAACAAAGGTAATCTACTGTACAGGGAATCTCAGGTGAATAAGATATGTACAACCAAAATTACAATACCTTATTGATTTATTTATCATTATAATAATTCAGACTAGGATTCTTCATTTACACTCGCTACATATACATATTAAACAATAACCAGAAAACCTACAGGACGCACAGTGTTTACGACGAAACTTAAGTCTAGTTTTAAGAACTTCACAGTCTGATTTATTATTTTTTATTTATTGTGTTTTAAAATCTGCACATGATAGTAATGTGAAGTTTAAAAGTATGCAAGTTACAGCATAATTCATAAAATAAAAAACTATAATTGTGTTTTTGTAAGAAGGCGAATGAAACTAATTTATGGACTTAAAATACAATATAATGCAATAAAAGTTGTAAAAAATGACAATTGAAGTATGATGCTATACTTTACTGACAGCTACGCCAAACAATGGACTTTATCAAATCACAAACAAAGCTGAGAGATCAGAACAATAAAGAATCAAATGTGGAAAGAAGTAATGCATAAAGCTTATCAGGAATTGATGAGGCTACAAGATATAATAGTAGAGCATGTGCTGGTGCATCATACTAGTGGGGAAACTGCGTATTAGATTTACTTTTTCTTGGCCACCTTTTATTTCTCTCGCACACACACACACACACACACACACACACACACACACACACAACACACACACACACACAGAAAGCTAGAGGATCAGGCACACATAACAGGAAAGGCACTGCAATGGATCAGAGAATACCTGACAGGGAGGCAACAACGAGTCATGGTACGTGACGAGGTGTCAGAGTGGGCGCCTGTGACAAGCGGGGTTCCACAGGGGTCAGTCCTAGGACCTGTGCTGTTTTTGGTATATGTGAATGACATAACGGAAGGGATAGACTCAGAATGTCCTTGTTTGCAGATGATGTGAAGTTAATGAGAAGAATCAAATCGGATGAGGATCAGGCAGGACTACAAAGAGACCTGGACAGGCTACAAGCCTGGTCCAGCAACTGGCTCCTTGAATTTAACCCTGCCAAATGCAAAGTCATGAAGATTGGGGAAGGGCAAAGAAGACCGCAAACACAATATAGTTTAGATGGCCAAAGACTGCAAACCTCACTCAAGGAAAAAGATCTGGGGGTGAGTATAACACCGAGGGTATCTCCTGAGGCGCACATCAATCAGATAACTGCTGCAGCATACGGGCGCCTGGCAAACCTACTGATAGCGTTCCGATACCTCAGTAAGGATTCGTTCAAGACTCTGTATACCATTTACGTCAGGCCCATACTGGAGTATGCAGCACCAGTTTGGAATCCACACCTAGTCAAACACGTCAAGAAATTAGAGAAAGTGCAAAGGTTTGCAACAAGACTAGTCCCAGAGCTAAGGGGATTGTCCTACGAAGAAAGTTGAGGGAAATCGGCCTGACGACACTGGAGGACAGGAGGGTCAGGGGAGACATGATAACGACATATAAAATACTGCGCGGAATAGACAAGGTGGACAAAGACGGGATGTTCCAGAGAAGGGACACAGACACAAGAGGTCACAATTGGAAGCTGAAGACTCAGATGAATCAAAGGGATGTTAGGAAGTATTTCTTCAGTCATAGAGTAGTCAGGCCGTGGAATAGCCTAGAAAGTGACGTAGTGGAGGCGTGAACCATACATAGTTTTAAGGCGAGGTATGATAAAGCTCATGGGGCAGGGAGAGAGAGGACCTAGTAGCAATCAGCGAAGAGGCGGGGCCAGGAGCTATGAATCGACCCCTGCAACCACAAATAGGTGAGTACAAATAAGTGAGTATACACACACACACACGCACACACAGTACTCACGTCATGGTGAAGAATATAGCCGGTGATGGCGGGACTGGCAATGCCTGCTAATGCCCCAATAGTATTGGTGATGCCCAGCAGGGTGCCGGCCAGGTTGGGTGCCAAGTCCTGATGGGAACACATAAGGCCGCTGTTGACAGCACCCATGAGCATGCAGGAGACACACAGCAGCACCAATGCAGCAATCATAGCCTGGCACACCGCAAACACCATGGCCACTAGACCCAACATTGGTCCGTACATCGCTGTGCAGGGCAGATCAATTGTTATTTTTTGTATTACTGTATAAAAGGAGCCAAAAAAAACATTACTGAGCCTAGATGTATGTATTTTAGTGACTGTATGATTCAAGCCTGGGCCTCTCCACCTCACTGAATGCAAAAGAAATAAATTTTACAGGGCCATCATAAAATTTTGATGCTGGGGAAAAAAAAAATATGCGTGTACTTATGTACATGCGTATATCTGGAGAGTGTGTCGGGGGTCAACGCCCCCGTGGCCCGGTCAGTGACCAGGCCTCATGGTGGATCAGGGGCTGATCAACCAGGCTGTTACTGTTAGATAAGACACATATGCAACAGTTAGGTATCTTTATTTCGAAATGTTTCGCCTACACAGTAGGCTTCTTCAGTCGAGTAGAAAAAAGTTGATAGAAGCAGAAGAGACTTGAAGACGATGTAATTAGTCCATCACCCTTGAAGTTCTGAGGTGGTCAGTCCCTCAGTCTGGAGAAGAGTATTGTTCCATAGTCTGAAACAATATGGAGTAGAAGTGACAGGATGGAGCCTTATATACCACCAGGAGGCGAGATGTAGGTCACTAGTAGAGGTAAGAATTTTGTCGTTGGAAGGTCACGTCACTCTCAAATCCAGCCATTCTCACTAGTAGAAGTTGTCCAAGTTGTTTTCTGTTCTGTACCAAGATACCATTCTGTTGCAGTGTCTGACAGAGTGAACATCAAAATGGTATAAAATACCGTTTTCGAAACGTTGCGCCTACTGTGTAGGCGAAACGTTTCGAAATAAAGATACCTGACTGTTGCATATGTGTCTTATCTAACAACCTGTCGGTATTTTATACCATTTTTGATGTTCAGGCTGTTACTGTTGGCCGCACTTAACCCGACGTACGAACCACAGCCCGGCTGATCAATACTGACTTTAGGTGTCTGTCCAGCTCCCTCTTGAAGACAGCCAGGGGTGTATTGGTAATCCCCTTACGTATGCTGGGAGGCAGATGAACAGTTTTGGGCCCCTGACGCTTACTGCGTTGATTCTTAGCGTACTCATGGCGCCCCTGCTATCCTACCACAAAACAGTCCACAAAATGAGAGATATGGGAGAATATATATCAAATAAACCCGGTGAAAAGCACAAGGGCGCCGTGAAGGTTTAGACTATTCTGACATACCAGTATTTGAAAAGTCCGTGACATCACGGCAAGCGTATTTGAAATATGCTGACACGTGAGCATAATAAGCGAACACTGTATCAATATACGTGGGCCCAGACTGTTTAACATCTTACCAGACAACATCAGAAACACTGCTGGAACAAGCGTAGAAGTCTTGAAGAGGGAACTCGGCAAGCATCTTCTTGTGAAGATACTTGCAGGATCAACCAGGCTGTGACGGGCATGCGAGCCAGCGGGCCGCCGGCAGTAACAGCCTGGTTGATCAGACAAGCACCAGACACGCCTGGCCCAGGGCCAGACTTTGGTAGTAGACAAACTGTCGAATCCCATCAAATGTAAAATGTTGTAGATTGTGAATAAGATGGTCAAAAGGTAAGTAAACATGACACTCAAACGTTTCGCCCATATGAAAGCCAGAAAAAAGTACTTAAAAAAGTGTTTCTCTCACGTTTATTAGTATATTTTCAGTCACTTTGAACTTTGCAGTTACTATAAACCTGATAGCAATTTTTTAATAGTAAGACTGTTCAACTGTCTCCCAGCATACATAATGGGGATTACCAATAGACCCCTGACTGTCTTCAAGAAGGCACTGGACAGGCACCTAAAGTCAGTACCTGACCAAACGGGCTGTTGTTCGTACGTCAGCTTGCATGCGCCCAGCAGTAACAACCTGGTTGATCAGACCCTGATCCACCATGAGGCCTGGTCTCAGACCGGGCCGCGGGGGCGTTGACCCCCGAAACCCTCTCCAGGTAAGGGAAGTGTCAATGGAATTTTAAATTCTATACAAATCCTTAATCTATTAGATTCTATTATTATTATTATTATTATAATTAAAAAGAAGCACTAAGCCACAAGGGGTATACAGCGCTGCAGGGTAGGGAAGGAAGCGAGGGTATTGGGCGGCAGAAGGGAGGAGGGATGATCAGTAGGTTACAGAAAACGGCGGGGCAGGGGATAGTGCAGGGTAGAGGGTAGCAAGAGATCGAGGTAGAAAGGGCTGAAGGTATCATCAGAGTTTGTGGAGTAAGTCAGTTGTTGTAAAAAAGTCAATGAGAGAATCTGGATGAAAGGTGGGTCCATCAGCGAGAAGGGAAGGTAGAGAGAGAGCAGCGGAGCGAAGACGACGTTGGAGGTAAATTCTGCGTGCTCGTTGATAAAGTGGGCAGTCTAACAGAATGTGGCTCACCGATAATGGAACCTGACAATTCTCACAGGGGCAGGGTGCCTCCAGAGTACCATGAGTAACGAGTAGGCAATGCGCAAGGGCGGGAGAGAGTAGTCTCCCAAAACCCCGGCATGGTGACAAGAAGACGGGCAGAAAAATTTTTAAAAAAAAACCCCGGAAGGAAAAAGGGGGGGAAAAAAGGGTTTTTTAAAAATTTTTTTTTAAAAAAAAAAAAGGGGGTGGGAACCCTGCCCCAAAAGGGCCCCAACGGGGGGGGTTAAAAAAAAAAAACCCCCAAAAAGGGGGAAGGTTTTTTTTTAAAAAAAAATTTTTTTTTTAAAAAAAAATTTTCCCCCCCTTTTTTTTTTTTAAAAATTTTTTAATTTTCTTTTTTTTTTTTTTTTTTCCCCCTTTTTTTTTAAAAAAAAAATTTTTTTTTTTTTTTTTAAAAATTTTTTTTTCTTTTTTTTTTTTTTTTCCCCCATTTTTTTAAAAAAACCCCCCAAAAAAAAATTTTTTTTTTTTTTTTTTTTTTTTTTTTTTTTTTTTTAAAAAAATTTTTTAAAACCTTTTTTTTTAAAATTTTTTTTTTTTTTTTTTAAAAAAAAAAAACCCAAAAAAGGGGTTCAGGGGGGGGGGGGAAAGGGGGGGGGGGGGGGGGGGGGGGATAAGGGGGCAAAAAACCGGGGGGGGGGGGGGGGGAAAGGGGAAAAAAAAAAAGGGCTAAAGGGGGTTTTGGGAGTAAGTAAATTGTTGTAAAAAAATCAATGAGAGAATCTGGATGAAAAAGGGGTTCCATCAGCGAGAAGGGAAGGTAGAGGGGAGAGCCGGCGGAAAACGAAGTTGGAGGTTTAAATTTTTGCCCTGCCCCGTTGATAAAATGGGGCAGTCTAACGGGAAAGTGGCTCACCGATAATGGAAACCCGACAATTCTAAAAGAGAGGAAACCGGGTGCCTCTCCCTGGGGGAACCCTGAGTAAAACGAAATATGGCCCCCTGCGCAGACGGGAGAGGTAGTTTCCCAACCCCGGCACTGGGGGACAAAAAAGACGGCCCGTAAAACCCATACTCGGTTTTAAAAGATTGGGAAATTTTTTACCAAAGTAGAAAATAACCCAAATTTTTTGCCAACGGGTGTGGGGGTGGGTAGCTTTTGCAGCAAAAAAAGTCTGTAAATGGAACACCTTTTATATGAAAAATGGCCCGGTATTTTACTGCTGACCGCGCCCGCCGGTGTTTTGGGGCCCGTTTTTTTGCCCCGTACGTAAAAATGACCAGGGGGGCCCAAAAAAAACAATATTTTTTATGTTTTGGGAGAGATGCGGCCCTAGCAAAGTTGGTTTCGGAGGACAAGGGGTGGGGTGGGGAAACAAAATTTCTGTTTGCCTTTAAGACTAAGGGAGTCTGAGACAACCAAAAATGTGACACAGGCATAGATGCCCAAAATGGGGTAATTTGGGGCTGCAAGGGAAAGGGGGATACAATTCAGTGTGTGTATCACCTTAAATTTTTGGTTGCGGTGGTGTGTGTGTGGTTTGTGTGTGTGTGTGTGTGTGTGGGGGTGTGTGTGTGTGTGTGTGTGTGTGTTGTGTGTGGTTTTGGGTGGGGGGTGGGTTTTGGTGTGGTGTGTGTCTCAACAATCAATATTTGCCCCCAAAACCTTTTGACAGTTGTGACCGGGGTGTGGAAGTGTGAATTGCCCCATTACACTATAATTTTTTTCATGATTGTAGCCATGTATAAAAAGTAAGTAACGATTCTAAAAAATTTCATTCCTTTGTAATTGTGAGTCATTACCTTTGTCCCTATTCAGCAAATCAAAATTTGGGGGCCCAGCCCCCTGGCCCCATTACGTACCTCTGAAATATGAAAATACCTTTTGTAACTTGTCATGATTGTGACCAGCCCTACTGGAGTTATTTACCTTTGTAAATTGTGAGTTCATTACCTTTGTAAATTGTGAGTTCATTCCTCTGTAACTTGCTAGCTATCAAAACTTTGGAGCCCCGTCCCTAAACCCAATTATGTACCTCTGAAATTTTGTCCCGCCCACAGGATGGGTATGGGGTGATAAAAAACATATTACATAAGACGTGTCCAAAACATGCTGCGAATCCTACCCCGTCGAAGACTTAGAGCCATCTGGTAACGCAAGGCAGGGAATGAGATGGAAGTGGTCAAAAAAAAAGGGGCGGGAAGCTCCCATAAATTTGGGCTTTCGGAAGGGAGTGGAAAAAAAAAGGACTCGAACAGCGGGGAATTCCCAGGGGGGTGGGAAAAAAGTGAGATGTACATGAAAATAAAAAGGTGGAAATTAAAAGAGAAGACAGAGGAAATGTGGCGAAGAGAAAAGGGGTCGGAGAAAACAGGGGCGGCGAAAAATAAAGAATGCCACTAATACCCCGGTCCCCCTTCTATAAAGGGAAGGGGATTGCGGAAAACATGAGAGCGTAATAGCGAAAGGAATTGCATACGGCGATCGGATAAGGGGTGGAACGTTGCTTCTGCATAGAGGCTCTAACAGGGGGAAAAGGGGAAAAAGCCCAAGAAAAAAGTAATTCTTGGTGATGAATGGGTTGAGGTAGGAGAGTAGCGGAGAGGCAGCTGAATAGATTTGGCCCTGTCAAGTTTTGATAAAATGAGGGTGGAAAAGTGGCGAAGGAGGTTCGGATCAGCTCCCATGAAAGATGAGCAAGGGTTTTTAAAAAGGTTCGCCGGCGTGAAAGTTGTCTTCAGAAGGTTTAAAGTGGGTTTCCCGGATAACCTAGGCAAAGAGGGACCTGAAACCTGACGTTTCACGTTCAGGGATACGGGTGCATGAGGTATAAAGGATGATCGGGATGACAGAGGTCTAGTTAAAAATAATTTTGGGGGTTTTGGACTGGAAAAAATTTAAACCAAGTGTGGGGGCCCAATTGGGAAAAACGGTCGACCGCATGCTGGAGAGAAACTGTAATGGGTGCAGTAGCGCTGACAGGCCATGCGAAGTATCAAAAGAGTGATGACCAAATATTGGATGGAAGATTAGAGGCCAAAACATTTTGCAAGGAGAAAAAGTGTTTGCTCAGAACACTCCCTGGGGGACACCTTTAGCTTGGATAAAGCCAAAAAAGGGCACATTATTAACCCCAAAACCCGGGGAAAAAAGTCGTCAGTTAAAAAGTTCTTAAAAGGGGTGGTAGATTGCCCCGAAACCCCAAGGAGTGGGCTTGGGCCAAAAAAATTTTAACCTCAAATTGTGTCATATGCTTTTAAGGTCAAAAAAAAATGGAAAAAAGGTGGTTTTTCGCAAAGGCATTTCGAACATCGATCCAGAAGTAGGGGTCTATGATAGAACGGCCCTTACGAAAGTCATATTGACGAGTGGAGAGATGTTGTGGTTCTAAAAAACACACTAAATGTCTATTTACCCGGCGTTCCATCACTTTGCAAACTGCATGGTAAGGCAATGGGGCGATGTGGGAGGCTTATGTCCGTGTACCCGGTTTGCGGAAAGGGGGGAACAATGGCAGATTTCCACAGCGGGGGAAGAATCCCTTTTGGGCCAAAAAAGATTTAAAAAGGCCCGTAATAGGACTGCAAGGGCTGACGTGTAAAAGTTGTAGCATACGAAAAGAATGTCGTCGGCCCCCTGCCGATGATCGGGGAACCCGAGAGTGTTGCCTCCCGTTCCTGAAGTGTAACAAGGGCACATTATACTGTTCTTTCTCTGAAGAAGGAAATCAAAGGGTGCTAACTCTCTGGCAGAATTTGAGGAAGAAACAGGGGCATTAGATGGAGCCCCTGCAGAAAATACAGAACAGATGATCTGACCGATTTTTTGTCATTGGCAAACGTCTAGTGGGTTTGTATATCAAAACCAGCAACCCGCCAGAACAGGGCGGGTCAGGAGGAACAGATTATTTACCACTCAGTTTCGTCCTTTTTTCCAGACTGCACTCATACATAGAGGAAACAGAGGTGATGTGGAGATATATTCTCACCACAATTGCGTTTAGCGTCCACGTAGATATGACAAGAGCGAGCGATCGCACGGCTTCTGCTTAAAATCAAGAAGTCTCTTCCATGTGTTTTATTGTACCAGTACCTGCCCACACACGCGCGTTTCAAACTACTGCGCGAGCACAAGCAGGAGACCACCAAGGCACGCTTTCTGAGAATGCCTGCCCGAAGTTTAGGGGTATTAGAAGAATGAGAAGCTGATGGTTAAAACGGAGGACGAGAAAAGTGTGTTAAAAGCTCATCAATGGAGGACGAAGAAGGAACCTCTCTAAAAAAAAAACAGTTAGTTGTGAGTAAAGGTTCCAATTGCCTGATCAAATTGTTCAGCGTGGGAGGGATCGAAGAGGTGATGAATATGAAGGGGAAGTAAGAATGATTGGGACTGATCGCTGTCATGTAAATCGGAGGACAGACCAGGTGAAGAGGTATAATGCGCGGAGGAAATGAGGCAGACTGAGAGATCGATTGCAAGAGAGTGTATGAGTCCGAGGATCAAAATGGGTGTGCAGTTACCTGTATTTAAAACATGGAGGGGGTGGGTAGCAAGAAAAGCCTCTAAACTGAATGCCACGGGAATCCACAAGTGAGGACCCCCAGAGGAAATTGATGCATTTAAAATCGCCAAAGTAGCAGGAAGTGGTGGCGGTATATGGACGAAACAAGAAAGGGCAAATATCCGGGGATAGATAAAGCCAATGAAGGGAGAGAGATACAAAGAACACGAGTGTGTTACTAACCTATTGGCATGTGGATACGGCTGCTGTGTAACAGCGAAGTACGAACAAATAGCTGATGGTACGGAATATCAGTGCGTAGAAGAAGGGCACTTTCTTAACCTTATCCTTTTCCATACATTTATTAAATAAAAGCACCAACCACTCCAAAACTATATCCCCACCTGCTTTTAACATTTCTTTCTTTATCCCATTATCCCCGCGCCTTACCCTTTTCATTCTTACCCCTGCTCAGGAACCTTCCCCTAACACTCAAACTAGTTCTTCCTCACTCCTACAAGATGTTATTCCTCCTTGCCTTATACACGAAATCACAGCTTCCCTATCTTCATCAACATTTAACTATTCCTCAGAGTTCTTCCTCCATTCTTCCGATACCTCTAACTCTCCTTAATAACTCTCCTCTCTGTTGTAACTTATCAAATCCATTCGTTCCTTAATATTTATTTTCAAACAAAATTTGTTGATAACATTTTTCCAATCACTCTCTCAATTGTTTTCTTTTTACATCTGTAGTGATACTGGTCCTGTGGGGAGCAGCAGCAAGGAAAATACTGCACCACCTGTAGGGCGGGCCCTTAACAACAACAACAGTTTGGCGTGGTCATGGGCACCACATATGTTGTGTGCTTCTCACTACTTTAATCCATTTATCACGATGCAGATTCAGGTGAGATTAAATATGTGGCCTGAGTTATAACTTTTCTCTTGACATATGCAAGACTCACCATCCTGTCGGAAGCCATTATTAGATGTACTAGTTCATTTATTTTGTTGTTGAAGAAAGTTATATGAATGAATTCTATGTTCAAGAAAGCCTAGAGATAAGGCCTGTGTCTTCTATCACAACAATTTATTGAACATTAGAATCTGGGTACCTGTGGTGACCTGCGCTTAGACTACTTCACACCATGGAGCGTTTTACTGAATCCTGAGAGGCTAGACTGTGACACCAGCTTATCAACGGCCTGCTAGGAATGGAGCACTGGTTTTTAGACTTCTTCGAAAACTTCTTGGGAGCACTTCCTAAAGACGATCTAGATTAAACTAAGACTGTCATCAATTTTTGTGTCACCTAAGATATATGAGCTATTTTCCGAGTGTAATACATACGAAGATGCTATCAAAAAACTCAAGTCTCAGTTTATTAACTACAAATGAAATCTTTGCACGCTATCGCCTTTGCAACTCGCCGCCCAGCAGGATTGTGATGAGTCCTTCGAGGAATACTTTCAAGCACTGAAATTTTAGGTAGGACTGTCACTTCCAACGTGACAGATGCTCAGTATTGAGAATAGTCCATCAGCGATGCTTTTATCAGTGGCCTGCAACTCACCATATTAAGGCAGGTTTATTGGAGAAGAAAACTCTCGACTTAGCCGCTGCCTTTGACCAGGCAAGAGCTTAGATTCAGCCCAGAGAATTCTGAAGTAATACAGTACCACTCAGCCTTCTCGAGTTGGTAAGTGCTTGCAATTTTCCTGACCAAGACTCTTTGCAATGAGTTACTGGGGAACCTGCCTCAGTGACAGCTAGCAGAGGTACGGTGTGTTTCTTTTGTGGTTTTTCAAGACATTCCACGGTCCAAGTGGTCCTGCTCGTGAGCAATGTGACACTAAATGCCACAAGAAAGGTCAACTTTGCTAAAGTATGTCGTGCTAATGATCAACAAGAGCTAGTGCCTCCAACATTCCAGTGATCATGCGACTCTAGCAACAGTGACTTTGCGGGCTTACTCAAATTCACTGTTCAAAGCAGTTGTGAAGTATTATCAAAGGAACAGACGTAGTTGCGACTTATTGTAGTGGCAGCTTCAGAGAGAGTGTCATCAACCTTGATTAGTTAAACGGCCTCCTTGACTCTACATCACTATCAGGTTTACTGTTTCCATGGCATTCAACATCTCTCTCTATTCAGACCTTTTGGTTTTTGTAGGTAAATCTCAGAAGTTAATGGAAAGGATTATCAAGATGTACATTTATCTATTCTGCCACAACTGTGCTCTGATGTTATCCTTGTGTCAGGACTTTCAGAAGCTGTATGGTAGTGTCACCTTAACATATGGAGGTGAACTGCCTCCTTCTGTTGTCTGTGGGTTAGCAATTTAAGGGTAGACCACCAAGTGTTTGCATCATTACGCGGATTGCCATCTATATCAGCTAAGTCACGCCGCTATTCTTATGAGGATCGGATGTCATTGAGAAAAGGAAACTCAGAGGCTGCTGAAGGAGGGTATTATAGAAACCGAGTGATCCCCTTGGCGTGCACAGGTTGTTGTTGTTTAAGATGGTTATAGGAAACGGGAGATGGCTATCGATTACTCTGAGACAATTCAACAAATTACCACTTCTTGATGGGTACCCTCTACCTCGAATTGACGGATACAGTGAACACAATTGCTCAGTATACGTGTTTAGCACATTTGATCTGCTGAGTGCCTATACAATCAAGTCCACTATAAGGAATGAGAAAAAACCATACACAGCGTTCAAGGCTAGTGATGGCCTGATCAGTTTACCAGAGTCCCTTTTGGAGTCACATGGGGTAGCCTGCTTCCAAGAATTATGGATTCACTCATCAGAAGAGCAACTCAGGGGAACTTACGCGTATTTTCGATAATGTTACCATTTGTGGCCAAGCCCCAGGAGGAAACATGTTGCAAACCTTGATAAGTTTTTGGAGCCGCCAAGAGATAAAAATTATCAGTTACAATGAGGAAAGTGCACTTTTTCAACTAAAAGGCTTAGGCATCTTGGTTATGTAGTGGATGGAGGTTCAATATTCCCAGACCTGAACGATACGACCTCTACGGGGAACTTCCAATGCTCAAGACAAAAGTCACTCCGAAGAACTCTTGGGTCTCTTTGCTTATATCAACAATGGATCTACAACTATTCAAGTAAAGTCCGCATTGAGTGCTACCACATTTCTGTGACCAAAGGAAGCAGAAGCCGCTTTCCATACTCTCAAACAGGACATTGAAACTCAGTAGTTCAAGCCATTGATTGAGTCCTACCTTTCGACAGAAATGGAAACGGATGCATCTGACAATGCCATTGCTGGTCTTATCCTCCAGGCAGGCCACCAGTAGCCTTCTTTGGAGAACTTTTCAAGGATTCAAGAGAAATGTTATGTGTCTGTAGAAAAGGAGCCCAGCATCATAGAAAGCAGTTCGCACTGGAGGCATTATTTTACTGGTAGACATTTCACATAAGGGCACTTGCCCAACGGTCCGTGATCGTATATGTTCGACAAGAGGCACAAAAGTAGGTAAAGAATGACATGATTTACGCTGGGGATGGAACTATGTGTTATGACTTTGATATTCTTGTAGACCGGGTAATGAGAACACTCACCTGATGCATTCTCTAGGTCCCATGTGGAGCAGATGTCATGATTTGCAATCACTCTCAGCTCTCCACAGGCTTTGTGTCACCAGGTGTTACACGCCTGTACCATTTTGTCAAATCAAAGGAACATGCCTACTCAGTGGAGATGTGCGGACAAGTGATCAGGAGCATGCAGAGTATGTGCAGAGTGCAGCCCAAACTTTTCATAGCCAGAGAAGACTCATCTATAAAAATCCACCAGCCTTCCGAAAAAAGATTGAATATAGATTCAAAGGACCTCTACCTAGCACAAATCAGAATAGGTATTTCCTTACACATAGTAGATGAATATTCAAGGTTTCCTTTGTATTCCCCAGTGCAAACTATGGCTGCTTTCAACTGTTATTAGTTGTCTTTCACAGTTGTTCTCTATTTTTGGTTATGTCCTAGCTAAATCATTAGACAGGGGATCCTCGTTCATGAGTAACGAACTTCAGGAGTTTTTTGGCTAGCCAAGGTATTGCCTGCAGCCAGACAAACAAGCTACAACCCTCAAGCAATGGTCAAGTGGAGCGGGTTCAATGGGTCTTATGGGAAGGCAGTTACTGGGATGACATTAAAGTCGGCAATCTACCAGTTCAAAACTGGCAAAACTGCCCCTACCTGATGCACTTCCACTCTATTAGAATCACTGCTTGTGCACAGTACTAATGCAACCCCTCATGAAAGACTCCTTCAACTTTCACGACGTTCCTCTACGGGAGCCTCCGTTGCCCACTTGGTTTTGTTCATCCGGACCCGTTCTCCTGAAGAGTCACCGTAGGATGAAACAAGAGGATCCTTTAGTTGGAAGAGGTAGGGCTCCTGCCATGCTTAATACACATTTACGCCCACATTCGCTACCAAAATGGTGAAGAGACTACAGTATCTTAAAAGACATTTAGCCCAGTTGAAAATACCTATTAGTGTGGAATCTCAGAATGATACACAAAAGATGTGAAAGTTTGCTTCGTTTTCTCCTGGAAGCCCTTGAGAACGACCCCTATTGGTAATAGAGGAGGATTCTGCGCAGCGTTGATCAAACCCCGTGGAAAATATCGAACCCCTGGTGAAGAGGTCAAGGGCTACGAAGGTCGGGACTGGTACGTCGCCTCACGACAGTTTGGAGCATTACTGCTCTTCTGATATTTAGAAGGGGGGATTGTAGTGATACTGGTCCTGTGGGGGCAGCAGAGGAATATATGCACACCTCTAGGGGCCCTTACAACAAACAACAGTTTGGCGTGGTCATGGGCACCAACATATGGTGTGTGATTCTCTCCTACTTTACCATTTATCACCGATGCAGATTACATGGTGAGTTTAAATATGTGGCCTGTAGTTATAACTTTTCTCTTGACATATGCAAGACATCACCATCCCTGTAGAAGCCATTATTAGATGTACTAGTCATTATATTTTTGTTGTTGCAGATAGTACTATGAAGATTCTATGTTCAATAAAGCCTAGAGATAAGGCCTGTGTTTCTATCACAACAACATCGCTTCACCACTCTCTTAACTTCTTTTTTTATCCCCACATACTCCCTCCTTGCATTACTTCTACTTTGTAAAAACCTCTCACATGCTAACTTTTTCTCTCTTACTAATCTCTCTACATCATTCACCAGTCATCTTTCTTCCTCCCGCACCACTTTCCTGTTAACCATAAACTTCTGCTTGAACACAATAACAACTACATTCTTAAACCTACCCAATACTCTTCATCCCATTGCCTATACTCTCAACTAGCCCATCTGTCCTCCAATAGTTGTTTTATATCTTACCTACTGCGTCCTCCTGTAGCTTATAAACCCTCACCTCTCTCTTACTTGCTGCCTTCTAATTTCTTTGTATCCATCTACCTTCTACTCTCTCTATAGCTACAATTAAAAGTGATCTGATATATCTGTGGCCCTCATAACATGTACATTCGGAATTTCTATCCAACAGTCTTTTCTCTACCCAATACCGTAGTCCAAACAAACTACTGTCATTACGCCCTAAATCATATCTTGTATATTTGTTTATCCTCTTTTTCTTAAAATATGTATTACCTATAACCAAACCCCTTTCTATACAAAGATCATCAAAGGTGCCCCACTTTTCATTTAACACCTGGAACCCAAACTTACCTACACACCCTCTTTAAATGTTTCTCCTACTTAAGTATATAGGTCACCTACCACAATTACTCTCTCACTTGGTTCAAAAGTTCCTACACACTCGTTTAACATCTCCCAAATTTTTTCTCTCTCCTCTACACTCCTCTCTTCTCCAGGTGCATACACACGTATCATGACCCACTCTTCGCATCCGACCCTTATTTTAATTCACATAATCCTTGAATTTATACATTTAAATTCCCTCTTCTCCTTCCATAACTGAGCCTTCAACATTATTGCTACCTTTTCCTTAGCTCTAACTCTCTCAGATACTCCTGACTTAATCCCATTTATTTCTCTCCACTGAAACTCACCTACTCCCTTCAGCTTTGTTTTTCTTAGAGCCAGGACATCCAACTTCTTTTCATTCAAAACATTAGCAATCATCTCTTTCTTATCATCCGCACTACATCCACGCACATTCAAATATCCCAAATACTATTATTTAGTATTTTCTAGAGGAGAAGGGGTTACCAGTCCATTGCTCCTGGCATTTTAGTCACCTCTTACGACAAGCATGGCTTATGGAGGAAAGACTCTTTTCTACTTCCCCATGGAGAATAGAGGAAATAAAGAAGAACAAGAACTATTAAGACAAAAAAAAGAAAAACCTTTATTTTTTTTATGTATATATATATATGCATGTGCATGCCTGTGTAGTGTGACCTAAGTGTAAGTAGAAGTAGCAAGATATACCTGTTATCCAAATAAGGCAAGCAAAAATTTGTGTATGCAATAATTTCACAAAAATTATTCTGAACCTAACGAAATATATATATATATATATATATATATATATATATATATATATATATATATATATATATATATATATATATATATATATATATATATATATATATATATATAATAATATATAATATATATATATATATATATATATATATATATATATATATATATATATATATATATATATATATATATAATATATATATATATATATCACTGTCTGTTTATTGTTAAATTATTGTAAACTTATCTAAAATATATTTAGTTGGATTAGGCTAAATTAAATTGCTAAATTAAATAACGTTAGGTAAGTTTTCTAAGGCTCTTTTGGTACAAAATTATTAATTTTTACATTATCATAAATGAAAAAATAAATCTTTAAACGTATAAGAGAAACTTTTTAGAAAGGACTGAATTTTAAATGAGTTCTTGCTAACTGACCAGTTTTACCTACTCGGGGTCCACCTCTGGTGTAAATTGTAGGACCCATAGCCTCGGAGAAGTGGATAAAAAGGCTTCAAGGAAGAATATTTGGATTTCTTCCTGAAGCCGTTTGAATATTCCACTTCCCCTACCACCCCATCTTTTCATTCTTTTTTTATTTTTACCAATAGGAATATTTTATTACATAATATGGTACAGAAGATTTGAGAGATACATTGTTGACATAAAGGTGGCATATACGGTACATGTTGTTACGTGTGTATCACCGATTATAAGGCGAAAATCTCATCCATCTCCTCAGAGCTGGGGCGTGTGCCCAAAATACAGCAGGCATTACCCATTTGAACAGCCGCACTGAGCTGCTGGAACAGAAAACTAGCTGCCCTGGGATCTCTAGTTTCCCTATTGAGTCTTTTTCCCAGCTCCTTAAGGAATTTAGATGCACTCTTTCCCCATGAGCCAAGGGTCTCTGAGCCTATGGGAACAAACATATAATGATGGGCAAGTTCTCCATATTTTCTAGAGTTTTGGGACTCCCTGAAGCTGGCAGCTGCCCCTCCTTCCTCCCTGGTGTATTGGAGATAGGTATCAGCCGAGGTAGATGCACATGTATAGTCCCACACCACCTACACAATATAATGTATGTATGAGAGTAACATTGAGGGTCTTACCAGTAGCCATGGAGAGTCTCCTGACGGTGAGGATAGAGAGCCAGTTAACGTGGGTGAGAGCGTCCATCATCAACGCCCACAACATACTCCACGCCCACATCAACAAGTAAGGCAACGCTGACACCAAACCGTTCTGTAGCCCAAGCAACAACTGTTATTAGTGCAATCATGAGGGGAGCACTAAATTCGTAGGAGTCATACAGCGCCTGGGGTAAAAAGGATGCAATCACATTGGATCTTGGAGCCCCTCACCAGTGTCGAGGAACCGCCCTAGAGGGACCCTAGGGAACAACACCACACTGTACACGATGACCAAAGCAAAGCATCCTTGAATAATATATCTTTGAAAGAGCGCGTGCGTTTATACACGCATTACAGTTCGTGTATTTCTGCCCGATTTGTAAAAATTCAAAATTTGCATGTTGGTTTTTCTAGGTTAAGGTTATTATAGATAATAACCACTACGTAGCAGAACTCGGGCATTAATTTACATTGTATATACAACCTATGTGCACCACGGAATAAGCATTTCTTGTACAGATTATTATTTTGGGAGATATTACTGGTTGGCAGCGCACTCGGCTCACAGTGTCCGTGGTTCGATCCTCGGCACGGGTGGAAGCGTTGGACATGTTTCCTTACACCTGCTGCCCCTGTTCACCTAGTTAGTTTAATATGTTTATTATGTACCCCATACCCATCCTGTGGGCGGTAGTCAAAAGATTACAGAGGTACATAATGGGTCCAGGGATTGGGACCCAAAGTTTTGATAGCTGAGCAAGTTACAAACCTAGCAGTATGTACCTGGGTGTTAGTAGACTGTTGTGGGTCGCATCCTGGGGGCAAGATTAAAGGATCACAATGGAAATAAGAGTGTCAATCACCTTAATTGTATAATATACTGTACTGCACCTTATAAAATTTGTTTGACTTTGTTGGGTTATCCTGGGCGACTAGCTCTCCCCTGGGTTAAAACTCCGAACAAATTTTATTATATCTTACTGTCCCTCAGAGCGTTGTTATCCCCACGCTCACTGGGTACTGGTACCAACTTAATTTATATTGGTATTTCAGTTTATATTATTATGATCATCCTGTTTTTTTGTAATCGATGTTTGATACTGAAGTGGAAGTCCAGTGTTTGATTCCAATGAATAGTGTTACGCAATACTGAAAAATAAAAGGACTTTTTTGGAAACGCTTTACATACAGCGTATTATTGTTTTGGTCTAAAGTTTATGTCTCTACAACCAAGGTATTTAATTATTATACTGATAACTGTATAACTGAACCATTAAAAGTAAAGATTAATAACAAGCATATTGACTATCTCATTATTTTTCAAATGTACTGGTATCTGTTGGTTGTACTCTGTACAGACTATAACTCAGATAATGACAGTTTCCAAGCTCTCACAACTGTAGCAAGTTAAAACTTTTATTATGGTGTTAGTGTTAGAGATGCCGAGGTTATATAAATACTCTACATCAAGTCACTGATTTACTACCAGCTTTTAGTCTCATAAAATCAGTAATTGATAAACTGTAAAAATACGAAAAAGTTCTAAGAATCACAATTTGCCGTCCAGTAACTAAGAAAATACTTACTGGAGAAATAAATATCTGTATCTAGTGTTAATGGTAATATATACGTAATTAATGTCATCAGAGGAGTGAAGTGCCAGTCGACTGTTGTGGTCGCATACCAGCGGCTGAGTATTGAAATTAGACGAGGTAGAATAACAGCCTGTAAAACTGATCTATTTAAAAAATATCACAAAATGAGTACAGAAACAATGAACTCCAATAATAGCCACACCCTAAAATTTCTAAATTAAAATAGTTGTCAAGCTAGAAAATGCCATACCACAAGAGAAGTTTGTTGAGGCACGTGAGGGGATCTTGTTCCGAGGAATTACACTTACCTTTCACTTCCTTGGAGCGAACCTGAACGCCACCCATTTTCCCAGGAAGGGTTTAGCGCTCTCCTTCAACGTAATAAAAAAACACAGAATTTTATTCCACAGGCAGATGACAAAGTTATGACAGCACCATGACCATGACACTCACCATGTATACCGCTAATTATTATTTTCAGCACTTAAATTCAGTAGTAACGATATTTACGGGGAAGCGATAAACCCGTAGGAATTATTCAGCACATGTGTAATTGGAGGTAATCATAATGATAATGATCTAAGGAAGGGAATGGTACTTTTAATCCCTTGGATCAAGAGTCTTTCACTAGTATCAAGGTACATCTCTCACCATTCCCCCTCCCCCACCGTGGAAATGTACAGTATATTATTATTATGTCAGCGGGCCACCAGTAGCAACAGAATGGTTGACCAGGCAAGCACCAGACGAGCCTGGACCTAGGCCGGGCTCTGGGAGTAGAATTATTATTATAATCAAAACTCGGAACTTCGGATGTATATATCAAAAGTATATATTCACGAGACAGTTATAAACTCAAACCAGTGCTAAATACAACTTTGTTTTGTCAAACAGTTTAATAACTATCAGAAAATAACTGATAAATGAATTTTAGGAGTGCAGAGAAAAACAAGTATATTCACTGTCTTAATGAAATGAACCTAGTACAACATTATAAACAAGTAATAAGCTCAAGAGACGATACTATATTGTCAAAAAATTGAAATTAGGCTATAAGTTTATATTGTATTGATATCTCAGTTATATGAACAATGGCATGGTAACGCACTATAACATTATACATTGGAATGTTAAAAGAATAAATTCTTTATTGTTATTACTATTATAATTGGAACATTTTTAAATTCTCATGGCAACCCAGTAGGATTAGAGAGGTCAAAATTGACCCAGGTAAAGTGGAAAATATCTTAATTTAAAATACATATAATACTAACTGAATGTTACATAAAACTCTACACGATGAAACTGTAATCTATGAAATGACTGTAATATCTAACTACATCACTATTTGTCCAGGCAGGGAGGTTGTGACTCCTGTTCTCCCTTATGTGTTACCGTTCACTCTATAATTAATAAGTTTTGTGCTAGACGCAGTATTTCTCACTTAGCGTAAGTACTGCTGGAAGCAGAGAGTTCGCAGTAAACAAGCCGTTCATTATAAATGAGTTATGATAACGCAGAAAGCAATTAGTTCGGAAAAAATAAATATTACTGAACGGAAATCTTGCGATATTGCGTATGTTTTCCAGAACTCTTTGACTGCTACAAGAAACCAGGTATCATGACTTACGAAATCGTAATAACACGACTGCAAACAAACCACGGAACGAGTGGGGTTTGAACTCATGGCAAGTGACTCCTAAAACTCCGAACCAGTGTGTAAGCCACTCGGCCAGCAAACCCCACCTGTTCCGTGTTTTTTTTTATATGAAAAAGGTAGTAAAGATAGCTGTGGTAGAGTAAATCTCCCTTGTAAACTCAATGCCCCCGGATTTCCTCCCACTTGATCCCTTAGTATGGCAGGTGTGTCTCCTGAAAGCATTCTACTCAAAATCGTTACTAAGGTTCGGGGTTCAATTCCCTGGCTCTGTGAAACAGTAGGCAAGTTTCCTTACACCCTTGCTGCCTCTGCCCATCTAGCAGTAAAATTAGATACCTGTGTGTTATCCGACTGTTGTGAGTCTCATACAGAGAATAAAAAATGTTGGAAAACTTCAGTCCTGCTGAAATGTCATTTCCTGTCTTAGGAAAGTCTCCAGTCCTGTGTAAGAAAACTGCAGTACCTACTGGAAGTGTGCAAGTCTTGTATAAATGTATGTGTATCTAATGATACATAATAATTAAAAAAAAGAACTACCACAGGTCACACTTCTCTATAAGCTTACGCTGATGAGGTCAAAGTGATGGACGTCATTCAGGTAGGAGGGCATCTCTGTCAGCAGAGTGTAGAAGCTGAAGTCAGTGCCCAGGCTAGCTGCTACCAGTGCCCAGAACGGAAGTGATGTCACGATGGCTCTCCAAGGAACCGCCACTATCTAGCACCAGATTAGGTCTTACATATCTAAATTAATAATAACTTTAATATTCAATAATAAACTTAATGTAAAGTAAAAGGACACAAGTGCAATTAATGTGACATTTTTAGTAGTAATACTACTACTACTACAACTTATATTACTACTACAACCACTAATATTACACCTCACTTTAAGCCTATATATACCCTCTGTGTCCATGTATTGTTTGTAACAGCTTGATAAAGCTCCTGGAGAGCGAAACGTTGCCACAATAAAATGTCACATTAGTTGCATTTGTGTCCTTTTACTTAACATATTGTGGGTAATTCTACCAACATTAATACAGTAAACATTTGTGTTGACAACTGCTACCACTTTATTAATGAATTTTAGCAATAAAACGGTTTTTAAAAAGCAATAAAAATTCAAGACTTCTAACCTCTGCTCTTTTCAGGGAATCTTGGTGTTGGCGGAGTATCCTGAGGTAGGCAATGGAGATTTTTGGGTGATCTTCTGGACGGTCGTACACAATGGCACACCACACCAGCCCCCACACCAAACCTGCCACCCCGAATACATAGAAGGTGGAAGGCCATCCCTCCAGGAAGTGTGATGATGCCAGCCACCCGCTGCTCGTCATGCCAACCACAGTGCCAAGCTGGAAGCCTAGACAAGAACAGTTACTGTCATACATTTATCTTAGACAGTTACATTACTGGTTTATGAAGAAACGTGAGCAAACACTTGGCGCCAGGACTAAAACGTTATTTAATGTTCTTGTCTTAACTCACTGGTAACCATTAAAAAGGTTTACACCAGTTACATTATTAGTATTATTATTATATTCAAGGAATATAATAATACTAATCATAATTAGTATTATTATATTCAAGGAAATGCAGCGTAGCTCCAATTCTTCGGATCAAGAGCCCTTCAGAATTATTGACCTCAACATCTGATATCACGATCTTCAGGAATACTTTAATCCCTAAAACCAGGACAATCCTCACCTGATTATTATTATAATCAAAAAGAAGCGCTAAGCCACAAGGGCTATACAGCGCTGCAGGGCAGGGAAGGAAGCGAGGGTATTGGGTGGCAGAAGGGAGGAGGGATGATCAGTAGGTTACAGAAAACAGCGGGGCAGGGGATAGTACAGGGGTAGAGGGAAGCAAGAGATTGAAGTAGAAAGGGCTGAAGGTATCAGAATTTGTGAAGTAAGTCAGTTGTTGTCAAAAAGTCAATGAGAGAGTCCGGATGAAAGGTGGGTCCATCAGCGAGAAGGGAAGGTAAAGAGAGAGCAGCGGAGCGAAGACGACGACGGAGGTAAATTCTGCGTGCTCGTTGATAAATGTGGCTGACTGATAATGGAGCTTGGCTCTCCATGAGATATCCATGAGTAAGACGAGTGTGGCCAATGCGAAGATGGGAGAGAGTAGTCTCCCAACCTCGACACTGGTGATAAGAAGACGGCCAGTAACCTATAATAGGTTTAATAGATTGAAGTTTGTTGCCGAGCATAGTAGACCAACGTTGTTGCCAACGGGTGCGAAGGTGGGAAGATATTGCAGCAAAATAGTCCGTACATGGAATACCTCTATATGAAACTGGTAGGTCATGTACTGCTGACCACGCAGCAGTGTCTGCCTGTTCATTGCCCTGTACGTCAACATGACCAGGGACCCAACAAAAAACAATATTTTTATGCTTGGTAAAGATGCAGCATAGCCAAAGTTGGATACGGAGGACTAAGGGGTGAGGTGTATCAAATTTCTGTATAGCCTGTAAAGCACTAAAGGAGTCTGAGACAACCACAAATGATGACACAGGCATAGATGCAATACAGATAAGTGCTGCAAGGATGGCATACAATTCAGCAGTAAAAATACTAGCCGAAGATAGTAAATGCCCTCGTACGATGCTGTCCGGACACACTGCTGCGAATCCTATGCCGTCAGAAGACTTAGAGCCATCTGTGTACACAGCAATGGCATGAGAATGAGAGTGGAAGTGGTCAAGAAAAAGAGAGCGGGAAGCAACCATAGACAGTTGGGCTTTCAAGCAAGGGAGAGAGAAAGAACAGACTCGAACAGCTGGAACTTCCCAGGGGGGTAGGGAAAAGTGAGATGCTACATGAACATAGAAAGGTGGTAATTGAAGAGAAGACAAGAGCGAATGAAGGCGAAGAGAGAAGGGACGGAGTAAACAGGGGCGGCGAACAAATAAAGAATGTCCACTAATATCAGTGACCATTCTATAAATGGAAGGATTGTGGAGATCATGAGAGAGTACATAGTAGCGAAGGCAATGGGCATCACGGCGATCGGATAAGGATGGAACGTTTGCTTCTGCATAGAGGCTCTCAACAGGGGAAGAGCGAAAAGCACCAAGGCATAAACGTAATCCTTGGTGATGAATGGGGTTAAGGCTAGAGAGAGTAGCAGGAGATGCCACTGAATAGATCTGGTCACCATAATCAAGTTTCGATAAAATGAGGGTGGAATGTAGGCGAAGGAGGGTTCGACGATCAGCTCCCCATGAAAGATGAGCAAGGGTTTTAAGAAGGTTCAGCCGGCTGTGACAAGTTACCTTCAGAAAGGTAATGTGAGGTTTCCAGGAAAACCTACGGTCAAAGAGGAGGCCCAGAAACTTGACTGTATCACGTTCAGGGATACGGGAGCCATAGAGGTACAAAGGATGATCGGAGATGACAGAGCGTCTAGTAAAAGTAATTTGGTGGGTTTTAGTGCTGGAAAATTTAAACCAATGTGTGGTGGCCCAATTGGAAACACGGTCGACCGCATGCTGGAGAGAAACTGTAATGAGGTGACAGTCAGCGCCTGCACAGGCAATAGCGAAGTCATCAACATAGAGTGATGATCAAATATTTGATGGAAGACTAGAGGCCAAATCATTAATAGCAAGGAGAAAAAGTGTTGTGCTCAGAATACATCCCTGGGGGACACCTTCAGCTTGGACAAAGTCTGAGGAGAGCACATTATTAACCCGAACACGGAAATGCCTGTCAGTTAAAAAGTTCTTAAGGAAGGATGGTAGACTGCCTCGAAGGCCTAAGGAGTGGGCTTGGGCTAAAATATTATACCTCCAAGTTGTGTCATATGCCTTCTCAAGGTCAAAAAATATGGCAATAACTGAGTGGTTATTCGCAAAGGCATTACGAACATACGTATCCAAGCATAGTAAGGGGTCTATGGTAGAACGGCCCTTACGAAAGCCATATTGACGAATGGAGAGACTGTTGTGTGTCTCTAAATACCACACTAAATGTCTATTTACCAGGCGTTCCATCACTTTGCAAACTGCACTGGTAAGAGCAATGGGACGATAGTGGGAGGCTTCATGTCCCGTAGTGCCTGGTTTGCGGAAAGGGAGAACAATGGCAGATTTCCACAGCTGTGGAAGAACTTGTTGTGACCAAATAAGATTGTAAAGGCATAATAGGACTGCAAGTGCTGACTGATGTAAATGTTGTAGCATACGAATATGAATGTCGTCGGGCCCAGCTGCCGATGATTGGCAACCTGAGAGTGTTGCCTCCAGTTCCTGAAGTGTAAAAGGCACATTATACTGTTCTTCTCTGAGAGAAGAAAAGTCCAAGGGTGCTAACTCTCTGGCAGACTTTGAGGAAAGAAACGAGGGGCATAGATGGAGTCACTGAGAAATACGGACCAGATGATTGCCAATTTCATTGGCAACCTCTAGTGGGTTTGCTATATCAACACCGGCAACCCGCAGAACAGGAGCCGGGTCAGGAGAATATTTACCACTCAGTTTTCGTACTTTTTTCCAGACTGCACTCATAGAGGAAGCAGAGGTGATGGTGGAGACATAATCTCACCAGCAAGTGCGTTTAGCGTCACGAATGACAAGGTGAGCGATCGCACACTTCTTAAAATCAAGAAGTCTCTCCATGGTTTTATTGTACCGGTACCTGCCCCATGCAGTGCGTTTCAAACATACTGCATGAGCACAAGCAGGAGACCACCAAGGCACGCATTTCTGAGAATGCCTGCCCAAAGTTTGGGGTATACAATTAGAAGCTGCGGTTAAAATGGAGGACGAGAAGAGGTGTAAAAGCTCATCAATGGAGGACGAAGAAGGAACCTCTCTAAAAACAGTTAGGTGTGAGTAAAGGTTCCAATTTGCCTGATCAAATTGCCAGCGTGGGATGCGAAGAGGTGGTAAATATGAAGGGGAAGTAAGAATGATTGGGAAATGATCGCTGTCATGTAAGTCCGGGAGAACAGACCAAGTGAAGTCTAATGCGGTGGAGGAAGAGCAGACTGAGAGATTGATGCAAGAGAGAGTGTGAGCCCGAGGATCAAAATGGGTGTGAGTACCTGTATTTAAAACATGGAGGGGGTGCGTGGCAAGAAAAGCCTCTAACTGAATGCCACGGGAATCACAGTGAGACCCCCCCCCCCAGAGGAAGTGGTGGGCATTAAAATCGCCAAGTAACAGAATCGGTGGCGGTAATGACGAAACAAGAAAGGCAATATCCGGAATAGATAATGCCCAAGAAGGAGAGAGATATAAAGAACAGAGCGTATACCACCTATGCAAGTGGATACGGGCTGCTGTGTAATGCAGAGGTATGAACAAATAGCTGATGGTACGGAATATCAGTGCGTAGAAGAAGGGCACTTTCATTAAAGGTCCCATCAGGAAAAGGATCTGAAGAATACAATAAATTATAGCCTGAGATGGGAGAGATAACAGCAGAGTGTAATTTTGGTTCCTGTAAGCAAACACCAATAGGGGAAAACTGGGAGAGTAACATCTGAAGCTCACCCCGATTACCCCTGAGGCCCCGTATATTCCACTGTAAATAGGCCATGATTGGCAATGATAAAGATACCTGAAATCCGCAGGTAAGGGTTCCTACGGACTAGAGGGGTTAGAAAAGTCCACATGTGGAGGCAGTGGAAAACGTTCAAGCAGCGAAGGAATGGTGCGCTGTGAAGAAAGGAGTTGTGCAGATGGAGCAGAGGAGAGAGAAGGAATGGAGGGTGGATCAGTGTCCATTGATGGTTTGGTCTCTGCAATATATTCAGAGATTGCTTCAAGTGTTTTGGAATTCAGAGACGTCGTATGGGAGACAATATTGGAAATGGTAGGGGGAGGATGAGTAAAGATTGGAACTGTAATGGACTGTACCAAGGTAGGGGAGGGCGACAGGGTGGAGGGAACTGGAGAAGCGTGGAAGGGGACAGAAGAGGCAGAAATCTGGGAGGTGGCAGAAGAGGAAGAAACTTGGGAGGGAACAGGGGATGAAGGTACAGTATGAGGAGGAGGGTGAACCTCTACACTTGTAGCAGAGCCAGTGAGAGGGGAAGAACCAGGTACAGAGACAGGGAAGGTAAAATGAGGAAGTGGAAGATGGGTAGGTGTTAACGGACCTTTTTTTGACTTCTGAGAAGTAGAGGGACGATTGGGAGGAGGTGTCATATGAGATCTCGTCGCTACTGAGGCTTGTGAGGGAGAACACAAAGAAGCGAGATCAGACTGAGGCGTTGAAGTAGGGACGTCTGAGCCTAGGACAGCAAAAGAATTAGATACAGGAGTGACTATGGGAGAGGTAACCACAGAGGTGGTTGCAGAAGATGGGATCCCAGAAGTGGGGGGACGTTTTGAAACACGGGAATAAGAAACACGAGGTAGTCTCCCTTGGAGGCGGAGATGAGAAACTGCCATGGCATAAGGGAGACCTTCTGCCTCTTTGAGGTAATGGATTTCCCGCTCCTTTAAGTAGACTTGACAATGGCGAAAGTACGAAGGGTGAGCCTCATGACAATTAAGGCAAGAGGGAGGTCGATTGCAAGACGTATTAGAATGGTCATCGGCACCACAGACTGGGCATTCGGCGATAGATCTGCAATATTTCGCTGGATGGCCAAATCACCAGCAATTTCTACACTGTTGCAGTGTAGGGATCACCTTTCGAACTTGTAACCGATGTCCTGCTACATAAACTGAGGATGGGAGTTCACGGCAGTCAAAAGTTAAACGAGCCACATTGCTAGGGTATCGTCTCCGCCCGCGAGCAGGAAGAACGTAAGTGTCTACCTTGAGGATTGGGAGATCTTGGAGTTCCAGCTGTTCAAGAATGTCAGTGCCACATGTCTGGAAATTTTGTTGAACTATGGTATGGGGCAGAATGACGGTACCACTACAAGAATTGAGGGAATGATGTTTTTCAATAGTGACAGGAACAGTATCGATATGGGAAAGACAAGAAAGCTCATGAGCCTGGGTAGCATTCTGTACGGTGATGATGCGCATACCACTCTTAAGAGCATGAAAAGATGCAGCATGGAACCCGTGCCATACCCTACCCATCATGCCAGTAAACCAGCAATCCGGGATACAACCTCACATCTGCCGAGCTACCTCAGTGGGCAAAAGAGAGGGCGGCCGGAAATCCGCCACAGAGCATACCTCCTTCGGCCACCACCCCCGGAATCCGAAAGGTGGCTTCCAGAGATACACCTGTCGCCCGAGAGACACCCAAAGCCACCCACTGGGATACCAGAGAGGGATCATGACATCCCCAGGCAATCCAGATTCCACGGCAAACTGCGCCACCGCCAAGAACCTCAACGGAATGGGATGGACCCCGGTACCCTTTCCCCTACCTAGGAACTAGCGTGCCTGTGGAAAAAAAAAAAACCAAAGGCCATAAAGGAAGGGCAAAAGGGAGGGGTGGGGAGGAGGAGGAGGAAAGGAAAAAGGGAGGATGGGATGGGATAGGGAATGGGGGATTGGGGGGTAATTAGGTTCGGTCTGAGGAAGGAGACTGACAGGTCTAATTCCTCAGACCAAGAGCCTCTTCACCACGCCAAGGAGCCCCCCTTGAAGAGGAATCCTCACCTGAGAAAACGATGGTGCTAAATTTGCTCCTCTCAGCAGGGACGACCCAGGTAGCCAACATGGTGTTGACGGCAGGGAAGGTCACCCCCTGTATAATATACACATGTTAGCTGCCACCCAACCCTAGGCTCCGGGAGGCGGTGTTTTATTTGTTAGGAAACAAGTGTCTGAAATACACTATAGAAAGTATGGAAACATTATTTAGGATGTGGTCTTAAATAGTTTCCATACTGCTTCTAGTGCCTTTTTTGTTTATGGTTTAAGATGAGTCGCGCAGACTCTGCTTCCCATACAAGATAAATAGTCGCCTGTAGATTCGACCTTTCCCGAGGACAACAATGAAATAAAGTTACCCATTTTTTTTATTTTGAACCAAAACTAGCCTAGCAACCTTACCTAATCACGCTACAATTTATGTGATATAAGTTAATTTGCCAACTTAAATAAGAATTTGCAATAATGGGGCGTATATTGTGCGACCTAGGTGAGCGCCGCACATCCACCAAAGATGGTAAATTCATCATCAATATTAAGCTCACTCAATAATATAATCATCGCTCATAATGAGAAACAATTTTTCTGTCCCCTGTCATGAAATATTGTGGCAGTTGTTCTAAGATAGCAGTGCACACCCCACAACTAGTTGTATCATGCACAGCGCACACAATGCCAGTTTTCAATTTAATTTCAGTTTATTTTTGCATAACCATTTCAGTGTTTTCCTTAGGGTAAGGCGGCGAATCTTTAGGTGATCTGGTAAATGATAAAACAAAGGTTTGTCAGCAAGGATGGTTGTATTCATGAGTAAACATTAACCTCGTATGGATCATACAGCGCTTGAGTAGTAGTGGGTGGGGTAATGGGATGTCAGAGAATTATTTGTTACACTTGTAGGCTCCTTGGGGACATTTGATCCACACTTTTACGTAAATTGGACAACTTCGTTTCGGTTTTAGTTTAGTTTGTTAAGTTTAGCCTATCGGCCGCATACGTGCCGTTAAGGCTGCAATTCACCTTTGCAATAACGTCAAGAATATCTTAATCTCTAAAATATATATTAATGTAAACTCTCAGTGTATATATACACAGACGTAAACCTCTTGGTTTGCATACTCAATGTTGTCAGCTTGTAAGAGATACAGAAGTGAGAGCAACACATCTCACCTGCACTACCCCCAGCAGGATCCTGCAAGCAATGAAGAGCCCGACGGAGGCGCGGGCGCAGAGGGGAGAGATTAACGACAGAAAGAAGAGGTGATGATGCCCATTCCGAAAATCTTCTTTCCTCCGAGGTACTCACTAATGCGTCCCCCGATGATATTAGTGGTGGCGTAGCCCCAGAAGAAGGCACCCAGCACCACCCCCTCAGTCTGCTTGTCCCATTCAAACTCGCCTTTCTAATTCACACAGTAAACACAGCACAATAAAGAAAGTTATACACGAGTCATAAATCATCTAGGTAAGGGGGGAGGTAACTCCGGTTGCTTAGATCAACAGCCATTCACCAGCATCAAGGCACCTTCTTAAAAAAAATCTTTCATAGGTAGCAACATGGAAGGCAAAAACAAACGACAACAAAAAGCAGTATACAAAAAAAAAATACAAAAAATAACTTTTACCAAATAATAACATAGTACAGTGAGCTGCAGGAGGTTGTGTGTACAACAACTGATGAAAAGGTGAACTAAATTATGATAAATTAAGAAAGACTTTTACCGATTAGTAACATATAAGTACGATAAGGCACCTAAATTACTGGGAATGATTATAGGCCCTTGACTTGTATTCCCTGGAACGCAGGCGAGAGAGATACATGATAATATACATTGGAAAACCCTAGAGGGACTAGTGCCAAACTTGCACACGAAAATCACTCCCTATGAGAGCAAAAGACTCGGCAACATTCCCCCAATGACAAGCAGGGGCGTCACGAGTACGCTGAGAGACAACACAATAAGTGTCTGGGGCCCAAAGGTATTCAACTGCCTCCCAGCATACATAAGGGGGATTACCAATAGACACCTGGCTGTCTTTAAGAAGGCACTGGACAGGCACCTAAAGTCAGTACCTGACCAACCGGGTTGTGGTTCGTACGTCAGTTTGCGTGCGGCCAACAGTAACAGCCTGGTTGATCAGACCCTCATCCACCACGAGGCCTGGTCTCAGACCGAGCCGCGGGGGCGTTGACCCCCAAAACCCTCTCCAGGTAAACTACAGGTTATATAGTGAGCTGCAGGAGGTTGTGTACACCAACTGATGAAAGGTGAAATAAATTATGATAAATTAAGATGACATGACTCTATGAACTTAACTTTATTAAATAGCACACACATACACCGCCAGTTGAGAGACGGTGGCCAAGAGCTAAGACTCAACCCCAGCAACAACATATAGGCGAGTACATACAAGTAAATACACGCTCTCATGCGCACACGCACACTACATTTATCATATATCAGACATGTGCTTCTCTTAAAAACAGGTCTAAAAACAATAAAAATTATTAAAGCAAATGGATTATTTATTCTCTATACCATAAGTGGGTAAGTTATTTTTGTATGTAGCCACAGATGTGGCGAACGAGACGTTAAATTCGCCACACTATACAAAAATTGAGAAATTGGGTTACCCAACTGAAAATTAAGAAAAATTTGTAATAAACTTTTATTAAGTTTATTTAAAATGTGCAAATTTTGGCTATTGTTACAAATGCCTCAAACGCAGAGAAAAATTAAACAAATTGTTTAAACTGAAAAAAAAAAGAGAAAATTTAATGAGAAATCTGAGAAGACTTTTGTTTGACAAGTTGCAAAAATGTTGATTGAATATTAACGCCTCAGTTTCAGCTCCGCCTTGAAACTGACATGAATAATTCAAGAACAATATTTTGACTTTGTGAGTCTCATCGTTCAGAACCTAGATTCACACACACCAAGGTAATCCAGACATACCAACCTAACATAACATAGACAATAATTTCGAAATGTCTGATTTCAAAGCTGGGAGATCCTTCCCAGCTTTGTTACATTTTATTTTAGAGACAAACCACGACAAACTCAAATTCACCACGCCACTTGTGGCGATTGGCGCCAGGGTTACCCACCCTGACCCTATACCACAGTAGAAGTACTTAAAGATACAAATGCAGTATGTGATCCTCTACTGATAACGTTTCGCCCACACAGTGGCCTTGATCAAGTTGCAAACAGACAGTTTGTGACTTGAAGATCACTGTGTGGACGAAACTTTGTCAGTAAAAGATCGCATTATACTGCATTTGTCTTGATCCATCTTGTCGGTATTTTATACCATTTCTTTTTCAGGAGGTACTTACGTGGACCGGTAAGAGAGAGTCGTTGTGGCCCGGACACGCATAACTGGTGTTCTCGGCAGCTGTGCCAGCCATGACCACGATGGCAACGGAGAGGTTGACACGTTGGCAGTACTCAACCAGCAAGCCCATGCAACCCAGTACGGCGACCGTATATTGAGGGTTCCAGCGCCAACTTGCGTCATTATGTACTGGAATGCGATCAGATTAATGAATTCAGGGCCAACTCTCTCAGAAATGTTCAAGAAATGTCAGTGTTTGAGTCACAGTGGAATATTATCAACCATTCTAGAAAAAATCCCTGACTTTGCCTACTGTAAATAACGCATAACCACTTAAACTTTTTATTATTTTATTTAAAACATACCTTGTTAAAATGTAATGTTTTCGTATTTTGTCTGTGTATGTGCGTGACCTAATTCACGTCTGCATAAATAACTCATTACGACTGTAACCAGATATAAATCTGTAAACAGTCATCACCACTGTAATTAGTTTAGCTATCAAAACTTTTCGGCCCAGTGCTTGGATCCATTATGTACCTCTCTAATCTTTTGACTACCGCCCACAGGATGGGTATTGGATGCATAACAAAGATATTAAACTAATTAGCCTACCTACTTTTCATTTGCTAATCTCAGCTAGTGGTATACGTCTCACTCCCTAATTACAAAAAAAAAAAAATCACGATATCACCAGTCAGAGCCAGTTGTGTGCGTCCCACTCCCTAATCACGAATACACAAGCACGTTATCACCGGTCGCAGCCAGCTACGTACATATGAATTGCCAGTCACAGACAGGCTGGTGTGCACATCTGAAGGGCCACTCACAAGACAGACTGGTGCATACACCCGACGTGACAGTCAAATACAGATTGCTGCGTACACCCGATGAGCCAGTCACAGATTGGCAGCAAATATGCCAGTCATCTTGTAGATACGTCCACTACAGCATAGAACAAGGCCTGTGAGTTCACTACAGCAGAGAACAAAAAACTGAACCAGTTACGCTACAGTCACATTAGAAAAAAAAGTTAGGCATCAGGTGACAAGGCTGACGGCAATTAGGTTTGATCCGAAGAAGGGAAGGGTACCTCAGATTCCTGCGCTGCCTCTCGTATTTAAGTGCAAAGTGACGCTACTCCACAAGCGAAGGTTCTGCGGCGGTGCTTGGCAAACACTGGTAGATGAGCATTCTAAACCCACTCATCTACCTCTAGTAGTAGGTAAAACCACACAGTAGTAACTAGAGACATTTATTACAGCTACGTTTTGCTTCTAAAGAAGCAAAATAAGGATAAAGCTCATGGAGAGCGAAACGTAGCCTTATAAATGTCTGTTACTCTTGTTTTCTTGTATCAAACACACTGTTCTTAGTTTTACCAATGTTTATAAACCTGTTATTATTATATTCAGGGATAAGCGCCATACTAAAGTCCCAGTATGACTCAGTGTTTGGTGAGCCGCTAAGCAGACTAAGAGTCTACAACCTAAATGATTTGTTTTATAACCGAGACTCAGAATTTGGTCAATTCAAACATCTCTGATATTATCCTAACACCACATGACTTCCAAAAGGCAATAAATGACATGCCCATGCACTCTGCTCCAGGCCCAGATTCGTGGAACTCCGTGTTCATCAAGGACTGCAAGAAGCCCCTGTCACGTGCCTTTGGCATTCTATGGAGAGGGAACATAGACACGGGGGTCATCCCACAGTCACAGACATAGCCCCACTCTACAAAGGGGACAGTAAAGCAATAACAAAGAATTACAGAACGAAGCACTAACGTCCCATATCATAAAAATCTTTGAAATGCTTCTAAGAAGCTAGATCGTCACCCATTTAGATACCCATCAGTTACACAACTCAAGGCAACATGAGTTTAGAGCAGGTCGCTCCTGCCTGTCCCATCTACTGGACCAATATGACAAGGTCTTGGATGCTCTAGAAAACAAACAAAATGCAGATGTTGTGTACACAGACTTTGCAAAAGCATTCACGGCACACATAACTACTATTAAACACCTAAATTACTGGGAACGGTTGCGGTTCCTTGACTTGTGTTCCATGGAACGCAGGCGAGAAAGATGCATGATAATATATACTTGGAAAATCCTAGAGGGATTAGTACCAAATGTGCGCACGAAAAATCACTCCCTATGAAAGCAAAAGACTCGGCAGGAGATGCAACATTTCCCCGATGAAAAGCAGGGATGCCACGAGTACCCTATGAGACAACACAATAAGTGTCACGGGCTCCAAGACTTTTCAACTGCCTCCCAGCATACATTAGTGGGATTACCAATAGGCCCCTGGCTGTCTACATGAAAGCGCTGGACAGACACCTAAAGTCAGTACCTGACCAGCCGGGCTGTGGTTCGTACGTCTGTTTATGTGCAGCCAGCAGTAACAGTCTGGTTGATTAGGCCCTGATCCACCTAGAGGGCTGGTCAAAGACCGGGCCGCGGGGGCGTTGACCCCCGAAACCCTCTTCAGGTATACTCCAGGTAAACTAGCAAGGGTTATATAGTGCTTGGGAAAAGGTTGGTAATCTGGTTTGATCCATGGAAGGGGAGGGTAGCACCTACCTCTAGGGTTCCTCAAGAGAGGTGTACTCTCGTCACTGTCTCCTGGCAAGGTCATTATGTCCTTCAGCTGGTTTTGTTGTACTTAGTTTGGTGTGTTCCAGCTTGTTAACCCGTAGCTTACTGGCACCTACTTCCTTGCTTGCTTCATGTGTGTGACTGCGCTTGTTAGGTACTAGTTTACTGACACCTAGTTATTTTCTTCTCATGTGTGACTAGGCTTATTAGACACTAATTTACTAACACGTAGTTCCTTTCATTTGTTGCTAAGTTGTTAGATCCTACTTGACTGGGGTCCACTTCCATTCCATGTGTGTCCTATCTTGTTAGGTAGTAGTTTAGTGGGACATCACTTCTAACTAATATTAGTACTTCAGTCTCGGACGTTATGTTACCAGCGCCCGAGTTACTCGTTACTCAGTGACTGTTGTCTAGTGTTTCCGAATATTTTTAACTTTCTGTCACAAACATTGTAAACTTTCTGTGGAATAAGAGTGTAATTTAAACAAGTAATATCAATAAAAAAATTAAACCCGTGGGAGGGTTGTTATGAAACAATCGAGTGTCGTTCAAATTAGTTTTAGTAGTAACAGTAACCAATGCTGGGGACTTTTTAAGTTTTTTTTTTTTTGATCCTTCTCACTGTCTAGATTTTTTCGAGATAATTATTTTTTCTAGAAAGCCTTAACTTTATCTTAAGGAATGGTCACGCAATAAAATTGCCGGTCTTCACACGCAGCAACTAGTCATAGCAACTGTGACAAGTTCAGTCTGCATACAAACTAAATAGATCTGCTGAGTAGTGCTTTGTGACAGCATTTCGCTGTGGACCAGTAATCAGTGATATAAAGCCACAACAATGAATGATTTAATAATCTAATCATCGAGACATGGTACAACCCGAGACAACACGGTGTCATACCTGTTGTTTCATCTACGGATCAAGAAGAAAAAGAAAATATCAGCCTTGCTAGCATTTTGGAGTTACAGAAGCTGTAATCGTTCTTTTTATTTATTTTTAATTATAAATTGACAGTAGTTTAGTGAGGCTTGTATAGAGAAGACACCATTCCTACGAGCCCTCCTAGGGCGGGGAGGGTGCCAGAGCCAGAGCTTGCTACCACCTGCAGTCACAAGACTGCCACTCCCACGAGCCCCCCTGGGGTGGGGATGGTGGCAGACCAGAGGCCTAGCTTCTCCCTACGAGCCCCGTGATGCCGGGGTATGGAGCTAGGCCTGGGGACAGTTGGTCCCAGAAGATGAGGGGGTACTTGTACCTCCTCACATGGCAGACATACATCTCAGACACTCCCAAGACTGGGAGCCAAGGCCGGGTCACCAGCTAGAAGAGACTCAGACCGGGAGAGTACCGGCGAATCAAGAAGAAGAAATGAGGCTTGTTAAGGAAGCCGCCGGCTCACCAACATCCACCACTAACATGAAGTGAATGGGGGAGGGTGCTGCATGGTACACATCACACAGCCAGTGCTAACGTGAAGTGAGGGGACTGCTTGGTACTCGCGTGCGCGCACACACACAAAAAAAAGGAGGATGAAGAGGGCGGGGGGAGGGGGGGAGGGGGGGGAAAGGCTAAATGTCTATTGACAAGTGCCTTTGACAACTAGTAACTACTACTAAACACACAAACACACCACAAATAGGTGAGTACACACAGACACAGGAAACAGCAGTAATTGGCAGGCCTTGCAGGCCCAGTAACAAACCTATTACGTTCAGGTCACCACAGAGTTTCTACCCAAACTTCTCAAATTCGATCGGTGACAACTTTTGTATTGCTTCATGTGTTTATTTTAAGTCTCAAGCAAGAGCTAAAGGCAGACTTGGTAGGATGTTTCCACTGTAACGTAGGACTGTCTTTACACTTGTTTTGTTGGAGTCAATAAAGAAACGTCACATCTCAGGATCAATATGTCAATTACCCAAAGCATCGAAAAGTCCATTAACATCACAACAGTTATATTAATTATTCCAATTTAAAGTAAGTTTCAAGGCTTTTCTGACCCTTTCTGAACTACCTGATTCTTGTGTTTGGATGCAGTAAATTCCACTTGCGCAGTCATGGACCAAGTAGCTCTGACTTCCTGGGATGAATTAAGATCACACGCAAGTTTGTTAAGGTCACTGAGTCACTAGATGTGGTTCCTGGTTGTTGATTCCATCTGGCTCAAACTCAGAATCTTAGTGGCTCCTCTTTTTTTATCGCCCAGGGAAAATAAATCTTTACATGATGGTGGTACTGGAATAGGGAGATTTTCTGAATGTTCCGCCAGTCTGAGTGCAGAAGGAAAATCTAGATATGTAATTATGGATTTTTTTTTATGAAAATCCCAACACTCGTGATATAGAAATAATAACCCGTGTTGTGGCCCTTGGGATCCCTCCATACCATCGGGACTGCAAATGGCATGCATGACTTCCTTCCAGCAAACCACTCACGTAAGGAGTTGGAGCAAGTCACACAACAACTAAGAGGTGCGCACAGCTTGTCTTGGAATCTGACCCTCACACTTGATATTATTATCGTTTAAGAAACCACGAGGCATTGTAGGCTTATAACTTGACAGCTGAAAATACTACTATGAAAAAAAGACTACACACACTCCATTAGTAATAAAACATAGCATATCTTTCTTAAAACAAGACTTTTACTAATTTTAAGCATATTTTTAGAAATAATTTAGAGTAAAAGAATGTAGCTATGTCACAAAAAAATCCAAGGCATAGTTACATTGTTTAGTAGCCAGCTGGTCCAGTGGCTAACGCGTCGGTCTGGAGTTTTATGGTTCTCTGCTCGCGGGTTCTATCCCCGCCCGTGGTATGGTTTGAGTGTTGTAAACTATTAAATTTAATAAAACATTCTCTGCTCGTCTGTTGGTGTGAGCAGACGTGCGGCTGCTGCCCTCTCTCGGTGACTGGAAGACTTCTTGTTTTCTCCAATATGGCACAGGGTGTGAGGAGGAGGGTAAATACTGTGGGCATTGAGATGGTTCGCGGGGCGATTTCGCCACAAGCTGCTCCCGTGCTGTTGCCATTAATCATCCGGGATACGTATGGTATACAGGATGAGGAATTGTATGGCGTAGCACTTAATGGCGCATACAGGGTGTTTGTCAAGTTGTTGAACACCGGCGTCTATGAGAGGCTGGTAGAGCAATACGAGGATGTGCACATGGACGTCAATTCTATGGTGAGTGTCCGCCTTCATGACGTCTCCAGGCATTATACTTGGGTTAGAGTGCGAAATGTACCTTTCGAGGCAGATGAAACGGACATACGCAATGTTTTCAAGGTCTACGGGACCGTTCACCCACAGCCCAGCAAGTGGGTAGAAGGTGCATATGTTGGATTCCCAGAGGGCACGTTTTTGCTAAAAATGACGATAGGGCACCCCATACCATCATATGTTATGTTGGAGACCTTCAGGACTCAGCTCATGGTGTCCTATGCTGGGCAACGTAGGACCTGCTGGCATTGTGGTGGTTTTGATCACATTGCTGCATATTGTGAACGACAGACTCGACTTCATGGTCTGGAAAGTGTTGCCGCAGGGGAATCTGGGCAGTTTGGACGTGCTCTGGACCTATAGGAAGGACGTGGGCCTGGTCGTCTGTAGAGTGAGGAGGTGGAGTGAGCAGAGGCAGTGGCAGGTGTGGACCTGACGGCCCCTGTGGCTGGGGGCCCTGTAGGACCCATTTTGCCTGATGGTGGGGGACGGCATGGTTCGGCGGAGGAAGCCATCGACGAGGTCTTTGAGACGGTGCTCACCTCGTTGTTTCCCCAGTCAGATGGGGAGGGTGAGTTGGCGACGAGGGCTGGTGTGAGGAATGCTACAGACCTGTGTGGACAGCAAAATGAGCCCACTGACTTGGTGGTGTCTCATGGGGCAATGTGCCCAGATGGTGGGAAGGTTGGACATGTGGTGGAGGTGGAGGTTCACCGTGAGGTATCACAGGAGGTGGAGATGGAAGCGGGTGGAGTCATGCGCAAGCGTGAGGCTGTGACTAAGTAAGTAAGTGAGTAAGTTTATTCAGGTATACACAAATACAGTTACATAGAATTATCATACATAGCAGCATATGTGTAGAGAACCTAGGATAACCCAAAAAAGCCAGACAGAGTGACTTATTTCCAGCACAGAGGACCAGCAAGGTAGTGGTGGTGGAAGAAGATGGTGGTGGTCCCTCGGGGACTTCAGACCCAGAGCTGGACCAGGGAGGGGTCAGGGCTGCCAGTAGAGACATGCGCAAAGGAGGTCGAAAAGGACATGGTGGCGTTGTGAAGAAGGTGTCAAAGCACAGGGAGAAGAAATCACCGCTGGCCTAAGGTGTATGACAGTTAACATTAATGGTTTGTGTCAGGATGTGAAGCATGTGTGGTTTGCAAGTTTCTTGTGCCGGCATAGAGTGGATGTCATTTTTGTGCAAGAGCACAATATCAAGGTGGGGCATGTATTGGAAGTGGATGGATATAGGGCTTTTGTGATGCAGACAGGATGTTTGAAGGGAGGGGTGGGAGTCCTACTCTGGGAGGCTAGCCCATTTGTGGTTAGTAGAAGTGAAGGGGGGGTGAGGGGCGTATTATAAGAGTGGATGGATGGTGGATGGGCGAGCGAGTGGCGTTTGTGTGTGTGTATGCACCTGCGGAGAGTGATGCATGTCTGAAAGCAGATTTCGTGAGGGATGAGCTCGTTTATTATTTCTGTTCTTTACCAGCTGTTGCTATCGTGGGGGGGATTGGAATTGTGTTATTCGCAGGGCAGACATTGAGCCGTGTGGGGCGGGGCATTTTTCAACTATCCTAGGTGGTCTTCTGAGAGATGTGTGTCTCCGTGACATATTTGGGGGTGGGGCTTGGGAGTTGGAGCACACTTTTGTTAGACAGGGATATGCAGCGAGGCTAGATCGGGTGTACGTCACAACACAGGTGAGAGTAGAGTCCTCGCAGACGGTGGAGGTGGAATATTCTGATCATAGGGCGGTTGTGGTTGACCTGGGGTGGGATGGGCTGGCCAGGAGGTGCAAGAGCTATTGGAAACTAAATACGAGGATTTTGGGTGATGAGGAGGGGCAGGGAGGCTTCGAGGCGTTGTGGGCAGAGCTAAGTGAGGAAAGGCGGGGTGTAGAGGATTTGCTGAGGTGGTGGGACAGGGTGGCTAAGGGACGAACACTTCAGTTTTATGTGAGGGAAGGGAAATGCATAATGCAACAATCATACGGGCTCCTTCAGTACCTAGAGGGTAGGTTGAGGGATTGCTATGGAAGAGGTGGACACAGGGGAGTATATCCTGTGGAGGAGATAGAAACGTTGAAGAGGATTCATGAGCTGCAAAATGAACGGTTTAATGCGGTGCATGTGCAGGGGGGGTTGAGGAGGTGTTGTGGGGCGATCGACCGTCAGCGTGTGTTTTACGGAGTCAGCAGCACCATCGGAAAGCCACTGAGGTTGGTAGGTTAGTCGTCCACTCTGAAGTGGGGGGTTATCAGGAGGGGCAAGTGTTGCGGACGACAGAGGGGATGAGTGGTTATGTGGATGCATGGTATGAGCAGTATTTGGGGAGTAGTGGAGTGGGAGGTGAGGCTTTGCGTAGTGTCTGTGAGCTAGTGCCATGCTCATTGGGGCGTAGTGATCAAGTAGCGCTGGGTGGGGAGATAGATGAGGACGAGGTTTGGCAGGCATTGGTGAGTATGCATACGGGAAAGGCTCTGGGGATAGATCAATTGCCCTGTGAATTTTACCTGCAGAATTGGAAGTTGATGAGTGGATTCCTGGTGGAGTTAATGAATATCATGAAGGGGAAGGGGGTGTTGGGGGAATTACAAGCCACAGCGGTAGTTGTTCTGGTCCCGAAGGAAGAGGTCCAGAATACCCTAAAGGATTATTGGGCGATTTCTTTACTGTGTGTGGATTATAAATTGTTTGCAAAAATACTGGGTAATCGCCTGAAATGCGTCGTGGGGTGTGTCGTATTGGGTGGGCAATACGGGTTGCTTGGCAGATCTATGGTCGAGGGCCATGGACGTCTTAGGGGGTTTGTGGAGGGTTTGGGGGAAAAGGGGGGCTTACTTGCTTCAGATTGGCAGGGAGCATATGACCATGTGGAACGGGAGGCATTGCGGCGAATCCTTCTCAAGCAGGGATTTGGGGAGGAAGTTGCGGAATGGGTGGAGACATTGTATCGAGGGGCACGGGTGTGTGTGCAAATCAATGGCCGTATAGGGGAGGCGGTATGTATGGGGCGGGACCTCAGGCAAGGATGCCCACTTTCTCAAATTCTGTTTACCTGTGTTCAGGACCCTTTTTATAGACTCATTGAGGCATGTATCTGTGCGGGCTGGGGACAGGGGAGGTGGGGTGTGGGCTGGGGATCATAGGATATGTTGACGACACGACCGTACTCATGCAGGAGGGGAAGAGTTTGAGAGGGGTGGGAGAGGTCATTTGTACTTTTGGGGAGGCTACAGGGATGAGGATCAATGTGGAGAAATCATGCTTATTATGGCTGGGAAATTGGAACTGACAGGGAGATTGGGATGCTGGTGTGGAGTGGAGGGTAGTAGATAGCTTAAAGATATGTGGCATAGTGTTTATGGAGGATCAAGTGCGGTCGAGAGAGGTGAACTCCGAGCGTATTGTGGAATGGGTGCAGCATAGATTGGGGAGTTTGCGACCATACCATTTGACATTGTTGCAGAGGGCCATCGTGGTAAACACGTTACTATACAGTAAGGTTTGGCATGTGGCGGCAGTTTACCCCATAACAGGGAAAGGAATTACGAGTATCTTAAAGAGGGTTTTTAAGTTTATATGGGGTTCTGGGTGTGATTGGCTGAGGAGGGAGGTGGTAATGCTGCCGGAACATCAGGGGGGGTTAGGGTTATTGGATCTGCGGCGTTGGGTAAAATGTGTTTACTTACAAAGGGAGTATGTATGAGTTGGGGGTGTGGGGGGGTTAAAGCTTCTGTATGAGGGAGTGAAGAGGTGGTATGTGGGTGCAGAGTTGAAGGAATGTGAGGAGGTGCTGCGTACCCTCATGGTCCTACGGGAGCCTGGCAAGATCCGCATGGGGGTGTTGGTGAGAGTGATTGGGAGCCGGGTGGTGGTGCCGGTGGAGGGAATATATATGGTGTTGGTTTCGTAAGTTGAAGCTCAGGCCTTGGGTGCGAGAGGTTATTTTCCATTTCCTGCATGGCATTTTGCCATCAGGAGCGGTTCTACGGGTGAGACGAGTAGTGGAGGAGAGTGGGTGTGTGGTGTGTGGTGGAGAAGATACAGCATATCATGCGGTGTATTTTTGCGAATGTTTGGGGAATGTTCGGGATTGGATGAGTAGGCTGGAGTTTACCTGGAGAGAGTTCCGGGGGTCAACGCCCCCGCGGCCCGGTCTGTGACCAGGCCTCCTGGTGGATCAGAGCCTGATCAACCAGGCTGTTGCTGCTGGCTGCACACAAACCAACGTACGAGTCACAGCCCGGCTAGTGAGACGAGTGGGAGGGGAGGCATACCGGTGTTGAGAGCGCTCGTTTTGGATGTGGGAGGGGTGCCAGAGAGTATGCAACGAGCACTGGCATATTTAATGGTAGATTTTGTGTACGTGTCGTGGGGTATGCTTGGGAATGGGGATTGGGTTGCGAGGAAACGGGTAATGGCAGCTACTTTCTATAGGACGGTTTGCAGGAATAGTGGAAATATATGGATCGCGGTGGGAGGGAGCCTTCCCCGCAGGTTATCGTGGTTTAACTGTTGGGATCTTACTAGCTTTGTAGTGGGGGGATGGCTGTCATGGCTGGGGCAAGGATTGGGACTGTCATCTGGGGTTCCAGTGGGCTCGCCGCCGGGAGTGTGAGTGTGTGTACTCACCTAATTGTACTCACCTAATTGTGGTTGCAGGGGTCGAGACTCAGCTCCTGGCCCCGCCTCCTCTTCACTGATCGCTACTGGATCCTCTCTCTCTCTGCTTCCTGAGCTTTGTCATACCTCTTCTTAAAACTATGTATGGTTCCTGCCTCCACTACTTTACTTGCTAGGCTATTCCACTTGCTGACAACTCTATGACTGAAGAAATACTTCCTAACGTCCCTGTGACTCGTCTGAGTCTTCAGCTTCCAGTTGTGACCCCTTGTCCCTGTGTCTCCTCTCTGGAACATCCTATCTCTGTCCATCTCGTCTATTCCCTGCAGTATCTTGTATGTCGTTATCATGTCTCCCCTGACCCTTCTGTCCTCCAGTGTCGTCAGTCCAATTTCCCTTAACCTTTCCTCGTACGACATTCCCTTGAGCTCTGGGACTAGCCTTGTTGCAAACCTTTGTACTTTCTCTAACTTCTTGACGTGCTTGACCAGGTGTGGGTTCCAGACTGGTGCTGCATACTCCAGTATGGGCCTAACATACACAGTGTACAGTGTCTTGAACGATTCCTTATTAAGGTATCGGAACGCTATTCTCAGGTTTGCCAGGCGCCCATATGCTGCAGCGGTTATTTGGTTGATGTGTGCCTCCGGTGATGTGCTCGGTGTTATGGTCACCCCAAGGTCTTTCTCCCTGAGTGAGGTCTGTAGTCTTTGTCCACCTAGCCTATACTTTGTCTGCGGTCTTCTTTGCCCCTCCCCAATCTTCATGACTTTGCATTTGGCTGGATTGAATTCGAGAAGCCAGTTGTTGGACCACATGTCCAGCCTGTCCAGGTCTCTTTGCAGTCCTGCCTCATCCTCGTCCGATTTAATTCTTCTCATCAACTTCACATCATCTGCGAACAGGGACACTTCAGAGTCTATTCCTTCCATCATGTCGTTCACATATATCAAAAATAGCACTGGTCCTAGAACTGACCCCTGTGGGACCCCGCTCGTAACAGGCGCCCACTGTGATACCTCTTCACATACCATGACTCGTTGCTGCCTCCCTGTCAGGTATTCCCTTATCCATTGCAGTGCCCTCCCTTTTACGTGCGCCTGATCCTCCAGCTTCTGCACTAATCTCTTGTGGGGAACTGTGTCAAAGGCCTTCCTGCAGTCTAGGAAAACGCAATCTACCCACCCCTCTCTCTCGTGTCTTACTTCTGTTACCTTGTCATAAAACTCCAGGAGGTTTGTGATACAAGATTTGCCTTCCATGAACCCATGCTGGTTTTCATTTATAATCTTGTTCCTTTCCAGGTGTTCGACCACTCTCCTCCTGATAATCTTCTCCATGACTTTGCACACAATACATGTCAGAGACACAGGTCTGTAGTTTAGTGCCTCGTTTCTGTTTCCTTTCTTAAATATGGGGACTACATTAGCTGTCTTCCATTTCTCAGGTAGTTGCCCAGTTTCAAGGGATGTGTTGAAGATTGTGGTTAGAGGCATGCACAGCATCTCTGCTCCTTCTCTAAGGACCCATGGGGAGATGTTGTCCGGTCCAATCGCCTTTGAGGTGTCAAGGTCACTTAAGAGCTTCTTCACCTCCTCCTCAGTTGTTCGTATGTCATCCAACACTTGTTGGTATATTCCCTCTTGATGTTCCCTTCTGTGCTGTCTTCCCACAGCCCTTCCTGTCTCTACTGTAAAAACTTCCTTAAATCTCCTGTTCAGCTCCTCACATACCTCCTGACCTTTTCTTGTGAGTTCTCCACCTTCTGTCCTTAATCTGATCACCTGGTCTTTGACTGTTGTCTTCCTCCTGATGTGGCTATACAACAGTTTCGGGTCAGTCTTGATTCTCGATGCTATGTCATTTTCATACTGTCGCTGGGCCTCCCTCCTTACCTGTGCGTACTCATTCCTGGCTCTGCGACTGATCTCCCTATTCTTGTGTGTTCTCTGCCTTCTGTACTTTTTCCATTCTCTATTGCACTTTGTTTTTGCCTCCTTACACCGTCGGGTAAACCAGGGGCTCGTTCTGGTCTTCCCGTTGTTACTGTTGCCCTTGGGAATAAACCTTTCCACTGCCTCCTTGCATTTTGTTGTTACATATTCCATCATTTCATTTACTGGCTTTCCTGCCAGTTCTCTGTCCCACTGGACCTCCCGCAGGAAGTTCTTCAACCCTATGAAGTCCCCTCTTTTATAGTCAGGCTTTTCCCATTCAACTCCTGTTATTCTCTCCACTTGCAGCTCTACTATGTATTCAAAGCACAGAACCACGTGGTCGCTAGCTCCTAGGGGACTCTCATACTTGATGTCCTCGATATCTGAGCTGCCCAGGGTGAACACAAGGTCCAATCTTGCTGGTTCATCCTCCCCTCTCACTCTGGTAGTGTCCTTAACATGTTGGTGCATGAGGTTTTCCAGCACCACGTCCAGCATCCTGGCTCTCCATGTTTCGGGACCCCCATGTGGCTCCAGGTTTTCCCAGTCAATCTCCTTGTGGTTGAAATCCCCCATAACCAGCAACTTTGCTCTGCTGGAGTGAGCTCTTCTTGCCACCTCAGCAAGTGTGTCCACCATTGCTCTGTTGCTCTCTTCATATTCCTCTCTTGGCCTCCTGCAGTTCTGTGGTGGATTATACATCACTGCAATGACCGCTTTGTGTTCCCCAGACTGAAGTGTACCTGCTATGTAGTCTCTTTCTCCTGTCTCATCTATTCCTTCCATTTTCTTGAATTTCCATCTGTTTTTTACGAGCAGAGCAACCCCACCTCTCCCCCTGCCCCTTCTATCTTTCCTCATGATCTGGTATCCTGGTGGGAAGATTGCATCTGTTATTGTCTCCGTGAGTTTTGTTTCTGTAACTTCTATGATGTCTGGGGACTTCTCATTGATTCTTTCTTGCCATTCCTCATGTTTATTCGTTAATCCATCTGCATTTGTGTGTGTGTGTGTGTGTGTGTGTGTGTGTGTGTGTGTGTGTGTGTGTGTGTGTGTGTGTGTGTGTGTGTGTGTGTGTGTGTGTGTGTGTGTTTGTGTGTGTGGTATGGGCTTAGACGTGAACAAGGGATGATTCAGTGTGGTTAGTAGGTGTTAGGATGTAAGTGTGATGACAGCCGGACTAAAAGTGCCATCCAGTTTGGGTGTGGGGATTATCGGTTTATACTTTTGCATACGTGTACCACGGGATGATGACTGCATTACTCTCTATGTATATATGGCCTTGCACTTGCTTGGTCACTTACCATCACACATATATTAGAGGGTGGCGGTGTATATTTTTTTTAGAGGTAATGTACGCATGTATGCTGTAAGGATGCTTGGGTGAGGATCGTAGTGATTGTGAAACTGTCGCGCTGTGACAGGTTATATGCTCATGTACGGCTAGAAGACTGTGTGACAGGGTTATGTGTAAAGGTGAGAGAAAGTGGGCGGTTGCCCAAATGGGGGGGAAGAGGGGGGAAGAGGGGGGAAGAGGGGGGAAGAGGGGGGAAGAGGGGGGAAGAGGGGGGAAGAGGGGGGAAGAGGGGGAAGAGGGGGGGAAGAGGGGGGGAAGAGGGGGGGAAGGAGCGTTGGAATGACTGAATTTGCAACTTGATAGTGTCTCTTGTATACACCTTTGCTTTGCACGTTGACTTTTATGCAGTGAAAAGGTTGTGATAGAGTAGTTTTTATTTATGTGTTCACATTAAGTTATGGAAGCCTGTGCTGTGAACTTGATTTGTTGATAGCCTTTACTATGCATGATATATCTATGTATGTGTACAACAATATGATAATTTAGCAATTGTGGCCAGTGTATTTCGTTGAGGTGTGTGTACCTGTGTGTGCTGTTTCTTGTACTTACACCTACATGAGTATGGTGTGATAATTTCATGTGCTTTTCTTATATATACTGATAGGAGGCTTGAGTGATGTATAGTGTGCTTGATGCTCTTTCTTTTTTTGTTTTTGTCTGTGACGGGTTGCTTCTCCTGTGTCCAACAACATGTGTGTGTGATAATTTATGTATATACTTATTGTTCTCCACAGTGTTATACTATATATATGTATTTTGTCTGTACAAGATGTGCTCTCAATAAAATAAAAAAAAAAAAGTTACATTGTTTTTGATATTAAGACATATTGAAAAAAGTAGTGTTGGATAAAGTGACCGGCCAGCAGGTGTGGAAACAGTTGTATGATTTACAAGAAGTACAGCAGATAATCAAACTTGAACAACAATATAATACAACAATATTTACTAATGATGAAACTTGCATTGTCGGACTTTATTTTCAATAACAATTCAGCAGATGCATAATCAGTTTCTAGTGAAACAGTGTGGAACCTCTACGAAGACTGGAGGAAGTTGAAACACAAAGTACCATTACATGAGAATTCAATAATACATAAAGAGCAATATATTTAGTATGGAAATCAACTAGCTTGGCACCATCTGTTAATCTATCAGTAGACAATAGAAAATTATTATTATAATCAAGGGGAAGGGCTAAACCCGCAGGATTATACAGCACCTGTGGAGGAGAAGGAATGCAGAAGGTATTCAGGCTTAATTCAGGGAACTGGAGAACAGATCTAATTCCCTAGATCAAGAGCCCATCACCAGCGTCAAGGAACCTTTCTTGAGGGGAGACATTGGAAGAATGTTCTTGAGTGGGGAATAACTTTTTCTGGTTCTAATCAACGCACAGGTGATCATAATAATGTAACTTTCTAGAAGTGGTTAAACTGCTCAGCAAATATGACACAATGCTACCGGAACATGTTTAAAAGGTCAAAGAGTTACAAGAGAATCAAAACTGCATACAAGAGCATCATCTATCCCACAGCATGCAGAATGAATTCAATGAATTGTGTGGCTCATTGTTACATAAATTTACTCTTCATGAGATCCTAAATGTTAATATTTTTTTTTTCAATAATTATCGAGGCTGCACCAGCTTGCTCTAATAAGGAACAAACAACTACTGCAATTCGACAGGAACAAACTGTCGACAGTGACAAAGTAATAAAAGTTAGGCAGGAACATGAGAGGAGGGTAAGTGGATCGCATATGTTTAGGCTGTAAAGCATTCAGTACAGTACGTCGTAAGAGATTGGGACAAAAGGTAGAGGAACGGCAGGAATAACAGGGTAAGCACTACAGCGAATCATGGCATACTTAACAGGAAGGAAACGCCAAGTTATTGTCTGAGAGGTGTCAGAATGGGCCAGTGTGACGCGTGGGGTTCCACAAGGGCCAGTACCGTTTCTTGTGTACGCAAATGCAACGCTGTATGACCTTAGTGGGTTTAGCGCTTCTTTTTTATTACAGTAATAATGTGTACGTCAATGATATGACAAGAAATCAAGTCAAAGGTGTACCTGTTGGAAGACGATGCAACTAATTAGAATATAAACGGAAGCAGACCAGGAAAGACGAAAAATGGATCTGGAAAAACTGCAGGATTGGTTAGACAAGTGGATATTAGAATTTAACCTCAGCAAATGTCAAGTTAAGAAAATCAGGGAAGGGTGAAGACGACTGTGCTTACATGAACTCGGACGTTGCGAAAAAAAAATCCACAAAAATTAATGCATTTGCACAGAAAAAGAGGTAGAAAACTACTTGTTAAGTAAAAAAAAAACATTCATCGTTATTGTACTGTATTTTTATATGATTAACATGTTAATATGTTAAACGTAAATGTTTGAAATTTACATAACTTATGTAACCCTAGACTGGCATATCTTTATTTATTTTAATATACACAACAAGTCCTCAAAAGTTGGAAGTGACCCGTGACTCTCGACCTCTGAGAGGTCTTGGCTATGATTTAATATTAGAAACTAAGTCAGAAATCGTACACCAAATCCAGTCATTCCTGGAGTGGAACCACAGTCGATGGCCTCCACTCCAAACCAACAGATACAGATACTAATGCCGGAAAAAAAATCCCCCCCCAGTACCAACAATACCACCAGTCCGATAACATTCTTCTTTGCAAATATACAGGGTCTAAAGCCAGCAACAAACAACAAAATACCTTTCATCCGTGGTCTGCTTGCAGAGGCAAAGGCAATGTTCGCGGCTTTCACTGAGACCCACATAAAGGATCACTTGGACAACGAAAAAGGATCCCAGGTTACAACCTATACAGATGTGACAGAGTGAACAGGCAAAAGGGGGGGGGGGTTGGCCTGTACATTGCAGAGTCACTTGTTTGCACAGAACTGCTAAATGCCTCAAG
>NC_069469.1:4013004-4034242 GCF_026875155.1 Cherax quadricarinatus | reverse complement strand
TAGATGGGAAAAGAGGAAGGTGGCAAAAACAAGTAGAGGGAGGTGAAAGTGTATAAACTAAGGGAGGAGGAAGTTCGGGCGAGATATAAGCGACTATTGGCAGAAAGGTGGGCTAGTGCAAAGATGAGTAGGGGGGGGGGGGTTGAAAAAGGGGTTTTGGAATAGTTTTAAAAATGCAGTATTAGAATTGGGGGGCAGAAGTTTGTGGTTATAGGAGGGTGGGGGCAGGAGGAAGAGGAGTGGATTGGTGGATGATGAAGTAAGGGTGTGATTAAAAGAGAAAAAAGTAGCTTATGAGAGGTTTTTACAAAGCAGAAGTGTTATAAGAAGAGCAGAGTATATGGAGAGTAAAAGAAAGGTAAAGAGAGTGGTGAGAGGATGCAAAAGGAGAGCAGATGAAAGTGTGGGAGAGGCACTGTCAAGAAATTTAATGAAAATAAGAAAAAATTTTGGAGTGAGTTAAACAAGTTAAGAAAGCCTAGGGAAAGTATGGATTTGTCAGTTAAAAACAGAGTAGGGGAGTTTAGTAGATGGGGAGAGGGAGGTATTAGGTAGATGGCGAGAATATTTTGAGGAACTTTTAATGTTAAGGAAGAAAGGGAGGCGGTAATTTAAATGCACTGGCCAGGGGTATACCAAATCTTTAGGAGTGAAGAAGACAGAATGTAAGTGTGGTGGAGGTACGTGAGGCATTACGTAGAATGAAAGGGGGGTAAAGCAGCTGGAACTGATGGGACATGACAGAAATGTTAAAAGCAGGGGTTATATAGTGTTGGAGTGGTTGGTACTTTTGTTTAATAAATGTATGAAAGAGGGGAAGGTACCTAGGGATTGGCGGAGAGCATGTATGTCCCTTTATAAAAAGGGGAAAGGGGACAAAAGAGATTGTAAAAAATTATAGAGGAATAAGTTTACGGGAGTATACCGGGAAAAAGTATACGGTAGGGTTATAATTAAAAGAATTAGGGGTAAGACAGAATGTAGAATTGCGGATGAGCAAGGAGGCTTCAGAGGGGGTAGGGGATTGTAGATCAAGTGTTTATATTGAAGCATATATGTGAACAGAATTGATAAAGGTAGGGAAGTTTTTATTGCATTTTTGGATTTAGAAAAGGCATATGATAGAGTGGAAGAGGAGCAATGTGGCAGATGTTGCAAGTTTATGGAATAGGTGTAAGTTACTAAATGCTGTAAAGAGCTTTTATGAGGATAGTGAGGCTCAGGTTAGGGTGTGTAGAAGAGAGGGAGAATACTTCCCGTAAAAGTAGGTCTTAGACAGGGATGTGTAATGTCACCATGGTTGTTTAATATATTTATAGATGGCGTTGTAAAAAAAGTAAATGCTAGGGGGTTCGGGAGGGGGGGTGGGATTAATATGGAGAATCAAATTCAAAATGGGGAAATTTACACAGTTACTTTTGCTGATGATACTGTGCTTATGGGAGATTCTAAAGAAAAATTGCAAAGGTTTGTGGGATGAGTTTGAGAATGGTGTGTAAAGATAGAAAGTTGAAAGTGAACCTAGAAAAGAGTAAGGTGATGAGGGTATCAAATGATTTAGATATAGAAAAAATTGGATATCAAATTGGGGAGGAGGAGTATGGAAGAAGTGAATGTTTTCAGATACAGTGGACCCCCGGTTAACGATTTTAATCCGTGCAAGAGGGGTAATTGTTATGCGAAATAATCGTTATGTAAAATGAATTTTCCCCATAAGAAATAATGGAAATAAAATTAATCCGTGCAAGACACCCAAAAGTATGAAAAAAAAAATTTTTTACCACATGAAATGTTAATTTTAATACACACAAACTGAAAAAGGCATGCACACTTACATGACACTTACTTTTATTGAAGATCTGTGATGATTGATGGAGGGGAGGAGGGGAGAGAAGTGTTAGTGTTTAGAAGGGGAATCCCCTTCCATTAGGACTTGAGGTAGCAAGTCCTTTTCTGGGGTTACTTCCCTTCTTCTTTTAATGCCACTAGGGCCAGCTTCAGAGTCACTGGACTTCTTTCGCACAAGATATCTGTCCATAGTGGCCTGTACCTCTCGTTCCTTTATGACTTGCCTAAAGTTTTTAAACAACATTGTCAGTGTAATAATCACCAGCACGGCTTGCAATAGCTGTGTGAGGGTGATTTTCATCCATGAAGGTTTTGCACTTCAAGCCACTTTGCACAGATTTCCTTAATCTTTGTAGTAGGCAACTTCTTCAATTTCTCTTTTCCCCTCCTCTGAACCAGTTTCCCCAGGTCTGGCCTCTTGCTCTTGAAGTTGATCTATCAGCTCATCAGTGGTTAGTTCTTCATTGTCCTCCTCCACCAACTTTTTCCACATCCTCCCCACTAACCTCCAACCCAAAGGACTTTCCCAATGCCACAATGGATTCCTCAACTGGCATAATCATCTCAGGGTTAGCCTCAAACCCTTCAAAATCCCTTTTGTCTACACATTCTGGCCACAGTTTCTTCCAAGCAGAGTTCAAGGTCTTCTTAGTCACTCCCTCCCAAGCCTTACCTATAAGGTTTACACAATTGAGGATATTAAAGTGATCTCTCCAAAACTCTCTTAGAGTCAGTTGAGTTTCTGAGGTCACTACAAAGCACCTTTCAAACAGAGCTTTTGTGTACAGTTTCTTGAAGTTGGAAATAACCTGCTGGTCCAGGGGCTGCAGGAGAGGAGTGGTATTAGGAGCAAAAACTTCACCTTAATGAAGCTCATGTCCCATAAAGTCGCTCTGCCACGTCTGTAGGATGACCAGGGGCATTGTCTAACACCAGGAGGCACTTAAGTTCAAATTTTTCTTTCAGTTAGGTAATCTTTCACATTGGGGGAAAATGCATGGTGTAACCAGTTATAGAAAAATTCCCTAGTGACCCATGCCTTACTGTTTGCCCTCCACAGCACACACAAATTATCCTTGAGGACATTCTTTTCCCTGAACGCTCTGGGAGTTTCAGAGTGATACACTAATAAAGGCTTCACTTTGCAATCACCAGTAGCATTGGCACACATGAGAAGAGTAAGCCTGTCTTTCATAGGCTTATGTCCTGGGAGTGCCTTTTCCTCCTGAGTAATGTAGGTCCTGCTTGGCATTTTCTTCCAGAACAGGCCTTTTTCATCACAATTAAACACTTGTTCAGTTTCAGTCCTTCACTGTCTATGTACTCCTTGAATTCCTGCACATATTTTTCAGCCGCTTTGTGGTCCGAATTGGCAGCCTCACCATGCCTTATCACACTATGGATGCCACTACGCTTCTTAAATCTCTCAAACCAACCTTTGCTGGCCTTAAATTCACTCACATCATCACTAAATTGCAGGCATTTTTTTAATTAAATCCTCATGCAACTTCCTAGCCTTTCACATATGATCGCTTGAGAGACGCTATCTCCTGCTAGCTGTTTTTCATTTATCCACACCAATAAGAGTCTCTCAACATCTTCCATCACTTGCGATCTTTGTTTCGAAAACACAGTTAAACCTTTGGCAAGAACAGCTTCCTTGATTGTCTTTCTAGTGCCCACAATAGTAGCGATGGTTGATTGGGGTTTCTTGTACAACTTGACTAGGTCGGCGATACGCACTCCACTTTCATACTTATCAATGATCTCTTTCTTCATTTCAATGGGAATTCTCACCCTTATTGGTGTACGGTTGGCACTAGAAGCTTTCTTGGGGCCCATGGTCACTTATTTTCCAGAAACAGCACCGAAAACACTGTAATAATACGAAATATTCCGAGTGTATGCTTGGATGTTACCGCGGAGGCTGGCTGGTAAACAATGGGACGGGTGGCACATGTGAGGCTGGCTGAGGGCGCACATTGGACGCGTCTCGGACGAAAATCGGTGAACGGGTTTTTAATCGGTATGCGCGGCAAAAATTTTGCAATTAAAGTAAGCGGTATGCGGAATAATCGCTATGTGATGCCATCGTTATGCGGGGGTCCACTGTGTACTTGGGAGTTGACGTGTCGGCGGATGGATTTATGAAGGATGAGGTTAATCATAGAATTGATGAGGGAAAAAAGGTGAGTGGTGCGTTGAGGTATATGTGGAGTCAAAAAACGTTATCTATGGAGGCAAAGAAGGGAATGTATGAAAGTATAGTAGTACCAACACTCTTATATGGATGTGAAGCTTGGGTGGTAAATGCAGCAGCGAGGAGACGGTTGGAGGCAGTGGAGATGTCCTGTCTAAGGGCAATGTGTGGTGTAAATATTATGCAGAAAATTCGGAGTGTGGAAATTAGGAGAAGGTGTGGAGTTAATAAAACCATTAGTCAGAGGGCAGAAGAGGGGTTGTTGAGGTGGTTTGGTCATTTAGAGAGAATGGATCAAAGTAGAATGACATGGAAAGCATATAAATCTATAGGGGAAGGAAAGAGGGGTAGGGGTCGTCCTCGAAAGGGTTGGAAAGAGGGGTAAAGGAGGTTTTGTGGGGGAGGGGCTTGGACTTCCAGCAAGCGTGCATGAGCGTGTTAGATAGGAGTGAATGGAGACGAATGATACTTGGGACCTGACGATCTTTGGAGTGTGAGCAGGGTAATTATTTAGTGAAGGGATTCAGGAAACCGGTTATTTTCTTATAGTCGGACTTGAGTCCTGGGAAAAGGGAAGTACAATGCCTGCACTTTAAAGGAGTGGTTTGGGATATTGGCAGTTTGGAGGGGTATGTTGTGTATCTTTATACGTATATGCTTCTAAGCTGCTGTATTCCTGAGCACCTCTGCAAAAGCAGTGATAATGTGTGAGTGTGGTGAAAGTGTTGAATGATGATGAAAGTATTTTCTTTTTGGGGATTTTCTTTCTTTTTTGGGTCACCCTGCCTCGGTGGGAGACACCGACTTGTTGGAAAAAAAAAAATAATAATAATAATAATAATAATAATAATAATAATACATATGTAATAATAATAATGAGAGCTTCAGAATGCCACCAACTCAGTGCACTGTTTACCTTGGTGTAGGAGTATTTCTCTCATGCTTTGCTTATACTTTTTTACAGTCATTTGGCCAAATTTCGTTTTTCTAAGCACAGGTCCTAAGAAAGTAAGTGTAAAGGACAGTGCTAAGAAGGAAAAGAGGATGATTTCCATGGAATTAAAGCATGAAATCATAGATAAACAAGCGAGGTGTGCAGGTTTTGGGTTGAGGGGTAAGCGAGGGGAGCTGGCTCATAACTCGGATGTTGGCTCATAACACAGAGCAAAAAATCGACCGAACAATGGCTCGTACAGTGGACCCTCGGGTAACGATGCCATCGGAAAGCGATAAAATCGGATACCAATGTGTTTTTGCGTAAAAATATTGGCTCAGCCAACAATGAAAAACTCAGTTAAGGACATTCATCCCGAACATGTCCACGCGGCCTGAGCCCATGTACAAGGTAGTGTGCCATTGTTTACAAGTCAGGGAGGACGATTCCATGCATACATGCAATATATTTTGTATTATTCCATTGTTTTTAGTGCTTGTAACTGCTAAATAAGCCACCATGGGCCCAAAGAAAGTTTCTAGTGCCAGCCATGTGATAAGGAAGGAAAGAAACACAATAAAATTCAAGAAAAAATTCATAGCAAAGTACCAAGGTGGAGGAGGAAGAGAGAGGGGTGGAATGTGCCTTCTGCAGTGATTCAGTGATTCTTACGATATGTATGATACAAAAAGCAGGAGGTATAAATAAAGACTATAGTGCCTGCCATGATAAAGGGTAGAATTAACAGTGTAGAAAGAAATTAAGTGAGTATGCGATAGAAAAAAACACAAAAGTAACCCTCCAATGTTGTTTGTATGTGTATCAGGCTGCTGAACATACACCACTGTTACATATCTTCCCCCACTCTAAACCTTTGCCAGCATCTCCTCCTTGAATCAAACAAATTTAAAACTAACATCCCTCCAAGGTAAGTGTAAATATAAAAGTGTAAACATAAGTGTAAACATAAAAGGACCCCAAGGAAATACGTAAGTCACTCTTTTGACTTTTTTGGGTAATCCTAGTACTTTACACATATCTGCTATGTATGATAATCTATGTATGCAACGTATTTTGTGTATACTGAAAAAAACTTGCTTACTTATTTATAAATTAAAATGTAAATATTTCTTTTTATAAATTAAAATGTAAATTTTTTCTTATTATAAATTATTTCTTACATTGTTGTGGATAATGGTGGTGGCAGAAGCCGTACAGCATCTCTCAGGGGCCCATTATAAACTCAAAAACAACACTTCTATAACTTAATCCTCCCATACTTAAATGACATATTTATTCATTCTAGTATATATCATGTTTCTATGTTTTTAAATTTATGTTTATGTCATATTAGATGAATTGTGATAGATGAATAAGCCGTACAATGACATTAGCGTCATATTGAAGCATGATAAACCCTCGCCTCCTCCTCTGCCTCCTACATGTCTGCTACACTCCCTGCATGCCTGCTACACTCCAAGCATGTCTGCTACACTCCCTGCATGTCTGCTACACTCCCTGCATGTCTGCTACACTCCCTGCATGTCTGCTACACTCCCTGCATGCCTGCTACACTCCCAGCATGTCTGCTACACTCCTGCATGCCTGCTACACTTCCTGTATGTTTGCTACACTCCCGGGCATGTCTGCTACACTCCCAGCATGTCTGCTACACCCCCTGCATGCCTGCTACACTCCCTGCACCCTGCTACCCTCCCTGAAATGCCTGCTACACTCCCAGCATTTTCTGCTACACTCCCTGCATGAGTGCTACACTCCCTGCATGTCTTTACACTCCCAGCATGCCTGCTACACTCCCAGCATGTCTGCTACACTCCCTGCATGAGTGCTAACACTCCCTGCATGAGTGCTACATCCCTGCATGTCTTCTAAAACCCCAGCAGGGCCTGCTACACTCCCACATGTCTGCTACACTTCCTGCATGTCTGCTACACTCCCTGCATGTCTGCTACACTCCCCGCATGTCTGCTACACCCCACCCATGTTGCTCCACTTCCTGCATGTCTGCTACACTCCCTGCATGTCTGCTACACTTCCTGCATGCCTGCTACACTACCACCCAAGTCTGCTACACTCCTTGCATGTCTGCTACACTCCCTGCATGCCTGCTACACTCCCTGCATGCCTGCTACACTCCCTGCATGTCTGCTACACTCCCTGCATGCCTGCTACACTCCCAGCATTCTGCTACACTCCCTGCATGAGTGCTACACTCCCTGCATGTCTGCTACACTCCCTGATTGCCTGCTACACTCCCTGCTTTCCTGCTCCCACTCCCACATGCCTGCTACACCTCCCAGCATGTCTGCTCAACTCCCTGCATGTCTGCTACACTCCCTGAAAGTCTGCTACACTCCCATGCATGCCTACACTCCCTGCATGCCTGCTACACTCCAGCATGTCTGCTACAATCCCTGCATGTCTGCTACACCCCCTGCATGTCTGCTACACTCCCTGCATGTCTGCTACACTTCCTGCATGTCTGCTACACTCCCTGCATGTCTGCTACACTCCCTGCATGTCTGCTACACTCCCTGCATGTCTGCTAAACTTCCTGCATGTCTGCTACACTCCCTGCATGTCTGCTACACTCCCAGCATGTCTGCTACACTTCCTGCATGTCTGCTACACTCCCTGCATGTCTGCTACACTCCCTGCATGTCTGCTACACTCCCTGCATGTCTGCTACACTTCCCTGCATGTCCTGCTACACTCCCTGCATGTCTGCTACACCCCCAGAAATGTCTGCTACAACTTCCTGCATGTCTGCTACACTCCCTGCATGCCTGCTACACTCCCTGCATGCTTGCTACACTCCCTGCATCCCTGCTACACTCCAGCAGTCTGCTACACTCCCAGCAAGTCTGCTACACTCCCGGCATGAGTGCTAACACCTCCCTGCATGTCTGCTACACCCCAAGCCTGTCTGCTACATTTCCCTGCATGTCTGCTACACTCCCTGCATGCCTGCTACACTCCTGCATGCCTGCTACACTCCCTGCATGAGTGCTACACTCCCTGCATGCTGCTACACTCCCAGCATTTTCTGCTACACTCCCTGCATGCCTGCTACACTCCCAGCATGTCTGCTACACTCCCAGCATGTCTGCTACACTCCCTGCATGAGTGCTACACTCGCTGCATGCCTGCTACACTCCCAGCATGTCTGCTACACTCCCAGCATGAGTGCTACACTCCCTGCATGTCTGCTACACTCCCAGCATGTCTGCTACACTTCCTGCATGCCTGCTACACTTCCTGCATGCCTGCTTCACTCCCAGCATGAGTGCTACACTCCCTGCAAGTCTGCTACACTCCCTGCATGTCTGCTACACTCCCACTGTCTGCTACACTTCCTGCATGCCTGCTACACTCCCTGCATGTCTGCTACACTCCCAGAAGTCTGTTACACCCCCTGCATGAGTGCTACACTCCCTGCATGTCTGCTACACTCCCAGCATGTCTGCTACACCCCCTGCATGCCTGCTACACCCCCAGCATGTCTGCTACACCCCCCAGCATGTCTGCTACACTCCCTGCATGAGTTGCTACACCCCCTGAAATCCCTGCTACACTCCCAGCATGTCTGCTACACTCCCACCTGTCTGCTACACTCCCACCATGAGTGCTCCCACTCCCTGCATGTCTGCTACACTCCCGCTGTCTGCTACACTCCCAGCATGAGTGCTAAAACTCCCTGCATTCTGCTACACTCCAAGCATGTCTGCTACACTCCCTGCATGAGTGCTACACTCCCTGCATGCCTGCTACACTCCCAGCATGTCTGCTACACTCCCAGCATGTCTGCTACACTCCCAGCATGAGTGCTACACTCCCTGCATGCCTGCTACACTCCCAGCATGTCTGCTACACTCCCAGCATGAGTGCTACACTCCCTGCATGTCTCCTACACTCCCAGCATGTCTGCTACACTTCCTGCATGTCTGCTACACTCCCAGCATGTCTGCTACACTTCCTGCATGCCTGCTACACTCCCTGCATGCCTGCTACACTCCCTGCATGCCTGCTACACTCCCTGCATATCTGCTACACTCCATCAAACTAACTACGTAATTAAACAAAACATCATCCTCCAAGGTAATGCAAATTTTTCTTATTTATAATTAAAATGTAAATATTTCTTATTTATAAATTAAAATGTAAATATTTCTTATTTATAAATTAAAATATAAATTTCTTATTATAATTATGTTCATATATTGTTTGGAAATGGTGGGGCAGAAGCCTGTACGGCTTCTCTCAGTAGCCATTATAAGCCAACAGCAACACTTCCATCACTTATCCTCACATACATTATGACATTTTATTCATTCTAGATATAATATCATGTTTCTATGTTATTAATATTGTTTATTTATGTCATATTAGTTAATTGTGTACATAAATAGCTGTAGAGCTGATAATAGGGTCATATTGAAGTACTTATTCTGTCAAGCCTCCTGACAGCAGAACAATTTCCATATTTTCTCATGGGAAAATTAATTTGGCTAACGATAAAATCGGTTAAGGACAAGCTCTCTGGAACGGATTAAAATCGTTAACCCGAGGGTCCACAGTACAGTGGACCCCCGCTTTACATCAGCTCCCAAGCAACCAATTATGTAAGTGTATTTATGTAAGTGCATTTGTACGTGTATGTTTGGGGGTCTGAAATGGACTAATCTAATTCACAATATTCCTTATGGGAACAAATTCGTTCAGTACTGGCACCTGAACATACTTCTGGAATGAAATAATATCGTAAACCGGGGTCCACTGTATCTCAAAAAACTCGTACATTGGGACACTCGTAATAAAGTTGGTAGAATTACCGACAATATGTAAAGTAAAAGGACAAAAGTGCAACTAATGTGACATTTTATTGTGGCAACGTTTCGCTCTCCAGGAGCTTTAGCAAGCCATTACAAACAATACATGGACACAGAGGGTATATAAAGGCTCAGAGTGAGGTGCAATACTAGTGAGGTACCATTTCAATGTTCACTAGTGGTAGTAGTAGTAGTAGTAGTAGTAGTAGTAGTAGTGACAAAAATAATACAATATGGTAGTATGCATAACCAGTTTTGAAACATCACTCAGCCAAATACAAAGGAGCAATATAGTGTGTCCATTTTTTTTTTTTTACCTCAGTGACTGTCTCCCACCAAGGCAGGGTGACCCAAAAAAAAAGGACTCTCATTCACCATCATTATTTTCTGTAGTATGCTGACATCACAATTCAGATTACCCTCTGACAGCAACATACCCACCACTTCCACCTATTACCTCCAGAACTCTTTGAATTCCTTAATAAATGTTACCTTGCAGACAATCCAACAGCACATGAATTATAAGCCACTTAGTCTTCAATCACTTTTATCTAATATGCTCACACAACCCTGCTAAATGTTCAAGCCTTTAAAACTCAAAGCCTCCTTTAACTCCTCCCCTCCAACTGTTCCTGAGATGACCTATTCCTCCTACCTTTCATCCCAGATTTATACGCCCTCTTCATCATCAACCCTCCCCATGCCTAAATCACCTCAATAACCCCTCCTCAGCTCTTTGAATTATACCCTTGGTGGCCTCACACCAAATTTTAATTTGTATGTTTCGAATCCCGTACATGATATTCACATCACACATTGCTCTTAAAACTTGACATTTTCATTGCCTCTATTCTCATTGCTGTCTTCAGTCTCCCAAAAGTACTATATCACTGTCACTTTGTATCAGATCCAATATCTTTTAATCCCAAGCCCATCCCCACCTTTACTTCTTTACAATCCCACCTACAAATATGGTAATCAATCACGGTGACATCACACTTACCTGTCCATGTCCTACTTTCACTGGGAAACAGTCCCCCCCCCCTTACACCTACATACTCTAACCTGAACCTCACTCTGCATAAAAACTCTTTAAAATTTTTTAAAAACCTATCACTTAATCCAAATACTTGCAGCACCTGCCACATTACTTCCCTATCCACCCCATCCTATGACTTTTTTAAATTCATACATGCAACAAACAGCTCTTTAGCCTTATTTAAACACTACTCACTTAAATGCTTCAATGAAAACAATTAAGTCTGTACATCACCTACCCTTCCTAAAGTCTTCCTGCTCCACTGCAATGCTTCTTTTTATCTTACCCTTGACTCTTTCAAAAATTCTACCTTACACTCTACCCACTACACTCCAACAGGCTTATTTCCAGGTAATTCTTAAATTCTCATTTCCCCCTTGTCCTCTTTTTTCCTTATACAAAGGAACTATGCTCCAGCTGCTTTCCTCCCTTTCATTCAACCCACTGTCTCACTTGCCCTATTTCCACCTCAGGCTCCTCTTCACTCCTATACGATGTTATCCTTCCTGACCCATACATGAACTCATCACCTCCCCTTCATCACTAACATTCAACAATTCATCAAAATATCCTTTCATCTTTCTAGTACCTCTACTTTTATCTAACACATACTGTCTCTTGTTTTTAACTGTTAGGTACATATGCTCTTCAGGGTTTTCTCACCTTATTAATCTCTCTCCAAAACTGTTTCTTATTCTCGGCAAAACACTAGCTCTCTTCTTGCACTCTCTCACAGCTCCTTTAACCTTCCCTTTTCCTCTCTGTATACCATAGCTTCAAGTATATCATTTTTACATTGTAAAAAACCCTCTTTTATGCTAATTTTCCTTTCTCCCTTCCCTTCCCTCCATACCCCATCATTTCACCAATCACTCCTCTTCCCACCTGCATCCACCCACAATCTAGCTCCACACTCTTAACCCTTTTAAGGTCCAAACCCTGATCTGAAGCTTGTCCACAGGGTCTAAGAATTAAAAAAAAAATATGAAATGGTAGAGAATCTTTTTCCGAAGATAATAAAAAAAAAGTATGAAAATTGATGACAAATTAACGAAGTTACACTTATGCGAATTTTTGTGTCAGCGATTCTGACCAACTTGAGTCCTATTTTAGGCCAATTACATACTAGCTATTTCACTAGTATGCCTTCCACTGTATTGACTATTTCAACTACCCAATAAAATGATCCAAAACTAGTAATTTGGCCAACTTAAACAGAAATATCAAAATATTTCAATTTCAAAACAGAGTCCAGAATAAACAATGCAGACATTCCTGGCACTAAAATAACATTTCCTCTGTTTATTAGTTACATTTCCAGGCTTTCCACATGAATTCCATTTTGATTTTTTATTCACACAAAGAATTTTTATTCACACCAAAAAATTAGATTTACTGTTATGCAATATTGTAATTATTGTACAAGTAATATCAGTGCATTTGTCAACACACATTAGACCCACCAGTTGACGTGTACTGGACCTGTGATGTTATTTGTCTACTCTTGAACAACAGCAAAAATCGAACATTTCTGCTACACCGAGCTCAATTTCAAGCTATTTTTACTCCTAAAACCAATCAAAATCACCTCTACAGTGGAACCTCGTTTTTCAGCCGATTCATATTTAGGCAGGTTTTTCGGCAGAAATTTTGTTCCATATTTCGGCCATTGCCTTGTATATCGGCCATATTAGATGCGTTAGCCCGCCTTTCCCAGCGGGACACCACACTTTGGTGAGTCAATCTCCCTTTGTCTGTCGGCGAGTGAGCATATACTCTGTACATTCATCTAAACATTTCCTTAAAATCCATTGTTTTTGGTGTTTTTTTATTAGTGCAACTGTGAAGTACACCATGGACCCAAAGAAAGTTCCTAGTAAAGTTCCCTTGGTAAAGAAAGTGAGAAACATGATGGAATTCAAGAAGGAAGTAACAGAAAAATACAAAAGTGATGTGCGGGTGCTCCAGCTTTCCTGGAGTTTACCTGGAGAGAGTTCCGGGGTCAATGCCCTGCGGCCCGGTCTGTGACCAGGCCTCCTGATGGATCAGAGCTTGATCAACCAGGCTATTACTGCTGGCTGCATGCAATCCAACGTACAAGCCACAGCCCGGCTGGTCAGGTACCGACTTTAGGTGCTTGTCCACCGCCTGCTTGAAGACAGCCAGGGGTCTATTGGTAATCCCCCTTATGTATGTTGGGAGGCAGTTGAACAGTCTCGGGCCCCTGACACTTATTGTATTGTCTCTAAAACTTGCTAGTGACACCCCTACTTTTCATTGGGGGGATGTTGCATCATCTGCCGAGTCTTTTGCTTTCATTGTGAGTGATTTTCGTGTGCAAGTTCGGTACTAGTCCCTCTAGGATTTTCCAAGTGTATACGTATAATCATGTATCTCTCCCGCCTGCATTCCAGGGAGTACAGGTTCAGGAACTTCAAGTGCTCCCAGTAATTGAGGTGTTTTATCTCCGTTATGCGCGCCGTGAAGGTTCTCTGTACATTTTCTAGGTCAGCAATTTCACCTGCCTTGAAAGGTGCTGTTAGTGTGTAGCAATATTCCAGCCCAGATAGAACAAGTGACCTGAAAAGTGTCATCATGGGCTTGGCATCCCTAGTTTTGAAGGTTCTCATTATCCATCCTGTCATTTTTCTAGCAGATGCGATTGATACAATGTTATGGTCCTTGAAGGTGAGATCCTCCGACATGATCACTCCCAGGTCTTTGACGTTGGTTTTTCGCTCTATTTTGTGGAAGGAATTTGTTTTGTACTCTGATGAAGTTTTAATTTCCTCATGTTTACCATATCAGAGTAATTGAAATTTCTCATCGTTAAACTTCATATTGTTTTCTGCAGCCTACTGAAAGATTTGGTGATGTCCGCCTGGAGCCTTGCAGTGTCTGCAATGGAAGACACTGTCATGCAGATTCGGGCGCCATCTGCAAAGGAAGACACGATGCTGTGGCTGACATCCTTGTCTATGTCAGATATGAGGATGAGAAACAAGATGGGAGCAGAGTACTGTGCCTTGTGGAACAAAGTTTTTCACCGTAGCTGCCTCAGACTTTACTCTGTTGACTACTACTCTTTGTGTTCTGTTTGTGAAGACATTATAGATCCATCTACCAACTTTTCCTTTTATTCCTTTAGCACGCATTTTGTGCGCTATTGCGCCATGGTCACACTTGTCGAAGGCTTTTGCAAAGTCTGTATATATTACATCTGCATTCTTTTTGTCTTCTAGTGCATCTAGGACCTTGTCGTAGTGATCCAGTAGCTGAGACAGACAGGAGCGACCTGCTCTAAACCCATGTTGCCCTGGTTTGTGTAACTGATGGGTATCTAGATGGGTGGCAATCTTGCTTCTTAAGACCCTTTCAAAGATTTTTATATGGGATGTTAATGCTATCGGTCTGTAGTTCTTTGCTATTGCTTTATTGCCCCCTTTGTGGAGTGGGGCTATGTCTGTTGTTTTTATTAACTGTGGGACGACCCCTGTGTTCATGCTCCCTCTCCATAGGATGGTAAAAGCTCGTGATAGGGGCTTCTCGCAGTTCTTGATGAACACGGAGTTCCATGAGCCTGGCCCTGGAGCAGAGTGCATGGGCATGTCATTTATCGCCTGTTCGAAGTCATTTGGCGTCAGGATAATATCAGATAGGCTTGTGTTAACCAAATTCTGTGGCTCTTTCATAAAAAATTCATTTTGATCTTCGACTCTCAGACTGGTTAGCGGCTTGCTAAAAACTGAGTCAAATTGGGACATGAGTAGCTCACTCATTTCCTTGCTGTCATCTGTGTAGGACCCATCTTGTTTAATCCTTAAACTGTCCAAACAAATTTACATTCACGTGTGTAGTGCTCCAAAAGTAGATCTATGTTTTTTTACATATTTTCAAATATAACAAAAAAAAAAGTAGATCAAATTTTTTTTTTTACAACGTTTTCAAATGTAAAAAAAGAAAAGATCTACGTTTTTTTACATACTTTCGTATGTTGAAAAAAAACGTAGATCTACGTTTAGACAGTTTAAGGGTTAAGTAGGGGCCCAATACTGGATGTTGTTCTTGACTTTGATTTGGCGTAAGAAAAAAAGTACTTTAGGTTTCTTTCGATTTCATTTATGGCTTTTAGTTCTTCCCGCGATTCCTGACTCCTATAAGATTCCTTTAGCTTAAGTTCGATGTTTGCTATTTCTCTGACCAGTGACTCCCTACGCATTTCAGATATATTGGCCTCTTTTAGCCGCTCTGTTATTCTTTTCCGTCGCCTGTAAAAGGAGCGCCTGTCTCTTTCTATTTTACATCTACTCCTCCTTTTTCTTAGAGGAATAAGCCTTGAGCATACATCGAGTGCCACCGAGTTAATCTGTTCTAGGCATAAGTTGGGGTCTGTGTTGCTTAGTCTATCTTCCCAGCTTATATCGTTTAGGACTTGATTTACTTGGTCCCACTTTATGTTCTTGTTATTGAAGTTGAATTTGGTGAAGGCTCCCTCGTGACTAATCTCAATTTGTCGGTCTGGGGCTCCGTGCATACATGTCTGAACCTCGATTATGTTGTGATCTAGGTATATTGTTTTTGTAATATGGTGACATTTTGTATCAGATCATCATTGTTAGTGAAGATGAGGTCTAGTGTATTCTCCTGTCTAGTAGGCTCTATTATTTGCTGGTTCAAGTTGAATGTTGTGCAGAGATTTAAAAGCTCGTGTGTGTGAGTTCTCATCAGAGCTGCCTCCTGGTGTTATTTCTGCAAACAACATTATTTGCTATATTCCTCCATTTTAGGTGCCTCAAGTTGAAATCCCCCAGGAGCAAGTTTTTTGGGGGTAGGAGCTGGCAGATTTTCCAGACAGTGGTCAATTTTTTGACAGCTGTTCCTGGAATTGCTGGGATGTTGCATCTGGAGGCTTGTAGACTACTACAATGACTAGGTTTTGGTTCCCTATCTTTACTTTTTTAAAACTTCCACTACATCACTTGAGGCATTAAGCAGTTCTGTGCAAACAAGTGACTCTGCGATATACTGGCCAACCCCCCCACCCCCCTTTTGCCCATTCACTCTGTCACATCTGTATAGGTTGTAACCTGGAATCCATAATTTCATTGTCCAAGTGATCCTTTATGTGGGTCTCTGTGAAAGCCACAAACATTGCATTTGCCTCTGCAAGCAGTCCACGATGAAAGGTATTTTTGTTGTTCGTTGCTGGCTTTAGACCCTGTATATTTGCAAAGAAGAATGTCATCGGACTGGTGGTATTGGTGGTACTGGGGGGGACTTTTTTTCCGGCACTAGTATCTGTATCTGTTGGTTTGGAGTGGAGGCCATCAACTCTGGTTCCACTCCAGAAATGACTGGATTTGGTGTACGATTTCTGCCATTTCCTGCCAGTTTTTTTTTCCTTCCTAGCACTAAAAAACCTCTCCCTCTTGAGTGGCTGTGGCTACCCAGGTTTTCCCATGGCCTGGATGTTTTGTATCTTTTTGTTCCCTTTAGATGGTGTGCCTGGCATTTTAAGTTATAGCACAGTGTTTCCTGTACTGAAGAGGGACACATTTCATGGTGAAAAAGCTTACAGGAAGTGAGTTTGCATTTTCCTGTTGTCATACGGGCACGGCATTTTCTAGGGTGGTCATAGTTGCACGTCCCATCTGTTTTTCCAGATTTCCCATGCCTGCAGATACCAAGTGCATAGTATGTGCACAGGCTTGGTTTCCGTTTGCCTTGGGTTTCTATGACTGTATTCCCTGTTGGTGCATGTTTACCTGTCTCATTCCTATCCTCACTAGTACTAACAATGGAGCTCTCACCAGTTGTTTCTGGTATATATCCTCAATATTGCTAGTGGAGTCCCCTTGTTTGCTATCTCCTGTGGTATCACTAGTTTGTAATATTGGTTTTATCTTGTCCTTGACTACACTTGTTTCCCCACTACAGCCCCTGCCTCCCTCGAGGTCATTTATATGCATTCCCTCATGCATACATTTACTGACTACCTGGACAGCACCTCCATCCTCACCATTTCTGTCTCCCAGGACAGCACCTCCATCATCACCATTACTGTCTCCCAGGACAGCACCTCCAGCTTCACCATTTCTGTCACCCAAGACATCACCTCCAGCCTTACAGTTTCTGACTACATGGCCAGCACCAAGGGCGATACCATCCAGCCCAGACTTTTTATTTTCCCATCTGTTATAGAATGCTTCCAGGTTTTCTATGAAGGCTGCTTTGATGTTATCCTCTTTTAATACCAATGTGATTTTAATCCACAGATTTATCTCATTAGGGCATACCCAAAAACACTTCCCTGATTTAATACTGCTTATAGATAGTTCTTGGATATCTGCACAAGGGGCGTGACACCAATTTTCACAAAAATGGCAAGTAATCCATGCGGAAGCCTGTTTGACTGCAGACTATACAGAGCTTCATAATGTGATTTGAATGGTTGATTTACTATAGTTCTACTAGTAACCCCTTGAATATTCTATGAATAACCTCCTTAAAGTGAAGATCTGGCTATTTGTATTTCTATTTCTAACTGTACTTGTACGTATATTAGGACAGCTTACCGGTGTACGTTCATGTTTTATATTTATTGTTTGTGTTTGATAAGGGCGCCTAAAACCCCGTCTGTTTACAGTCTGCTTTATTGTCCAACGAATCTGCTTGAAACCAGTCAAGGGTTCGGAACTAGTCGGATCTGATCAGTGGGTCACTTATTTAAAACATATCTGGTCGGTGATTTGGGCTAACACACGAAGGAACTACTGGAAATGATTTAACCGAGTAATATGTGATTAGATTGATACAAAAGTAATAACTTGCCGTGTTGAAGAACCGGTGATTGCTGGCAGCTCCTACAATGACGAAAAAGTCGAGACCTTTATTTACAGCCTGAAGGATTATCGATCACTGTATCTAGCTTTTCTAGGTTTTTTCGGTCTCCACCACAACAAATGCTATATTATCACTATAGTTGATTGGTGAAATTATTGGAGAAAACACGCTTTTTCTGGAGTGATATTTGCTTTTCGTTGTGTATATTGCGACTGCTGGTAACTACAGGTTATATGAATTTCACTGTATACGTCTGGTATTTCAAGAATGGAGAAAAAACTAATGAAAGTCACTCCATTCCACTAAGTACCATTATATTACTGGTTAATTGCTACTACAACACTGTATTCTCCTATTCACTGGTATCACTAGATTATATCGAGGTACACTAGCAGGCCAGGAAGATTATTAAAACAGCTGACCTGTGTGGGAAGCTTCTAGCAATTTCTGGCACTTGCCTCTTTAGGCCTATCATTTTAGTTTCAATTACACCTGTTTTAAATGACACTTTAGCATTTATTATCTATATACTAGGGTGCCACTGTGGTATACACTAACACTATGTATACACAATATTATTAGGGAGACTTTCTTTCCTTTGACTAAGAAAAGTTCAATTATTATTATTTTGCACATGGCACACAGGCCTATGATTCCCCTCTGGGAGTAAAACTCTGCTAGGTGTTGCACACTAATCCTCCTTTATGACTCAGTATGTACTTTTTCTGCCCAAGATTGGTTCCAAGCGCTAGAGGGATGTATCGTATAAGATCGATGGCACAAATTAGAGTTCTAGCATGTAAGAGACCGTGAAAACATGAAAAAACATGGAGCACAACGAGGCACGGCAGGCACGGGCACGGCGAATGGCAATAGGCCATTCGCAATAGGATGTATGGCAAAAACAAATCAACAATCACTTCTATCCTGGCAAAGAAAGAACAAATCAAGGAAGCTGATGTGACAAAAGGGTTAAACATGTTAACAAAAAAGAGATCACAGACAAATGAAGAAGTGGAGAAGTTGTTGTTGTTGTGGATCAGGTAAAAACAGTTAGCAGGTGATAGTGTTTCAGAGACAATAATTTGTGAAAAGGCAAGGCAGTTGCATGTGGATCTTGTAAAGAAAATGCCTGGTACTAGTGATGATGCTAGTGAATTTAAGACCAGCAGAGACTGGTTTGAGAGACTTAAAAAGCATATTGGCATATATAGTGTTATAAGGCATGGTGAGGCTGCAAGTTCTGACAGACGTGCAGCTGAAAAATTTGTGCAGGAATTCAAGGGGTATGTAGAGGCTGAAAAATTCCAACCCCAATGAGTGTTTGTGACAAAACAGGCCTCTTTTGAAAGAAAATGCCAGAGGACCTATATCATGGAGGAGGAAAAGGAACTGCTAGGACACAAGCCTATGAAAGACAGGCTACCTCTTTTGTTCTGTGCTAATGTTAGTGGGGATTTCAAAGTGAAGCCTTTACTCGTGTATCACTCTGAAAATCCCAGCGTGTTCAAGAAAAATAATGTCGACACGAGTAAATAGTGTGTGATGTGGAAAGCTAATCATATGGCATGGGTCACTAGGCAACTTTTCATTGACTGGGTCCATAAAGTGTTTGGCCCGGGTGTGAAAAAGTACCTCCTGGAAAATAAATTGCCACTTGAGTGCCTCCTGGTAATGGACAATGCTCCTGCTCATCCTCCAAACTTGGTAGACCAATTGTCTAGGGATTTCTGTTTTATAACAGTGAAGTTCTTGCCTCCTAACACCACTCCTCTCATCCAGCCCATAGACCAGCAGGTCATTTCTAACTTCAAAAAACCCTACACAAAAGCAGTGTTTCAAAAGTGTGTTGAAGTGACCTTGGACACTGAATTGACCCTAAGAAAGTTCTGGAGGAATCACTTCAATATCTACAACTGCATAAGCCTTATGGGTAAGGCTTGGCAGGGAGTGACTTCCAGGACTCTGAACTCTTCTTGAAGACAAATGTGACCAGACTGTGTCCTCGAGAAGGATTTTGAAGGGTTTAGACTGACCCTGATCCTGTCGACCTTCTGCCTATTGTGGAATCTACTGTGGCATTGGGGAAGTCCATGGGGTTGGATGTGAGTGGCGAGGATGTGGAAGAGTTGGGGGAGGACCACAGGGAAGAGCTAACCACTGAAGAGCTGCAACACCTTCAACTGGAACAGCAACAGACCATGGCTGAGGAACTTCCTTCAGAGGAGGAAGAGGAAGAAAGAGGAAAGGATATGCCTTCTTCAGTGATTAAGGACATGTGTGCAAAGTGGAATGAGTTACAAACTTTTGTGGAGAAATAGCACCCTGACCAAGCTGAAACAAGCCATATCTGCAACATGTTCAGTGACAAAACCTTGTCTCATTTTAGGGAAATCTTAAAGAGATGCCAGAAACAGAACACTCTGGACAGTTATTTTGTGCAACAGGGGTCCAGTGACTCTCAAGCTGGTCCTAGTGGCATTAAAAGACAAAGAAGGGAAGCAACCCCAGAGAGGGACTTGTTACCTAAAGTCCTTATGGAGGGGGATTCCCCTTCCAAACAATAACCCCAACTCCCTCTCTCCTCCTCCCTATCTTCCATAAGCCAACAAGAGTCTTCAATAAAGGTATGTAATAGTGATTTAATTGTTCATGAATTTATTTTATATAGTTCTCATTGTTTTGTGTATGTAAAACTATATTTAATCTTTAAAAAATGTATTTTTTGCTAATATTTTTGGGTGTCTGGAACAGATTATTTGTACAGTAGGGCCCCCACCTTTCGACGTTTTGCCTTATGGCGTTCCGCTAACATGGCGATCTCAAATTATGACCAAAACTTTCCATACGGCAAGTGGTTTTTCAAATATGGCACGGGCCACCCAGTTTGTTTACATTATCCATGAGCACATCTCTCTATTATGTAATAATAATCACTCTTGGGTACATTAAATGTCTAATTTTACGTCAATATAGACATTTTCATTAATCCATCTATGATATTTTCTTCAAAATTATATAAGAAACACGTTACATAGCATATAAACATGCTGTTTCTATGCTATGGAGGTGTGGTTGCAGGGTGGAGGGAAAACATTACATAATACTAATAATTATCACTCTTGAGCACATTAAATGTCTTATTTTATGTTAATATAAACTTTTTCATTAATCCATCTATTATATTTTCTTCAAAATTATATAAGATACACATTATATAACATATAAACATTTTATGTTTACATACTATGGAGGTGTGGTAGCCAGGCGGAGGGAAAACATTGTCACTCCCCTTAAAACATAACGCTTTTGTTTACAATTCTCGGCATAAATTATTCATTACCTCTCCATTTGTTTATGACGGCATCTAAAGGTAGTTGACAGAAACGATTAAATTCAGTGAACATGGTATGTCGATTAAATATTGTGTAACTATATAGGTAGGTGTAGGTATGTAGCCCAGGCAGACTATATACCTACATTATTATTATAACTGATAATTATACGTATGTGAACCCGTGCCT
>NC_069469.1:3909019-4012504 GCF_026875155.1 Cherax quadricarinatus | reverse complement strand
CATTCTCTCCACAGCCCAACCACCCAAAAACCCTTCCTCACCCTTGGACAACATTTTTGGTAATCCCGCCCCTCCTCCAACTTCCAAACTACGAATTCTCTGCATTATTCACACCACACATTGCTCTCAGACATGACATCTCCACTGCCTCCAGCCTTCTCCTCGCTGCAACATTCATCACCCATGCTTCACACCCATATAAGAGCATTGGTAAAACTATACTTTCATACATTCCCCTCTTTGCCTCCAAGGACAAAGTTCTTTGTCTCCACAGACTCCTAAGTGCACCACTCACCCTTTTCCCCTCATTAATTCTATGATTCACCTCATCTTTCATAGACCCATCCGCTGACACGTCCACTCCCAAATATCTGAATACATTCACCTCCTCCATACTCTCTCCGTCCAATCTGATATCCAATCTTTCATCACCTAATCTTTTTGTTATCCTCATAACCTTACTCTTTCCTGTATTCACTTTCAATTTTCTTCTTTTGCACAACCTACCAAATTCATCCACCAGTCTCTGCAACTTCTCTTCAGAATCTCCCAAGAGCACAGTGTCATCAGCAAAGAGCAACTGTGACAACTCCCACTTTATGTGTGATTCTTTATCTTTTAACTCCACGCCTCTTGCCAAGACCCTTGCATTTACTTCTCTTACAACCCCATCTATAAATATTAAACAACCACGGTGACATCACACATCCTTGTCTAAGGCCTACTTTTACTGGGAAATAATTTCCCTCTTTCCTACATACTCTAACTTGAGCCTCACTATCCTCGTAAAAACTCTTCACTGCTTTCAGTAACCTACCTCCTACACCATACACCTGCAACATCTGCCACATTGCCCCCCTATCCACCCTGTCATACGCCTTTTCCAAATCCATAAATGCCACAAAGACCTCTTTAGCCTTATCTAAATACTGTTCACTTATATGTTTCACTGTAAACACCTGGTCCACACACCCCCTACCTTTCCTAAAGCCTCCTTGTTCATCTGCTATCCTATTCTCCGTCTTACTCTTAATTCTTTCAATAATAACTCTACCATACACTTTGCCAGGTATACTCAACAGACTTATCCCCCTATAATTTTTGCACTCTCTTTTATCCCCTTTGCCTTTATACAAAGGAACTATGCATGCTCTCTGCCAATCCCTAGGTACCTTACCCTCTTCCATACATTTATTAAATAATTGCACCAACCACTCCAAAACTATATCCCCACCTGCTTTTAACATTTCTATCTTTATCCCTCGCTCCTACAAGATGTTATTCCTCCTTGTCCTATACACGAAATCACAGCTTCCCTATCTTCATCAACATTTAACAATTCCTCAAAATATTCCCTCCATCTTCCCAATACCTCTAACTCTCCATTTAATAACTCTCCTCTCCTATTTTTAACTGACAAATCCATTTGTTCTCTAGGCTTTCTTAACTTGTTAATCTCACTCCAAAACTTTTTCTTATTTTCAACAAAATTTGTTGATAACATCTCACCCACTCTCTCATTTGCTCTCTTTTTACATTGCTTCACCACTCTCTTAACCTCTCTCTTTTTCTCCATATACTCTTCCCTCCTTGCATCACTTCTACTTTGTAAAAACTTCTCATATGCTAACTTTTTCTCCCTTACTACTCTCTTTACATCATCATTCCACCAATCGCTCCTCTTCCCTCCCACACCCACTTTCCTGTAACCACAAACTTCTGCTGAACACTCTAACACTACATTTTTAAACCTACCCCATACCTCTTCGACCCCATTGCCTATGCTCTCGTTAGCCCATCTATCCTCCAATAGCTGTTTATATCTTACCCTAACTGCCTCCTCTTTTAGTTTATAAACCTTCACCTCTCTCTTCCCTGATGCTTCTATTCTCCTTGTATCCCATCTACGTTTTACTCTCAGTGTAGCTACAACTAGAAAGTGATCTGATATATCTGTGGCCCCTCTATAAACATGTACATCCTGAAGTCTACTCAACAGTCTTTTATCTACCAATACATAATCCAACAAACTACTGTCATTTTGCCCTACATCATATCTTGTATACTTATTTATCCTCTTTTTCTTAAAATATGTATTACCTATAACTAAACCCCTTTCTATACAAAGTTCAATCAAAGGGCTCCCATTATCATTTACACCTGGTACCCCAAACTTGCCTACCCACACCCTCTCTAAAAGTTTCTCCTACTTTAGCATTCAGGTCCCCTACCACAATTACTCCCCTCACTTGGTTCAAAGGCTCCTATACATTCACTTAACATCTCCCAAAATCTCTCTCTCTCCTCTGCATTCCTCTCTTCTCCAGGTGCATACACGCTTATAATGACCCACTTCTCGCATCCAACTTTTACTTAAATCCACATAATTCTTGAATTTACACATTCATATTCTCTTTTCTCCTTCCATAACTGATCATTCAACATTACTGCTACCCCTTCCTTTGCTCTAACTCTCTCAGATACTCCAGATTTAATCCCATTTATTTCCCCCCACCGAAACTCCCCTACCCCCTTCAGCTTTGTTTCGCTTAGGGCCAGGACATCCAACTTCTTTTCATTCATAACATCAGCAATCATCTGTTTCTTGTCATCCGCACTACATCCACGCACATTTAAGCATCGCAGTTTTATAAAGTTTTTCTTCTTCTCTTTGTAAAGCAGTTAAATATCGACATTGAAGAGTTCTGGCACGAGCGTGCCATCGTGCGTGTCAGCGTGCCTCGTTGTGCTCCCGGTTTTTCTGGTGTTTTCACGGTCGCTCTTACGTGCTAGAACTTTAATTTGTGTCATCAATCCTATACGATACATCCCTCTAGCGCCTGGAACCAATCTTGGGCGGAAAACATTATATACTGAGTAAAAAAAGGAGAATTAGTGTGCACTTCCTAGCAGAGTTTACTGCCAGAGGGGAATCATAGGCCTGTCCCGTGTGGAAAAATAATAATATTGAACTTTGTGTCAGAGGAAAGAAAGTCTCCCTGAAAGCATTGAGTATACATAGTGTATAGTGTATACTACAGTGGCTCCCTAGTATATTGATGATAAAGGCTAAAGTGTCATTTGAAAACAGGTGAATTTGTAAATGAAGTGATAAGCCTATAGAGGCAGGTGCCAGAAGTCCCCAGAAACTTCCCACAAGGTCAGCTGTTTTTAATAATCTTCCTGGCCTGCTAGTGTACTCGCATATAATCTAGTGATACCATGAATAGCAGAATACAGTGTTGTAGTAGCAACTAACCAGTATTATAATGGTACTTAGTGAAGTGGAGTGACTTTCATTATTTCTTTTTCTTGAAATACCAGACTTTATACTGTGAATTTCATAAACCTGTAGTTACCAGCGGTCGCAATATACACAACGAGAAGCAATTATTCTACAGAAAAAGCCCCCTTCCTCCAAAATTTGCACCAGTCAACTATAGTAAATAATATAGCTTTTATTGTGGTGGAGACGGAAAAAAAAAAAAATTAGAAAGCTAGATACAGCGATTGATAAACAAAGATGGGGGGCTCGACCGTTCGTCATTGTAGGAGTGCCAGCAGTCACCGGCTCTTCAACACGCAAGTTATACTTTTGTATCAATCAAATCACATATTACTCGGGTAGATAATTTCCAGTAGATCCTTCATGTGTTAGCTCAAATCACCGACCAGTATGGTTTAAAAAGTGACCCACTGATCAGATCAGATAGACGGTCCGAACCCTTGACTGGTCGAACCCTTGACTGGTCCGAACCCTGGACTGTTTCAAACGGTTTCGTTGTGCACCACCTAGCAGGTTTTTAATAGAATATTCAAGAGGTTGCTAGTAGAATTGCAGTAAATCAACCATTCAAATCATTATGAAGCTGTGTGTAGTCTGTGGTCAGTCAAACAAACGGCTTCCACATGCATAAATTGTCATTTCTGTGGAAATTGGTGTCACGCCCCTTGTGCAGATATCCAAGAACTAGCTACAAGCAGTTTTAAAAAACAGGAAGTGTTTTTGGGTATGCCCAAATGAGATAAATCGTGGACTAAAATCACAAGGGTATTAAAAGAGGTCAACATCAAAGCTGCTTTCATAGAAAACCTGGAAGCTTTTTTACAACAGATGGGAACAAAAAAAAGGCCCGGGCTGAATGGTTTACTGCCCTTGATACTGGCCATGTAGTCAGAAACTGTAAGGCTGGAGATGATGTACTGGTAGTCAGAAAATGGGGGGCTGATAGTGCTGTCCTGGGAGACAGTAATGGGGAGCTGAGGTGCTGCCTGGAGACAGTAATGGGGGGAAGCTGGGAGTGCTGTCCTGGGAAGACAGTAATGGTGAAGCTGGAGATGCTGTCCTGGGAGACAGTAATTGGTGAAGCTGGAAGATGCTGTCCTGGGAGACAGAAATGGGGAAGCTGGAGATGCGTCCTGGGAGACAGTAATGGTGAAGCTGGAGTTTTTTGTCCAGGTAGTCGGGAATTAAAACGCAGGAAGGAATACATATGAATGACGCATAGGGGACAGGAGCCATAGTAGGGGAAAAAAGTGTAGTCAAAGATAAGATAAAAAACCAATATTGCAAACTAGAATACCGCAGGAAATAGCAAACAAGAGGACTCCACTAGCAATAGTGAGGATATATTCCAAAAACAAAAGGTGGAGCTCCATTGTTGGTGCTAGGGAGGATAGAAGTAAGACAGGGAAACATGCACCAAAAAGGGAATACAGTCACGAAACCCAAGGCAAACGGAAACCCAAACCTGTGCACATACTATGCACTCGGTATCTGCTGGCATGGGAAAACTGGAAAAACAGATTTGGGGCGTGCAACTATGACCACCCTAGGAAATGCCATTTCCCATTGACAACAGGAAAATGCAAACTCCCCTTTCCTGTAAGCTTTTCACCCTGAACTGTGTACCTCTTCAGTACAGGAAAGACTGTGCTATAACTTAAATTGCCAGGCATACCAACTAAAGGGGACAAAAAGATACAAAACATCCAGGCCATGGAAAACCTGGGTAGCCACAGCCACTCAAGAGGGAGAGGTTTTTTTGTGCCAGGGAAAGGAAAAAAAACTGGCAGGAAATGGCCCGAATCGACACCAAATCCAGTCATCCTGGAGTGGAACCACAGTCGATGGCCTCCACTCCAAACCAACAGATACAGATACTAATGCCGAAAAAAAATCCCCCCCCAGTACCAACAATACCACCGTCCGATAACATTCTTCTTTGCAAATATACAGGGTCTAAAGCCAGCAACAAACAACAAAATACCTTCATCCTGTGGACTGCTTGCAGAGGCAAAGGCAATGTTTTGCGGCTTTCACTGAGACCCACATAAAGGTTTACTTGGACAACGAAATATGGATCCCAGGTTACAACCTATACAGATGTGACAGAGTGAAACAGGCAAAAGGGGGGGGTTGGCCTGTACATTGCAGAGTCACTTGTTTGCACAGAACTGCTAAATGCCTCAAATGATGTAGTGGAAGTTTTAGCAGTAAAGGTCGAGAACCAAAACCTAGGGCATTGGATAGTCTACAAGCCTCCGGATGCAACATCCAGCAATTCCAGGAAAGCTGTTAAAAATTGACCACTGTCTGGAAAACCTTCCAGCTCCTGCACCCAACATCTTGCTCCTGGGGATTTCAACTTAAGGCACCTAAAATGGAGGAATATACAAATAATATTGTTGGGGAGTAAAAACACCAGGAGGCAGCTCTGATGAAAACTCACACTCACGCGAGCTTTTAAATCTCTGCACAAAATTCAATTTAAACCAGCAAATAATAGAGCCTACTAGACTGGGGAATAACACTAGACCTCATCTTCACTAACAATGTGATCGGATAAGAAATATCACCATATCAAAAACAATATACTCAGATCACAACATAATTGAGGTTCAGTCATGTATGCGCGGAGCCCCAGACCGACATAATGAGATTAGTCACGAGGGAGCATTCACCAAATTTTAACTTCAATAACAAAAAACATAAAGTGGGACCCAAATAAACCAAGTCCTAACCGATATAAGTGGGAAGATATACTAAAACAAACAGACCCCAACTTATGCCTAGAACAGATTAACTCGGTAGCACTCGATGTATGCACAAGGCTTATTCCCCTAAGAAAAAGGAGGAGTAGATGTAAAACAAAGAGACAGGCGCTCCCTTTACAGGCGACGGAAAAAAAATAACAGAGCGGCTAAAAGAGGTCAATATATCTGAAATGCGTAGGAGACACTGGGCAGAGAAATAGCAAGCATCGAACTTAAGCTAAAGAATCCTTAGGAGTCAGGAATCGCGGGAAGAACTAAAAGCCATAAATGAAATCGAAAGAAACCCCCAAAGTATTTCTTCTCCTTGCCAAACAAAATCGAAAACAACGTCCATTTTGGGCCCCTACTTAAACAAGATGGGCCTACACAGATGACAACAAAAATGAGTGGCTACTTAAGTCCCAAAATGAAATTTTTTTACAATAACCAATATGAATTAATTTTTTTTTTATGAGAGAGCCAAAATTTGATTAACACAAGCCTACCGATTTTACCCGACGCCAAAAATTTCGAACAGGCGAAAAAGACATGCCCATGCACTCTCCCCAGGCCAGACTCGGGGAAACCGTGTTCTCAAAATTTAAGAAAGCCCCTTTCACGACCCTTTTTCCCACCTATGGAGAGGGAGCTGGACACGGGGCGCCCACAGTTTCTAAAAACAACAGACAAGCCCCACTCCACAAAGGGGGGGAGTAAAGCAACAGCAAAGAACTACGACCAATAGCACTAACACCCAACATAAAAATCTTTGAAGGGGCCTAAGAAGCAAAACACCACGCATCTAGAAACCCCATTACAAACCCAGGGGGAAAAGGGTTTAGAACAGGGCGCTCCTGTCGTCTCAACTATTGGACCACTACGACAAGGTCCAAATGCACTAGAAGACAAAAGAATCAGATGTAATATATAAGACTTTGCAAAAGCCCCGGACAAGTGTGACCAGGCGTAATAGCCACAAAAAGCTGCTAAAAAGGGAAAAACAGGGAAAATCGGTCGATGGATTATAATTTCCCCCACTAACAGAACCAGAAATATCGTCAAAAAGTAAAATCCGAGGGAGCTACGGGGAAAACTCTGTTCCACAAGGCACAGTAAACCCCTCCCATCTTGTTCCTCACCTTATATCCGACATAGACAAGGATTTAAACCACAGCACCGGTCTTCCTTTGCAGATGACACCCGAATCTGCTGACAGTGTCTTCCATTGCAGACACTGCAAAGCTCCAGGCAGACATCAACCAAATCTTTCAGTGGGCTGCAGAAAACAATATGAATTCAACAAATGAGAAATTTCAATTACTCAGATATGGTAAACATGGGAAATTAAATCTTCACAGAGTACAAAACAAATTCTGGCCACAAAATAGAGCGAAACACCAACGTAAAAGACCGGGGAGTGATTCATGTGGGAGGATCTCACCTTAAAGGACCATAACACTGTATCATCGCATCTGCTAGAAAAATGACAGGATGGATAATGAGAACCTTCAAAACTAGGGAGGCCAAGCCCATGATGACACTCTTCAGGTCACTTGTTCAAACTAGGCTGGAATATTGCTGCACACTAACGCACCTTTCAAGGCAGGTGAAATTTGCCGACCTAGAAAATGTACAGAGAACTTTCACGGCGCGCATAACGGAGATAAAACACCTCAATTATTGGGAGCGCTTGAGGTTCCAAACCTGTATTCCCTGGAACGCAGGAGGGAGAGATACATGATTATATACACCTGGAAAATCCTAGAGGGACTAGTACCGAACTTGCACACGAAAATCACCCACTACGAAAACAAAAGACTTGGCAGACGATGCACCATCCCCCCAATGAAAAGCAGGGGTGTCACTAGCACGTTAAGAGACCATACAATAAGTGTCAGGGGCCCGAGACTGTTCAACTGCCTCCCAGCACACATAAGGGGGATTACCAACAGACCCCTGGCAGTCTTCAAGCTGGCACTGGACAAGCACCTAAAGTCAGTTCCGGATCAGCCGGGCTGTGGCTCGTATGTTGGTTTGCGTGCAGCCAGCAGCAACAGCCTGGTTGATCAGGCTCTGATCCACCAGGAGGCCTGGTCTCAGACCGGGCCGCGGGGGCGTTGACCCCCGGAACTCTCTCCAGGTAAACTCCAGGCATTTACAAGTCATCATACCTGGAGTATACCTGGAGAGGGTTTTGGGGATCAGCGCCCCCGTGGCTCGGTCTGAGACTAGGCCTCGTGGTGGATCAGGGTCTGATCAACCAGGCTGTTACTGCTGGCCACACACAAACTGACATACGAACCACAGCCCGGCTGGTCAGGTACTGACTTGAGGTGCCTGTCTAGTGCCTTCTTGAAGACAGCCAGGGGTCTGTTGGTAATCCCCCCTTATGTATGCTGGGAGGCAGTTGAACAGTCTTGTGCCCCTGGCACTTACTGTGTTGTCTTTCAATGAACTCATGGCACCCCTACTTTTCATTGGGGGAATGTTGCATCTCCTGCTGAGTCTTGTACTTTCATAGGGAGTGATTTTCATGTGCAAGTTTGGTACTAATCCCTCTAGGATTTTCCAAGTGTATATTATCATGCATCTCTCTCACCTGCATTCCAGGGAATACAAATCAAGGGACTTGAACCATTCCCAGTAGCTTAGGTGCCTTATTGTACTTATGTGTTCCTTGAAAGTTCTTTGTACACTTTCCAGGTCAGCAATTTCGCCTGCCTTGAAGTGGGCAGTTAGTGTACAGCAGTATTCCAACCTACAGAGAACAAGCGATATGAAGAGAAATATCATGGGCTTGGCGTCCCTAGTTTTGAAGGTTCTCATTAGCCATCCTATCTTTTTCCTAGCAGATGCGGTAGATACATTGTTGTGGTCGTTGAAGGTGACATTATCGCTCTCAGGTCCTTCACATTACTTTTTTGCTCTATTGTATGGTTAGAATTTTCTAAATTAATATCACAGTTTCTTCAATTAAAGAGTAAGTTAGGATATTACACAGCCCAGATCTACTTCAGACCTTTCAGAGAGACCAAAAAGACTGATATCCTTAAAAAACACAAGTACAGTACATCAAACTTGAAGCAGTTCAGAAGTGCCATTATTAAGTTATCAGCCTCGAAGGGTTGAAGCTAATCAGATGAGGGACAGAAATTATTGCATGAACAGCAGTATTTTTGTTTTTCCAATTTCTTTCAGAAAAGTAGATTGGGACCTATATACAGTAGGGACCCGCTTTTTGGCATTTCGCCTTATGGTGTTCCGCTAATACGGCGATTTCAGGTTATGACCAAAATTTTCTATACGGCAAGCGGTCTTTCAAATATGGCACGTGCCACCTGGTTTGTTTACATTCTCCATGAGCACATCTCTCTATTATGTAATAATAATCACTCTTGGGCACGTTAAATGTCTAATTTTACATCAATATAGACATTTTCATTAATCCATCTATATAGGATATTTTTTTCAAAATTATATAAGAAAACAGAACTAGCATATAAAACATGCTGTTTATGTGCATGGGGGTTTGGGGTGCCGGGGTGAGGGAGGAAAACATTATGTAAAAATAATAATAATCACTCTTGGGCACATAAATCCTTATTTTACTTTAAATATAGCATTTTTCATTAACCCATCTATGATATTTTTTCAAATTATATAAGAAACAGGTTGTAGTAGCGGGGAAGTGGAAAAACATTTAGTCACTCCCCTTAATACATAACGCTTTTGTTTACAATTCTTGGCATGAATTATTCATTACTTCTCTCTTTGTTTATGATGGCATCTAAAGGTAGTTCTTATAAACAATTAAACTTGGTGAACATGGTATGTCAATGGTAATAATATGGCTCTGGGCAGCATTAACCCTTAAACGGTCCAAACAAATTGACGTTCAAATTCATAGTGCTACAAAAGTAGATCTACTTTTTTTTACATATTTTCAAATATAAAAAAAAATGTAAATAAAAGTTTTTTTTACATGATTTCAAATGTAAAACAAAAAAGAAGATCTACATTTTTTTACATACTTTCAGATGTTGAAAAAACGTATATATATGTTTGAACCATTTAAGGGTTAAATATCGTGTAGCTATGTACGTAGGTAGGTGTAGGTATGGAGCCCAAGCGGACTACATACCTACATTATTATTGTATGTAACTCATACTTATGTGTACCTATACCTAAGTAAACTTACACACTGTGCTGGCATGCAGGTACACATTAAAATCACTAAGAGGAGCATTAAATATTGTATAAAACGTTAATATAGATATTTTGCTTAATCCATCTAAATACACCCCACAGTAGATTAAATTAACAAATATGAGATGTGGTAGCCAGGTGACTTGTAGGACTTGTGGTAGCCAGGTATCTTGTAGGACTTGTGGTAGCCAGGCAACTTGTAGGATTTGTGGTAGCCAGGCAACTTGTAGGATTTGTGGTAGCCAGTCAACTTGTAGGAGTTGTGGTAGCCAGGCAACTTGTAGGACTTGTGGTAGCCAGGCGATTTGTAGTCCAACATCAAGAGAAAATGTGTACACTATAATATTACTGGGGGTAAGTGGAAAATTATTCCTTTCGTATGCCTTCACTCAGGGCGTCATTTCTTTTAAAAATGGGAGTGTTTCTCTTTATTATTCTACTGTATCAACATGGAGACAACTTGTACACAATGTAAAGTGACGAAAACCAGACATGTTCGCCTGCTTTGTTTACATTGTGTGGGTGGGGTGGGGTGGGGAGGGCTGCCCCTGTAGACTACCCATACTTCCCAAACCTGACTTCTTAAAATAAAACTCGCCTTTCACCCTACATTAAGACTACAAATATTTTAAGGTAATTAATGAATGTGCTGTATATGTATTTTATCGCTCTGGAGAGCTTTAATTAAATGTAGTATATTACATGTGGGTGGGGTGGGCTGACCTGGCTGGCTACCATGCCTCCCAGACCTGATTTCCTACAAATGAAACTCACATCTCACCCTACATTAAGACTACAAATATTTTAAGGTAAGTAATGGGTGTGCTGTGTGTGTATTTTACTTTTTATTGTTTTTAATGCCTAGTTCTATTGTTAATGTAATATGTTAGTGTAAACTTGTTACCTGGCATTTATATGCATTTATAAGTGGAAAAAATGGCGTTCTGCTTTCCAGCAATGTCTGCTTTCCGGCAGTAGCCTGGAACCTAACCTGCCATATAAGTGGGGCCCTACTGTAGACCAAAATCAATTCAAACTTTTCTCTAAGTAAGACTGGCCAGTTTTTAAGAAAGTAAGTAACTACAGTAATTTAGTAAGTTTGTTTTATGTAAGCATAATGTACATAACATACAAATTTGTAATAATGGTCTTGAGAGCACACATATGTTACAGGCACATAAAAGAACATTAAGTTGATTTAACATAGGGTAACTAGATAAACTCAAGCACTGTGGTTTATTTCTGATCAGAAGAGACGTTCTCCTATTATTTCACAGACACCAATTTGATTAATAAAATTGACACATGATAATTTACACAATCTGACATCAAATGATTGTTTTCTGTGAGGAAAACACATTGCCAGTAAAAGTTTAAAGCTGAGTAGAAGATGCATTCTCCAGTTATTTCTCAGAACCAACAAAATTTATGCTTACACAACTTAAACCCATAAAACACTCCATTCATTTCATTTGATGATCAGCCATTGAAGATGGATGCCAATCACATTGGTTTTATTTTAATTGGAGGAAAGCTCTAAACCTGTAGAAGTCATATAGCTTCTGTGGAATGGGGGGTATTCGAATTCGATCCAAGCAAGGGGAAAGGTGACTCAAGTTCCTTGGATCAAGAACACCTTAACAGTATCAGGGCAATAAGATAAAATAATACTACACCATTCCAAGAGTAAAAGTGACAAAATGGCATTTACCCGCTCCATTAATGGTTTCACTGCCATGTTCCCTGAAATTAAAAGTGCTGACAGTGTCAAAATTTTTCCTAAAAAAAAGCTAGTTTTATTTTCTGAAATGATAGAGAATTTTTTCGAAGGTAATGAAACCAAACACACGAAATGTGATGGAACACTTATGGAATTACACAAGTGCAAAGTTGGCATTCTGAATGTAATTTGTATAGCAGTGATTTTGCTGGTTTGAGTCTTTTTTTAAGCCAGTTCCAATGTGCAGTTTGGCCTAATTTCTAGCTGTTTTGCTAATATGCCTTCCATTTTATTGATGGAGCACAAAAAAGCATTCGTTCAATTGTCAGACCTACCGTATGTGTAATGTGCATGGGGCGGAGCAGTATAACAGCTTCATCTCGCCTGTCTATAGTACAGTATATAAGTCCCTTCTCTGCGCATGTGCTGTACTTTTATCAAGATAGATGAACTAAACCCATCATCTCCAGGCTGAGGGACTGATTACCTAAAACTTTTCACATTGCACGTTCTTTCCTATATTTGACTGATGAAGCCACTGACTGGCAAAACTTTTCCATAATAAAGATACCCAAATGTTGCACAAGTGCCCCATTCTTCAACATGAATATAATATGCAGTACTTTACAATATTTAAATATAGACTTCCACAGTGTAATATCACAAATAATGAAGATTAACATTAATTAATTAATTTTTTTTTTTTTTTAAGGAAGATGGCTTTATCTCACCCACATCGACCCTCTGCTCTCAAGCAGCAGAACAAGAAGCACCAGACTCTTGGACATCGCAGTAAAGGGTCTGTTGCTAAATCCAACAAAGGTAAGACATGCTCTCCATAAGCAATGTGTAAAATATGAAATGTATGGTGTTCTAATGCATTTGTGGTGTTAACTCCTAAACTGTGGCATACCCGAAAAAAAAATTCCTTTGTGTATGGGAAGAGTTTGAAAAGAATTTTTTTTTTCTCATAGAATGAAAGAGTGCATTTTTATGAATCAGATAAGACTAAAATGAGTGGAATCTAATTAAAAAATTATAGATTTTATGGTGTGTTGAAGTTGGCAAAAAAAAAAATGACCACTTGTCAGCATCAGCAGCATAAATACACCACTGATAGACATGTATACATTTTACATTTTACAAATTATGTTTTTTTTTTTCAGTTTAACTTTTTTAGAACTTCAAACATGGGGAAATGCTTAACCTAACATGTTTCCACTTGGAAAATACAGTATACAGTAGGGCCCCGCTTTACGGCGTTTCACCTTACGGCGTTCCGCTAATACGGCGATGTCAAATTATGACCAGAATTTGCTATACGGCAAGCGGTCTTTCAAATACGGCATGCCCCACCTGGTTTGTTTACATTCTCCCTGACCACATCTATTATTGTCAGGAAACTTTCCAAAATTTCAAGTGTTTTAACCCTTTGACTGTTTCAGGCCCCTTTCTGAAACTGTCATTCTATGTCGCTAAATTTTTGAAAAAAAAAAAAAAAAAAAAAATTTCTTATGAAATGATAGAGAATCTTTTCCCGATGGTAATGGCACCAAAAGTTCGAAATTTGGTCAAAAACTCATGGAATTACGCTTCCGCGAAGTTAGCAGTCTCGGCGACATTTGCGTATCGGCGATTTCGCCGAATTTGAGCCCTATTTTCAGCCAATTCTGTTGTTCCAGTTGACCAAACTCATAGCTATTTCTTTAGAACTCCATTTTATCTATCAGCTGAGTACAAGAAACCTCCCATTTACCAATTTGGACTACCCAATATTGTGGTCAGAAATTGGCAATTTGGCCAATTTCACGCAAATTAAAAAAGATGCCAATTTCAAAAAAGGGTCCAGAATAAACAATGTAGACATTCTTGGCACTAAAATATAACATATCCTCTGTTCATTAGTCACGTCCCTAGGCCCCTCTTATATTACTATTGCTTTCTATTTTGATTTTTTATTCATACAAAAAAATACAAAATTTACTGTTATGCAGACTACTGCATTATTGTAAAAATGGTACAAATAATATCAGTGCACTAGTGAAAGAATATTAGACTCCCCAGTTGACGTGTATTGGACGTGTGGTGTGATTTGTTTACTCCTGAACATTGGTAAAAATCGAACATTTCCGCTACTTTGAGCTCAGTTTCAAGGTCGTTTTCATTGTCAAAGTAATGAAAATCATCTCTATTTCTGTAATGTGTTTTCCATTTTATCACCTAAGACCATGAAAACGCAAATACATCGATAAATACTATACGAAAATACACCTCAAAGTCGGCGTTTTAATCCAAAAAAACGATCAGTTTTTTTTTTCTCATTACACACTGTGTGCTGCAGGATTTTTTTTATGTGGTGCACACTGACCACACAGACCCATTGCCCTCACATGGGGCCTACCAGTTTTCTTCCGATGTTTAAAGCCACTAGAATTATTAGTATATTACATCTGAAACACTGGCGAAAGAGTAATATACGCCCAAAACATCAAAGGGTTAAAGTTACTGCGTTTTTATATGTACTCTGAAATTTAAAATTAGTGTCCGTACAAATATACTTACTGTGCGGGTGTGCAGGTACACTTAAAATCATAAGTCTCTCTTTACCATACCCAAACTCCCGTAATAAAATTTACTCTTGGCACACAAAAATACTTTTTTTTAAAACTTAAATATAGGCATTTTCATTAACCCATCTTGATATTTTCCTAAAATTATATAAAAAACCCTTTAAAGCTAAAACAGTACATACACTCACAAAAATAGAAATTGACGTAAAATGAATTTTTTCCAAAGCTGTGAGGGAGTTTTTTAAAAATTCCGTTTTTTAGTCAAATTTTGGGGGGATAACTGAAAAAATATTTTTTTTCGTATGCTTCACTTATATATAGAAATTTTCAAACCCCTTTGGTTTATGCTTTTTATAATAAAAATAATAATAATACGTGGACCCTTGACCAACGCTGGCATCATCAAACTTTAAATCCGACTGCGATACTTTTAAAACCAAAAAATTTTTGCCTCGACTAAACTAAAAAACTCGACCAATGCGATTCTTTTCCTCGAGACCGCCACTTGGGGCCAGTGTTTACAAGCCAGCCACCACCGTGGTCCCACCAAAACTACAATCAAACATTTCATATTATCCAGCGTTTGTAGTGTTGCCCTCAAAATAAGTCACCAGGGCCCCAAAAAGCTTCTAGTGCCAACCCACAGCAAAAGGGGGTGAGAATTACTAGGAGTAAAAGAAAGAATCATTCTAATATAAAAAGGGGGAGGCTGTCTCCGAGCGGGCCCGGGTTTTTGACACAAAACCCCAATCAACCATCGCTACTTTGGGGGGTAAAAAACGCAATCAAGGAAGCTTTTTCTTCCCAAAGGTCAACTATGTTTTTAAAAATAAATTGCAAGGATAGAAGATGTGAGAGACTGTATTGGGTGGATCCAAAAACAGATGCAGGAAAGACTCTAAACGTCAATGTGAAAAGGCAAAAAACTTGCTGACGATTAATTTAAAAAAATGCCTACAACTATGGTATGTGTGCTAATGCTTGGTGATTGAAAAGTAAGCCTTTATTGGGGATCCTCTGAAACCCCCATGTTCGGGAAAAAATAATGCCTAAAGGACTTGACACCTAAATCCTAATGGAAGGGTATTCCCCCCTAAAAACTAACACAACCATACTCTCCCCTCCTCCCATCCCATCAACATCCCAGATTTCATTAAAGGTAAGTGTCCAATATTTATTTTATTTAAACTATTGTTATTTTGTTATTGTAATTTTTCTATTTCATTTAAAATTAATATTTCAGTGGGGAAAATTTTTTTTTTTTTACTTTTGGGTGTCTTGCACAGATTAAATTTTATTTTTGTTATTTTTATGGGGAAAAAAAACTCAAATAACGATAATTTTTACTAACGATGATCCTCAGGAAGGTTAAATCGTTGGGCGAGGGTCCACCGTAAAAAAAATACGAAATCTTATTTGCTCTAAAAAAAAGGGTGTTGCTGTTTTTTTTATTCTTTCCAAATTGTACAACTTTTGCCAGGTAAATTTTGTATTGGAGGTAATTATTATAATAAAAAAAAAATCGAGGTAAAGTTTTACAGACTCTTACAAACGTACATGAATGAACAAAAATAGACACATATTTATGCATTTATTTTTTTTCCTGACCAAGTGAGCCCCCATATCTGTTCTTTTTTATTCTTTCATTGTCTAACTCGTATCTCGTTTACTCTTTTGTTAATAGTTGGGTTTCATTACGATGGGGTCTAAGGTTTGCTGTGAAAAAAAAGGATCGTAAGCCTCTTGCTTTAAGTGCTAAGTTAGAGGATGATGGGGCCCTTCTGATTTTATTCAAAAAAACATCCTGCCACCACCTCCACACATTAATATTAAAATTTTAAGGGAAGTAATAAGTGCTCTGGGTATCTACCTTTTATTGTGTTTTTTAATGCCTTTTCTATTGCTAACTTAATAAATTGTGTAAACTTGTTGTCTGGGGATTTTTGCATATTTTAGTGCCTGATAATAATACCTGGGGACCTGTGTGGTAGCTGGGTGCAGGGACAACATTACGTTTTCTCTTCTCAGCCATCAGAGAAAACGTGTATGAATCTGCATTTGGCCCAGCCACTCCCCCACTCCACTTTTGTTTACAATTTTCGGCATGAATTATTCATTACTTCTCCCTTCGTTTATGATGGCATCTAAAGGTAGTTGTTAGAAATGATTAAATTCAGTGAACAAGGTACGTATGTTGATGTTAATAATATGGCTCTGAGCCACAGTGTAGGTAGCCGGTAGGTGTATCCCAGGCGGGCTATGCCTACCGGCTACCTACACTGACTTCCTACAAATAAATACTACTCACCTCTCTTCCTATATTAACCCTTAAACGGTCCAAACAGATCGATGTTCAAATTCGTAGTGTAAGCAAACACTATAACATATTTATTAGAAAACGTTTCGGTCCTGGGACCTTGATCACTTCTAACATACAGAGGTAGAAAGACATTATATATATAGGCGGAGAGTGAAATGTGACGCACGTGACCTGAGGAATGTCATAAGAACATAAGAATGGAGGAACACTGTAGAAAGCCTACTGGCCCATGCGAGGCAGGTCCTTATCAAAACAACCCCTGCCCACGATGAGGACGGGCAGAACAAGAAATCCATGTGACTCCCGCGCCGTTGGGTTGGTGCTGCTTTAAATACCAACCCAGCGGCGCGGGAGTCACATGATTTCATCGTCTGCCCATCCTCATCGTGGGCAGGGGTTGTTCTGATAAGGACCTGCCTCGCATGGGCCAGTAGGCTTTCTACAGTGTTCCTCCATTCTTATGTTCTTATGACATTCCTCAGGTCACGTGCATCACATCTCACTCCCGCCTTATATATAATGTCTTTCTCCCCTCTGTATGTTTAGAAGTGATCAAGGTCCCAGGACCGAAACGTTTTCTAATAAATATGTTATAGTGTTTGCTTACGTGTCTTTCTAAACCAACGTAGGAGTGAGGACCTGATTAGCAGGTATAGGTCAGCAATAGAAATAATTAGAAGTAAGGGTGGGAACCCTCTCATATGGGGTATTTCCCAAAGGAGGGGAGTTGGAAATGAATGGTTTGTCCAGGGCAATTGGTGCAATTGCTGGCTGGAAAAATTTACTGTAAGGAAAATGCAGTAACATTCATTGACAACTGGGACCTCTTCTATGGCAAAATGACATGTTTGCTAGGGATGGGGTCACTTATCTAGGTGTGGGGGGGAGCACGGGCAACTGCAGTGGAGGGAGCAGTTAGGACTTTAAACTAGGAATAGTTAGGGGTATGGGTTTTGCAGGAAAGCAGTGAAGTCCCAGTGTATTTAATATACAAGTTCTAGGGGAACTATAATAATAAGAACGAGATAGAAAATTGAAAAGCCAGGGACCTTGGGTGATAAGGACAGTAATAGGTTTGGGTAAAAAATAGAAATGAGCAGGAAGGGTAAAGAGAAAGGAGAGCCCTTTCAATTTTTATTATGCTAATTGCCGTAGTGCTAGGAATAAGATGGACGAGTTGAGATTAGTTGCTAGTGTAGGTAACATTGATGTATTTGCCTTAACTGAGACGTGGTTTAATTCAAAAAGTCGGACATGCCTGCGGAATGTCATATTCAGGGTTTAAAATTTTTCCAAGAAGATAGAAGTATTTGGGGGGGGGGTGGGGTGGCATTTTATGTCCGAGATCGCTTGAACTGTTGCATAAAAAAAGGGTATTAAGTCTGAAAGTAACACATACAGAGTCTGTTTGGATAGAATTTCAGAGGGGCATGAAAAACTGGGTTTTTGGAGTGATATACCGTCCCCCAAACTTAGATAGGACCAAGGGAAAAATACTATGGGAGGAAATTGTTAAGGCCACAAGGCACGATAATGTAGTAATTCTAGGGGACTTTAACTTTAGTCATGTTGATTGGAATTTCTTGACTGGGAATTAGAAACATACGACTCTTAGAAGTATTTCAGGATTGTTTTTTGAGCAGTTTGTGACAGAACCTACAAGGGGAAATAACCTGCTGACTTAGTTATGGCCAATGAATCCCTTTTTTAATAATTAGAAATTTCAGGGGAACTGGGTGCTAGCGCCACAAACAATTAATTTAGCTTTGAAGGGAATACGATATAGCGTAACTCGTAACAGCCCCAAATTTTTCGTTTGGGAAATTTACATGGTTTAGAGAACACTTTACATCTTTTTACTGGGGTAACGAAGAAAAATTATCAATATGACAGTTTTCTGAACCGTACATGCTGCTCAAAGAGGTTTATCCCTAAAAAAAAAAATTAGAAAAAAATAGAAATCCCCAAAAAAGGATAAAATAGGCTCAAAATCTACTAGGGCATAAAAAAGGGAAATTTTATGGGCGATAAAAGAGGGGAGGGTCACTTATGTACAGATATTGACAAAGGGGGACTTTAAAAAAGGGGAAAAGAAAGTAAAAGGGGACATAAAAATTAAATTTGCGGGGATTCTAAAACAAACCCAAAAAAATTTTTTTTCCGGGTCTATAGAACAAAAGTTAGAGAAAAATAGGTCCCCTTAAAAAAAAATATGGGCATTTTTACCAAAGAGAATGAAAGTGCTTGATTTTAAATAATTTTTTTTTTCCTCTTTTTTTTACACGGGAAACACTAACAATATCCCCAGTAATTAATTTTAAGGGGCAGAAAAGATAAATTATGTAACATCACAGTCCCTATGAGAGGTTTGAGGCAGATAGACAGCTAAAGCAAAATAACCCCGGGGTCCTGATGGGGGTTTTTTTCAAGGGTTTTTAAAGGGAACAAAATGGAATCTGTAAACCTTAACTAAATTTTTAATTTACTCTTCAAACAGGTGAGTGTCTGAAGGGGAAGGGGCTAATGTAACCCTATTTTTAAAACAGGGGACAAGCTTTACCGTAAAATTTACCGCCCAATAAGCCTCCCTCAATTGTACAAATTACTAGAGTCATTAAAAGCTGAGATTAAAAGAACCATCCGAAAAGCTACTTGATTAATGATACTCAGCATGGATTCAAAAGGGGCCGGGTCTTGTCTAAAAAAATTTTAAACTTCCCCTTCAGTAAAGCTTTGAGGCTGTTGACCACAATAAAAAATTTTGATATTTTTTAATTAGATTTAGTAAGGCTTTTGATAAGTTCCGCACCATAGACTGTTAAAGAAAGTGCAGCTCATGGGGATTGGGGAAAAGTGCTCTCGTGGATCAGTCATGGGTCACGACAGGAAGCAGAGTGTCCATAAATGGGGTTTAAAAACCAGGGGATCAAACAATGGCGTTCCACAGGGCATCTTGGGCCCTTTTGTTTAAAAATATACAAAGATCTTTTAGAGGGGTTTCTAGTATAGGCAATTCGCCGAGATACAAAGATAGGAGGGTAATTTATTTAAAATGATGTTGGGAACTTCAGAGGATTTAAACAAACTCTATTCTTTGGGCAGAAAAGTGGCAGATGCGTTTAATGTAATAAATGCAAGGTTCTGAAGCTTGGGAGTGCCCCTAACCCTATAAATTTTAAATTAAATGATGTAGAATTAGCCATACAGATTGCGAAAAGGACTTGGGTTATGGGGACAGCAACCTTAAACAAGACCCAAAGCCCAAGCGTACGTAAAAAGGCAAATAGATTACTGGGATTTATTAAGAAATGAAGCAAAAGAATCCAAGGTCAACTGCACTTTTTACATCTTAGTAAGGCCTCACCTAGTTTTTGCAGCTCAGTTTCGGGCTCCTAACAAAAAGGACATAAATTCGTTAAAAACATTCACGTAGGATGCTAAATTTTTACTAGCATCAGAAATCTTCCCTTATGAAGAAAGATTGAAGACTTTAAGTTACATCCACTTGTTGACCAGAATGTAAACCTTCGAATGATATATTATTTCCTTATTTAATGGGGATTAAATAAGGTTTTAGAATGATTAAATTCAAGAAAAGGCAGTAATGGATTTAAATTAATAAGTTAGTTGAGCAAGGACATAGGAAGTTGGTTTGGAATAGGGGTCTGATGTCAACCGCTACCAAATTGGTTTATTAGACTCGCTTTTGGGTATTTAACTCTTAGGTTGGTAAAACATGATGGAGGGTGGATTTAGTGGAACTCACATCAGAGCTAATTTTTGAGAAAATTGGGTTGGCAATGTTTATTTTAAAGTAGGGATAATGAAAAGGGACCTGCCTATAGGGGCCGGAGGCTTGAGATGTGCCTCCTTCTTATGTGTTATGTCATAATTACATAAGGAATGGAGAACCAAATCCGTAGTGCCAGCAAAAGTAGATCTATTTATTACCTTTTCCAAATAAGAAAAAAAAAAAAAATAGATAACTTCTCGCGTTGGGTTTTCACTGTTAAATACCAACCCAGGCGGGATCTACATTTATTTTTACTCCTTTCAGATGTTGGAAAGTATTTTGTTTGGGATTAAGGGTTAAGACTACACATTTTAAGGTAAATAAGGGTGTACGTATGAGTATTTTACCTCTCTGGGATGTTTTAAATATTGTATATTAAGTATATTAAGTATTATTTTCATATAGTTGGACTTGAGTCCTGGAAATGGGAAGTACAATGCCTGCACTTTGAAGGAGGGGTTTGGGATATTGGCAGTTTGGAGGGATATGTTGTGTATCTTTATACGTATATGCTTCTAAACTGTTGTATTCTGAACACCTCTGCAAAAACAGTGATAATGTGTGAGTGTGGTGAAAGTGTTGAATGATGATGAAAGTATTTTCTTTTTGGGGATTTTCTTTCTTTTTAGGGTCACCCTGCCTCGGTGGGAGACGGCCGACTTGTTGAAAAAAAAAAAAAAAAAAAGAGACGGGGAGCCAGGGCTACCTACGCCTGGGCTACCTGCACCTGACTTCCTACAAATAAGTACTACTAACCTCTCTCCCTACATTAAGATTACAAATACTTTAAGATAAATAATGAATGTACTGTGAATGTATTTTACTTTGTGTGTTTTTAATGCCTAGTTCTATTACGAACTTAATATAATTTAGTGTAAACTTGTTGTCTGGCATTTATATGCATTTATAAATGGAAAAAAATGGCGTTCTGCCTTCCGGCAAAGTCTGTTTTTCCAGTGACAGCCTGGAACCTAACCTGCTGTATAAGTCGGGCCCTACTGTATGTTGATGAAATAATTTTTTTTTTTTTTTTTACTGCTATCTTCTGACACTGTGTATAATACACAAATAACCTGCACATAGGAGACTGAAGCATAAGATGGCATTTTGGTATGACCATTGATAAATTAGACGTGCAGATAAGATAAGATTTTCTTCGGATTTTTAACCCTGAAGGGTTAGCCACCCAGGATAACCCAAGAAAGTCAGTGTGTCATCTAGGACTGTCTAACTTATTTCCATTGGGGTCCTCAATCTTGTTCCCCAGGATGCGACCCACACCAGTTGACTAACACCCAGGTGCCTATTTGCTGCTAGGTGAACAGGACAACAGGTGTAAGGAAACGTGTCAAAATGTTTCGACCCGCCGGGAATCAAACCCGGGCCCTCTGTGTGTGAAGCGAGAGCTTCAGCCACCAGGCCACCGGGCACCATTAACTAGTCATACAGAAAAACAAAGGAAAGAGAGCCAGAAAATATAGGAGAGGGCATCAGGGATGGGTATAGTGTGCTTCTGTATGACTAGTTAATGGTTCATATTGCACTGAAACATCATCATAAGTTTCAGTCTCGTATGTGCGGAGTTATTTTTGTATTGTACCAGTTACGGTATTGTCTCTTTTTATTCTTCATTATGTACAAGAAATACTTATAATATTACAGTTGTATCAAAGTGTAACACATTCAGAAACAAATAAAAAAATCCCCAAAATCGAAATATTTCGATTATTATTATCCTATTAACTTTTTAAGGCCCCGATAAGCAGTTTTTTTTTTTCAACCCCCAAACTGCCAATTCCCAACCCCTAGGCAAGGTGTACCCACAGTAAAGTCCCAAAAAAATAACTTTCAATCCCCTTTACTAAATATACCCTTTCACCTCCACTTCAGTAAAAAATTCGTCTCTGATTTTTCAACGCCATGCACACTTTGAAGCAATTTTTCTTTCAACCCCTATCCCTCCAAACTGCCAACACCCCTACCCTCTCCTTTAAATGCAGATTTACCTTCCATTTTCTACCCAGTTCCTCTAATAAAACATAACGTTTCCCTGAATCCCTTTCACTAATTATTAAATCCGTTCACACTCCAAAGTTCCACATTGGATCTCCAAATAAACCATTGCCCATTGACCTTCATCTAAGCTCATCAACGTGGAGTCCAAGCCCTTTCCAAAAATCCTCCTTAAACAAACACAAACCTTTCTACGACCCCTACCCTGCCTTCTTCCTTAAGATTTATACGCTCTCCATATCATTCTACTTTGATCCATTCTCTCTAAATGACCAAACCACCTCAACAACCCCTGTTCAGCCCTTTGACTAGTACTTTTATTAACTCCACACCTTCTCCTAATTCCCACACTTTGAATTCTCTGCATAATATTTACACCACACATTGGCCTTAACCCCTTCAGGGTCCAAGGCCAAAATCTGAAGTGGTGCTCCAGTGTCCAAGAAATTTTGAAAAAAAAAAAAAAATTATTTTTTCTTACAGAATTAAAGAGCATATTTTTGTGAAGGTAATAAGACAAAAAAAAAATTCTGATCAGTACTTACCGAGATACAGTGCCAAGAAGTTTGTCGAAAATGATGTGGTGGCGGCAACATCGACGAATTCCACATACGCGCATTACATTATTTTGCGGTTTTTGTTGTTTTTTCTTTTCTTTTCCAATTTTTTTCTATTCCTACTAACATTTGGGGCCTGAGAGACCAATACTGTATATAATGTATTTATATAAACTCACTGTATTGAACACAATAACCGCACTAAAGTTATCATCATATTATTGTTTACCACTGTTGTTTATTACAATAAACATGCACAAATCTTGTATAATACTAATGTTCTATCATATATTTGCATATTTACAATTACTGGACATGGTTTTAGAACTGTGGAGCTTGTGGAACTCCTTGAAACAAGGCACCATGCACAGAGGCACCTTACATTCCTCACACATAAACCGAGTGTCTTTGCCTCTTTGTTGCCGTCTATTTGTTTGTGCACAGACGATGCATCTCTTCTGAGCAAATTTCTTCTGAGTTGAAGGAAGTTGTATTATGAAATGATCACCTTCCCTCCTCAAACGCTTGGGTATATCCTGAGGAATTCGAGGGACCGTGTTGTATAGCAGGTGTTGTTACCTGGTACTTCATTATGATTTTGTCTGACAACAGACAAACAAAATTCACCATACGGTGGTCTGTTCCCGTCTTTATTTGGTACATATTATATGCATTGAGCATTGAATGTCCATGAGATGGAAGAAAAGTTTCATGTACCACTTGTAACTCTTACGAACACAGTCAACAAAACCAATCTGCATGTACATTTGTCAACCAAGCGCACGTTTTGTGTATAATCAATCACTGTCACTGGTTTTCGAATCGTTCATTAGTCACTCGATAAACCCTTTGCCATGTCTTGCATTTCATTACGGTGAATGGTTGTCAACAATGTAACATCTTGTTTGTCAGGGCCACCGTAATGCCATGATGTCTTTGGGCCCAGTAAAACCTGCACGTCATCACCACGAGCACCTGCGTTGAGCCTGGGCATATGTTTACGATTAGAACGCACTGTGCCAAAACATCTGTCATGTTCACTCCCCATGAAATCACTGAGTAATGGGCTTGTGTACCAGTTATCGGTTTTATAATGTATGCCCCTTACCAAGATAAGGTGCCATCATGTTTCTCACCACGTCCCTGAGATACCCAATAACATCTTGGTATCTTTCAATGTTTTACTACCCGTGTATACAACAATATCCAACACTGGCACTGTCACAATCACAGAGTACAAACAGTTTTATACCAAAGCGTTTTCCTCTTGTCGGTATATACTGCTTGAATGACAGTCTACCTTTGAACAAATAAAAGGGACTCGTCAATTACAAGATTCTTGAATGGATAAAAGTATATGCTGAACTTTTTTTTGAGATACATGAAAACATTTCTAATCTCTTATAACCTGTCACTTCTGTCAGGCTGGTTTTGTCAGAGAAGTGCAACATATTTAACAGTAGGAAAAAAACCTGTTCACTGGTATGATTTCACTAAAGACCGGGGTAAAAATTTAGCCGATCTGTGGGACCAGTATGCTTTTATATTATGCTCATAGACGTGAGGCATAAGCATTATTGTTGCAAAAAGCAAATACATTTCTGCAACAGTCGTCTCTTTCCCCTGTGTAGTCTTGACTGTGGTGATAAGATCGTATTTGCCATGGTGTACTAAAAATACTTATTATTTCCCTGACAATAATTTCCATCAATGGCTGGCCCAAAGAATAATTCAAAGAATTCCAGTTCATTGGCCGTGGTTCCAAGGGGACAAGTAGGTAGAATTCCACTTTGAGAATCATAAAAGTGGTGAGGCTTGGGAACAAAATTGGGATTTTGCTGCCAATCCCACATACGGTTTGCTGGTGGATACTGGGGCATCATTAGGCTGGTTGTGCGGGTGGTTGTGGTTGTGGTGGGCTGGTGGTGGCGCTCTGCTTTGTCCTTGAACTGGCGAGTCAGCAGCGTGGGGTCCCAGCGTGGCCTCGTGAGTCAAAGCATGGCGGTGCCACTACCATCACCACAAACACCCTCCACTGATGCCTGTGGTCTATCCATGTCAAGTGTAGCCACATCATCCTCACTATCACTACCCAAAACTGGTGTTGGGCCACGGGATGTACTCCGGGATGTTTCTCCGTCCCCTGGGCACAGCATAGGGTACCCCTACCCCAGCGCATGCAGCGGCGAACATACCGACGCTTCACTGGTGAATATGATTCCTCACTATCACTACTCGATTGATCGTCGAGCGCAATAAAATCACAGTCCACGTCACTATTTATCATCATTACTGAAATCAGGGCCTGGCCACGCGAAAATATTAGTTTTCTCTTGCGATGAGGAACAACCAACCGTGAGTCACGAGTGCCCACACCAGAGGTAGAAGGTTGAGGATTGTCAGGGTTTTCTGCACTATTGTCGATATCCTGGTCATTCTTTTCGGTCACTAACTGATCAAAGCCGTAGAATTCGTCTTCATTTCCACTTCCATCAGTGTCAGAACTATCAGATAGGAAGAGGAGAGTCCCAATTTTCCGGGGAGTGAGAGCTGACTTGCGACGAGGCATGGTGAACAAGGGTAACTGAGCCGGCGTTCCCACAATGCTATGCGGGTACCTAGATTTTTTGTTTATGGCGCACACCCACCACGCAGACCCGTTCTCTCACATGTAGGCCTATGAGCGTTTTTGCGCTAAATTTGACGGCGCTAGAATTTTGGCATAGATCTATGGTTTGGACACTCAACGTAAAGCCGTTGATCTACGGGACGGACCCTGAAAGGGTTAAACAAGACATCTTCACTGCCTCCAACCACCTCCTTGCTGCAGCATTTACAACCCAAGCTTCACACCCATATATGAGTGTTGGTACCGCTATACCTTCATTCATTCCCTTCTTTGCCTCCACTGATAACATTTTTTTGTCTCCACATATACATCAACACGCCACTCCCCTTTTTTCCCTCATCAATTCTATGGTTAACCTCATCCTTCATAAACCCATCCGCTGACACATCAACTCCCAAATATCTGAAAAAACATTCACTTCTTCCATATTCCTTCTCTCCAATGTGATATCCAATTTTTCTTTATCTAAATCATTTGATACCCTCATCACCTTACTCTTATCTATGTTCACTTTCAACTTGAAAGAATATCCTGGGTTATATAAACATACTGTGTGTCCATAACACCTGTTTCTTTCAGACTACTGTCAGACATATATTTACAACAGAACCCTATGATGTTACGATTGTTTCAAGGTGTAATACTTATTCGAACATGGAAATATGTTGCATTGTCTGACATTAGGTTCTCATACGTTAAATCTACTTACTGTGCTGTGGCTAAATTCCACTGTTAATATCATGAAATTGTAATACATTTGGAATGAATAAGTCATTCTTATGCCACTTCCACACTGTTTTCTGGTAGGGAAGCTGGTGGAGAAACAGCAGCAGCTGACTACTTATGATAGTTAGGCATACTAATACGTCAGATACGTAGTCATCACCTTCATTGTTTACTTATGATATTTAGACATACTAGTATGTCAGATACATAGTCATCACCTGTGTAGTTAACCATGATGCACTGTATGGACCTTCCTGGCCTTAGATTTTTTTCAGTGGTATGAAGAGATTGCAAAAGACCCAGACAGTTGTGCTGAGGTCAAAAATATTGGTAGGTGGTTATGAATTCATACATTTATTAATGTATGAATTCATAACTTAGCCATACAGATTGCGAAAAGGACTTGGGGGTTATGGTGAGCAGCAACCTTAAACCAAGACAGCAATGCCTAAGTGTACGTAATAAGGCAAATAGATTACTGGGATTTATATCAAGAAGTGTAAGCAACAGAAGTCCAGAGGTCATACTGCAGCTTTATACATCATTAGTAAGGCCTCACCTAGATTATGCAGCTCAGTTCTGGTCTCCATATTACAGAATGGACATAAATTCGTTAGAAAACATTCAGCGTAGGATGACTAAATTAATACATAGCATTAGAAATCTTCCTTATGAAGAAAGATTAATGACTCTAAGTTACATTCACTTGTTAGACGAAGAATGAGGGGAGACCTGATCGAAGTGTATAAGTGGAAGATAGGTATTAATAAAGGGGATATTAATAAGGTCTTGAGGATGTCTCTCCAAGAGAGAACCTGCAGTAATGGATTTAAATTAGATAAGTGTTGGTTTGGAAATAGGGTAGTTGATGAGTGGAACAGTCTACCTAGTTGGGTTGTTGAGGCTGGGACTTCGGTTGTTTCAAATTTAGGTTGGATAAGTACATGAGTGAGAGAGGTTGGATTTGAGTGGGACTTTCACATCAGAGCTTATTTCTTGGGTGGCATTGAAAATTGGGTTGGGCAAATGTTTTGTTAGTGGGTTGAATTGTAAAGGACCTGCCTAGTATGGGCCAACAGGCCTCCTGCAGTGTTCCTCCTTTCTTATGTATTATTTTTTAAAAAAATTAATAATATAGGTAAGTTAGAAATTGGCCTTTAATTATTAACCTCTCTTGGGTCACCACTTCTGTAGATTTGTGTAACTTTCATGTTGAATTATTGAATAATGCTGGAATGGTTGGTGAGAGAACAGGATTCACTTTTTGTATGATAGTAGTGGTATATTACCTTTCTTTTCTGTTGTGTTTTCAATGACATTATTATTGAAATAATTTTTTTTTTTTTTTTAACAAGTCGGCCGTCTCCCACCGAGGCAGGGTGACTCAAAAAAGAAAGAAAATCCCCAAAAAGAAAATACTTTCATCATCATTCAACACTTTCACCTCACTCACACATAATCACTGTTTTTGCAGAGGTGCTCAGAACACAGCAGCTTAGAAGCATGTACCTATAAAGATACACAACATATCCTTCCAAACTGCCAATATCCCGAACCCCTCCTTTAGAGTGCAGGCATTGTACTTCCCATTTCCAGGACTCAAGTCCGGCTACATAAAAATAACCGGTTTCCCTATAACCGGTTTCCCTGAATCCCTTCACTAAATATTACGCTGCTCACACTCCACACACTGTGTAATTAGTTAGGGATAGGTTAAGAGAACTTAAGTCGTTATCAGCGAAATGATTTCTTAATTGGGCAGGGGAGTATGGAATTTTGCTGGCTAAGTTTGTTCATATTATTCCAAGGAATTCATTTACATAGTTTATTTGCAGATTGGGTAATTGGAAGGAGGGGTTCTTTAGTTTAGTCAAGATTTAGCTAATTGACTGGTGCCTCATGTTTGAGGGTGTTTTCCAGGTCTATTTTTTTAATATCATCTTTTGTTTGATTCTCTTGGCATAATATACCCATAGTTGTCTTGATTTCCGTGTAAGTTTGGAAAATGTAATAATATATCCCAGTGCTTGTTCTTAAGTATTAATCCCCCCCCCTCTCTGTGTTTTTAATAATTGTTCTTTTTGTTAATGGTTATTTTTCCTTTGTTGTGATCCTTTTATTTTTAGTAGACAATGTGTATTGTATAGGCTGTTAATTACTTATAGGATACATTGACACATTCATTAATATCTTGGTCATTGTTAACCCTTTGACTGTTTTGGTCATATATATACGTCTTATGAGCCACCGTTTGTGACGTATATGTACTTATAAATTCTAGCGACTTCAAATCAAGCAGGAGAAAGCTGGTAGGTCCACATGTGAGAGAATGGGTCTGTGTGGTCAGTGTGCACCATATAAAAAAATCCTGCAATACGCAGTGCATAATGAGAAAAAAAACTGACTTTTTTTTCTTTTAATTAACCCGTAAACGGTCCAAACGTATATATATGTTTTTTCAACATTTGAAAGTATGTAAAAAAAGTAGATCTTTTTGTTTTTTTACATTTGAAAATGTGTAAAAAAACTTTGATCTCCTTTTTTTTGTTTTTACATTTGAAAATATGTAAAAAACATAGATCTACTTTTGTAGCACTACACATGTGAACGTAGATCTGCTTGGACCGTTTATGGGTTAAAATGCCGTCTTTCTGGTCTATTTTCGTATAGTATTTATGGTTGTATTCTCGTTTTCTTGGTCTCATTTGATAGAATGGTAAACATATTATAGAAATAGAGGTGATTTTGAATGGTTTTACTATGAAAAGAACCTTCAAATGGAGCTCAAAGTAGGGGAAATGTTTGATTTTTGCCGATGTTCAAAAGTAAACAAATAATGTCATTTTCCAATAAATGTCCAAGTATCTGTTCTAATATGCAGTCATGAATGGGTTGACAAAATTTATACAGTTATTACAATATTGCAGTAGTCTGCATAACAGTAAATCTTCTATTTTTTTATTTTTTCTACTTTGCTGGGATAATAGATGTATTTCAAGGTGCTTTATTACTTTAAACATGCAGAACATGCATTGCTTACATGTGCCACTGAGGCAGTTACCCATAATACATTGTATAGATCTGACTTTTCCTAACAAAATTTCCCAGGCATGAAGAGGTGATAGGTGATCCAAACAGTTAAGCTGATATACAGTGTACCATTAATTAAGACATGATCTGTTAACACTTTTCACTGTAAAACGGTTGAAAAATTGTTGCATTATTTTGATGAGCATACTGTGATCTTCTTTTAGGACAAAGTAAATTGAGGGAAAAATATGGCACGCCGCAGGATCTATTGCCACTCCATTTCGTGGTCAGCCTATGCACGAGGCCACTTTTTTGGGGAAGGTCTAGTCTCGCTCCAAATGTAAACACCCTCCCATGCTATCAATTACATGTATTTGTGACCGTGCTCATACCATACTCATTTGTGTATTAATAAATAAATTTTTGATAATTTCATCAGCCCATCTCATTTTTGGATAGTAATTCTGGCACCCAGATGCAATGAGAGTGATGCTTAAAGTGCCAAGTAGTAGTATAAGCATGAAAGTCGTGGTGTTTTGAAAACAAGTGAGATTGTAGATTAGCTTAAAAGTGGAGCAGGTGTGATGGATGAAATGTATTTGTGTCGTTATTTAATGAAACTACCACTCACGGCAGTTTACTGCTCAGTTGAGCTACATCACCATCTCTTAACACAACATGCAAGGGAATGAGGCATTTAATCCTTTGAGGGTCGACAGGCCCTCTCCGAGACTCGTTCTCAGGGTCGGCCAAATTTAAAAAAAAAAAATAATTTTTTCTTATGAAGAGATAGAGTATGTTTTCCCGATCATAATGACACCAAAAGTATGAAATTTGATGGAAAACTTACGGAATTATGCTCTCGCAAAGTTAGTGGTCTCGGCGATGTTTACGCATCGGCGATTTAGCCCACTTTGAGCCCTATTTTCGGCCACTTCCACTGTACTAGTCGACAAAAAACATGAATATTTCGCTAGAACTCCATTTTTTCTATCGAATGAGTGCAAGAAACCACCCATTTACCAGTTTCAACTATCCAGTACAGTGGTCAGAATTTAGCAATTTTGCCAATTTCACACAAATTTCAAAAGATGCCAATTTCCAAATAGGGTCCAGAATAAACAAGAAAGACATTCCTGGCACTAAAATGACATTTTCTCTGTTCATTAGTCACGTCCCAAGGCCCCTCTTACATTCTTTTGCTTTCCACTTGAATTTTTATTCTCACAAAAAATATAAGATTTACTGTTATGCAGACTACTGCATTAGTGTAAAAAATGGTATAAATAATATTGGCGCACTTGCGAAAGAATATTAGACTCACCAGTTGACGTGTATTGGACGCTTGGCATGATTTGTTTACTTTTGAACTTTGGTAAAAATCGAACATTTCTGCTACTTTGAGCTCAATTTCAAGGTACTTTTCATTGTAAAACCAGTCAAAATCATCTCAATTTCTGTAACATGTCCTCCATTCTATAAAATGAGACCAAGAAAACTAGAATACAACAATAAATACCATACAAAAATACAGTGCAAGGTTGCTGTTTTATTCCAAAAAAACGGTCAAAGTTTTTTTTCTCATTATGCACTGTGTGCTGCAGGATTTTTTTTATACTGTGCACACTGACCACATAGACCCATTCTTTCATATGTAGGCCTACTAGCTTTCTCCCACTATATTTGAGGGCGCTAAAATTTAGGCATACTAGTACGTCAAAAACCCTGGGTTGTAAGCCGTACTAGTACGGCCGAAACCCTCAAAGGGTTAAGGCTGGGTAAAATTATTCCTTTTTTTTTTTTTTTTTTTTTTTTTTTTTTTTTACACGGTTTGACAAGGTTAAGGATCCCTAGCTTTATTGACAAGCTATTTACAGGTTAAGGATTCCTAACTTTATTGGCAAGCTAGAGCTGTTACCTACTCAGCGCATTTGAAAGCATTTTTTATTGTTATGAGACATACAAGTAGGGAGCAGGATGAAGTTGGAGCCATCTGTGGGCCAGCATTTTCATTTGATCAACTGACTTTATCTCTTTGACATCATTATGCTGTACGAATGTGTTCCATACTCGAGTCATCCTGGGTATGTATGATCTCAGATGGAGTGATGTTCTGGAGAAGGGTACAGCCAGAGTGAAGTTGCTGCTTTCTGCCCGTCTTGTAGCATAAAAGCTTGTTTCACGCTGTCCTCGAAGTGAATCCAAGTGTGGTATTTTGACAATATTGGCCTTGTACATAACAGTAAGGCCACCCACATCCCTCCTATGTTAAAGGCTCTGCTGAAATGACAGATCTATCCAGGATGGATCCAGGCGAGAGTTTGAGACGTCTTGCTCTGTTCTCTATTCTGTCAAGCAGTCGCAGATGAGAGGGAGGGCAGGCAAACCAAGAAAGTGGAGCATACTCAAGGTGTGAGCGTACTTGTGCCTCGTACAGGATCTTGCAACCCCTACTGTCAAGCAGATGCGAGATACAGCGAAGTGCTGTAAGCTTCCTGGCTGCCTTGTTTGCAAGATTTACAACATGGTTCTTCATGGTTAGTTTGGAGTCAAATTTCACCCCAAGGATATCAACTTCTTCTCCAGGTGCCAACACCCTCCCATTCATCCTTACTACTGCACCAGCATTACCATCATGATGCCTAGAGACGATCATCATTTGTGTTTTCTCAGGTGCAAATGTTACTTGCCATCTATTTCCCCAGCTGATATAGCTCTCAGCTGGTGATTGATGTAGCTTAGAGCAGCTGGCATTTCTTCTCTTGGATAAGTGAAAGTCAATGTACAGTTGTCTGCATATGCATGTGATTCTGGGATGAGATGAAGGTAGTTGAAGTAGACATTCCATAACAACGGACCCAGCACGCTTCCTTGTGGAACACTTGCCCCAATAGGATGTCTTGCTGATTCCGTTCCATTGAGAACTACACTTAGAGATCTACCATGAAGGTAATCACTGAGGAGACATAGCATAGAGCCTGCAATTCCCAGTGCTTGAAGTTTTGCTAAGAGGCCCTGGTGCCACACCCGGTCGAAAGCGCCAGCAATGTCCAGTGCTACCACACAGCTGACTTTGGATTCATCCAGTGACTGATGCCACTTAGTGGAGAGGTTTAACAACAGATCAGCAGCAGAGTAACCTTTCCTGAAGCCATATTGGCGATCACAAAGTAGTGAGTGGTAGTCAAAAAACTCTGTCATTTGTCTTGAGATTATTGACAGGAGTGACACTGGTCTGTAGTTGCTGATTTCTGCTCTGCTCTTCTTTTTGTGAACAGGGACTACATTTGCCTCATTCCATAGAGAGGGCCATTTACACTGTACTAGGCAGTGCTGTTATAAATGAGAAAATTTTATAGTGACCTGTATGAGGGTGTAAGCTGAATGAAATGTGTTAGTGGTGTTGCCTAAGAAAACATAAACAGACATCTATCTCTCAGAAGTCACATAATCATCTTCAAACACTTCTTTATCAACAAGCAAGAGAACAAAGATATGTATTGTGTACACCTAAGAGGATAAAGAATTGAAAGGATAAAATTCTTCCTTGTCACTATTATAAATAAGAAATTTGTATAGAGAAATGTGAGAGTGGCATTAGCAAATAAAACAGATGACCTGTGCTTCTACATGTACAAGCAAAAGAAAGAAAGCTTTTAAGATAGGGTAAAATTCTTTCTTTTTAATTTTATTGCATATTCTGTACTGAAAAAATTGTGTATAAAATTTATAATGGTCACAGGTGGAGTATAAGCTATCTCCAAGTTATTTAGTAAATAAGTTTTTCTTTAGGATTTGGGTATGTAACTTGTATTTTTAGATCAACAAGCAACATCATTTACAATGTAAGGTGTCAAAGATTGCATTTGTATGGGGCCATGGGAACATAACCCTATTTTTCTCTTATGTTCTTCAGTTCATTTTACACTTTTTTTTTAATTAGATGCTATTATCAGGAATGTAAGTACCATCTTAAATGATGACTGTTGTATACCTAAAATAGTGGTAGGCAGCATATTTGAAGGAATGAAAATTATGAATACATCTAAGTTTTGTCATACATAATTTGGTCTTCTGTGTATCAGTACATTATGCACAAGGGAAGGGTTAGTTTTAAAGATTGACCAATTGTTATAAGATTAATAAACTTTGCGAAATAGTCAATATTTTAACTTTTAACCCTTTCAGGGTCCGTCCCGTAGATCAATGGCTTTACGTTGAGTGTCCAAACAGTAGATCAACGCCAAAATTCTAGCGCTGTCAAATTTAGCGCGAAAACGCTCATAGGCCTACATGTGAGAGAACGGGTCTGTGTGGTGGGTGTGCGCCATAAACAAAAAATCTAGGCACCCGCATAGCATTGTGGGAACACCAGCTCAGTTACCCTTGTTCACCATGCCTCATCGCAAGTCAGCTCTCACTCCCCGGAAAATTGGGACTCTCCTCTTCCTATCTGATAGTTCTGACACTGATGGAAGTGGAAATGAAGACGAATTCTATGGCTTTGATCAGTTAGTGACCGAAAAGAATGACCAGGATATCGATAATAGTGCAGAAAACCCTGACGATCCTCAACCTTCTACCTCTGGTGTGGGCACTCGTGACTCACGGTCGGTTGTTCCTCATCGCAAGAGAAAACTAATATTTTCGCGTGGCCAGGCCTCTGACTTCAGTAATGATGATGATAGTGACGTGGACTGTGATTTTATTGCGCTCGACGATCAATCGAGTAGTGATAGTGAGGAATCATATTCACCAGTGAAGCGTCGGTATGTTCGCCGCCGCATGCACTCGGGTAGTGTACCCTATGCTGTGCCCAGGGGACGGAGTACATCCCGGAGTACATCCCAGAGTACATCCCGTGGCCCAACACCAGTTTTAGGTAGTGATAGTCAGGATGATGTGGCTACACTTGGCATGGATAGACCACAGGCATCAGTGGATGGTGTTATAGTGGTGATGGTAATGGCACCGCCATGCGTGACTCACGAGGCCACGCTGGGACCCACGCTGCTGACTCGTCAGTTCAAGGACAAAGCGGAGCGCCAGCCACCAGCCCACCACAACCACAACCACCCGCACAACCAGCCTATGATGTCCAGTATCCACCAGCAAACCGTATGTGGGATTGGCAGCAAAATCCCAATTTTGTTCCCAAGCCTCACCACTTTGATGATTCTCAAAGTGGAATTCTGCCTACTTGTCCCCTTGGAACCACGGCCAATGAACTGGAATTCTTTGAATTATTCTTTGACCAGCCACTGATGGAAATTATTGTCAGGGAAAGTAATAAGTATTTTGAGTACACCATGGCAAATACGATCTTATCACCACAGTCAAGACTACACAGGTGGAAAGAGACGACTGTTGCAGAAATGTATTTGCTTTTTGCAACAATAATGCTTATGCCTCACATCTATAAGCATAATATAAAAGCATACTGGTCCACAGATCGGCTAATTTCTACCCCGGTCTTCAGTGAAATCATATCAGTGAACAGGTTTATCTTACTCTTACGTATGTTGTACTTTGACAAAGCCAGGCCTGACAGAAGTGACAGGTTATACAAGATTAGAAATGTTTTCATGTATCTCAAACAAAAGTTCAGCATATACTTTTATCCATTCAAAAATCTTGTAATTGACGAGTCTTTGATTTTGTTCAAAGGTAGACTGTCATTCAAGCAGTATATACCAAGCAAGAGGAAATGCTTTGGTATAAAACTGTTTGTACTCTGTGATTGTGACAGTGGCCTGGTGTTGGATATTGTTGTATACACAGGTAGTAAAACATTGAAAGATACCAAGATGTTATTGGGTATCTCAGGTGACGTAGTGAGAAACATGATGGCACCTTATCTTGGTAAGGGGCATACATTATATACCGATAACTGGTACACAAGCCCATTACTCAGTGATTTCATGCGAGTGAACAAGACAGATGTGTGTGGCACAGTGCGTTCTAATCGTAAACATGCCCAGGCTCAACGCAGGTGCTCGTGGTGATGACGTGCAGGTGTTTACTGCCAATGACATCATGGCATTACGGTGGCATGACAAACAAGATGTCACATTGTTGACAACCATTCACCGTAATGAAATGCAAGACAGTGGCAAAGTTGATCGAGTGACTAATGAACGTATTCGAAAACCAGTGTCAGTGATTGATTATACACAAAACATGCGCTTGGTTGACAAGTGTGACATGCAGATTGGTTTTGTTGACTGTGTTCGTAAGAGTTACAAGTGGTACATGAAACTTTTCTTCCATCTCATGGACATTTCAATGCTCAATGCATATAAAAATGTACCAAATAAAGACTGGCAACAGACCACCGTATGGTGAATTTTGTTTGTCTGTTGTCAGACAACTCATAATGAAGTACCAGGTAACAACACCTGCTATACAACATGGTCCTCGTATTCCTCAGGATATACCCAAGCGTTTGAGGAGAGAAGGTGATCATTTCATAATACAGCTTCCGTCAACTAAGAAGAAATTTGCTCAGAAGAGATGCATTGTCTGTGCACAAACAAAACGACGGCAACAAAGACCCAAAGACACTCGGTTTATGTGTGAGGAATGTAAGGTGCCTCTGTGCATGGTGCCTTGTTTCAAGGAGTTCCACAAGCTCCAGCCAGTTTTAAAACCATGTCCAGTGATTGTAAATATGTAAATATATGATAGAACATTAGTATTATACAAGATTTGTGCATGTTTATTGTAATAAACAACAGTGGTAAACAATAATATGATAATAACTTTAGTGCGGTTATTGTGTTCAATACAGTGAGTTTATATAAATACATTATATACAGTATTGGTCTCTCAGGCCCCAAATGTTAGTAGGAATAGAAAAAAATTGGAAAAGAAAAGAAAAAACAACAAAAACCGCAAAATAATGTAATGCGCGTATGTGGAATTCGTCGATGTTGCCGCCACCACATCATTTTTGACAAACTTCTTGGCACTGTATCTCGGTAAGCACTGATCAGATTTTTTTTTTTGTCTTATTACCTTCACAAAAATATGCTCTTTAATTCTGTAAGAAAAAATAATTTTTTTTTTTTGTTCAAAATTTCTTGGACACTTGAGCACCACTTCAGATTTTGGCCTTGGACCCTGAAAGTGTTAAACTGTACACAGGTCAGAGCTGTGACAGTCTTACTGTGGGCAGATTTTTTTTTTTTTTAATTTTTAAATTTATTTATTCTTATAAGATTGTTGAACATAAGAAACTTAGTATAATTGCAAAAAAAGAAAGTTAACAGTCAGTAAAAGGTTTGTCTTTTGTGTCTTTCTGAAGTTTGACAGATTTAGCCTAACTGGCATATCTGTAGAAAAAATGTTGCATAAAACCACATTGTCTTACACTGAACTTTTTTCACATTTTTTTTTTTTTTACTGTACAGTGGACCCCCACATAACGATTACCTCCGAATGTGACCAATTATGTAAGTGTATTTATGTAAGTGCGTTTGTATGTGTATGTTTGGGGGTCTGAAATGGCTAATCTACTTCACAATATTTCTTATGGGAACAAATTCGGTCAGTACTGGCACCTGAACATACTTCTGGAGTGAAAAAATATCGTTAACCGGGGGTCCACTGTATTTAGAAATTTGCTATTGTAGTTGTATATCATATTAGATATGTTTGAGAGCATGCTAGTCCATGAAACATCGATGCACCCACATTGCAATGATGTCAGATTCTAAAACAGGTCAGCCATCACTAATCTGGGAATCGGTAATCTGGCACTAATTTCAGCTAGCTTAATTTCAAATATCCAGGGTCAAGAGTAGAGAGACTCTTAGTGATTTTAATGTGTACCTGCATGCCAGTGCAGTGTATAAGTATATTTAGGTACAGGTACACATTATTATCAGAGTACAGTGGAACCCCGGATTTCGGCCATAATCCGTTCCAGAAGGTTGACCTAAATCCGAAAAGGCCGAAAACCGAAGTGATATTTTCTGTAAGAATGGCATCAATTAACGATAAATCTAACTAGCGATACATTTAAACGCAAAAATTTTGCCTCAACTAGCGCTTAAAAACCCGACCAGCGCTATTCGTTCCGTACCATACGCGTCCACTTTGGCCTGAGCGCGCCTCACTTGTCCCTTGGGTGTCAGTGTTTACAAGCCAGCCAGCCACCGCGGTCGCTTCCAAACATACAACAACTGGAACATTTCATATTATCACAGCCTTTGTAGTGATTGCACCTGCAAAATAAGTCACCATGGGCCCCAAGAAAGCTTCTAGTGCCAACCCTACAGCAAAAAGGGTGAGAATTATATGGAGATGAAGAAAGAGATCATGCTAAGTATGAAAGTGGATTTGCGTGTCTCTGAGCTGGTCAGGTTGTATAATAAACCCCAATCAACCATCGCTACTATTGTGGGTAAAAAAACGGCAATCAAGGAAGCTGTTTTTTGCCAAAGGTGCAGCTGCTGCTGACCACAGTCAAGCTGTTGTTGTTGCTGCACCACCATCAGCTGTATTACTCGAAGATGTGGAGAGGAGTGTTGTTGGGGTGGCTTAACGTGAAACAATTTACCGAGAAACGATTAACCCCGGAGGTTAGCCACCCGGAAAAACCCCAAAAAAGTCAGTGCATCATCGAGGACTGGTAACTTATTTCCATTGTGGTTTCCCTTTAAACTTGTCCCCCAGGATGCGACCCACAACAGTTTACTAACACCCAGGTGAACAGGAAAAAATGCCTGGAACTAGTGCTCATATTGGTGAGGTTAGTGGGGAGGATGTGGAAGAGTTGGTGGAGGAGGACAATGAAGAACAACCACTGATGAGCTGCTAGATCATCTTCAACAGTAAGAGGCCACACCTGAGGAAACTGCTTCGGAGGAGGGGAGAGAGAAATTGAAGAAGTTGCCTACTTCAAAGATTAAGGAAATGTGTGTAAAGTGGCTTAACCCTTTGAGGGTCGACAGGCCCTCTCCGAAACTCGTTCTCAGGGTCGGCCAAATTTAAAAAAAAAAAATAATTTTCTCTTATGAAAAGATAGAGAATCTTTTCCCGATCATAAGGACACCAAAAGTTTGAAATTTGATGGAAAACTTACGGAATTATGCTCTCGCAAAGTTAGCGGTCTCGGCGATGTTTACGCATCGGTGCTTTTGCCCACTTTGAGCCCCATTTTCCGCCAATTCCACCGTACTAGTCGACAGAAAACATGAATATTTCGCTAGAAATCCATTTTTTCTATCGAATGGGTGCAAGAAACCACCCATTTATGAAATTCAACTATCCAGTACAGTGGTCAGAATTTAGCAATTTTGCCAATTTCATACAAATTTCAAAAGATACCAATTTCCAGAATAAACAAGAAAGACATTCCTGGCACTAAAATGACATTTCCTCTGGTCATTAGTCACGTCTCAAGGCTCCTCTTATATTCTTTTGCTTTCCACTTTGAATTTTTATTCTCACAAAAAATATAAGATTTACTGTTATGCAGACTACTGCATTAGTGTAAAAAATGATATAAATATTATTGGCGCACTTGTGAAAGAATATTAGACTCACCAGTTGATGTGTATTGGACGCTTGGCATGATTTGTTTACTTTTGAAATTTGGTAAAAATCGAACATTTCTGCTACTTTGAGCTCAATTTCAAGGTACTTTTCATTGTAAAACCAGTCAAAATCATCTCAATTTCTGTAATATGTCTTCCATTCTATAAAATGAGACCAAGAAAACTAGAATACAACAATAAATACCATACGAAAATAGAGTGCAAAGTCGCTGTTTTATTCCAAAAAAACGGTCAAAGTTTTTTTTTTCTCATTATGCACTGTGTGCTGCAGGATTTTTTTTAGACTGTGCACACTGACCACATAGACCCATTCTTTCATATGAAGGCCTACCAGCTTTCTCCCACTAGATTTGAGGGTGCTAGAATTTAGGCGTACTAGTACGTCAAAAACCCTGGGTCGTAAACCGTACTAGTACGTCCGAAACCCTCAAAGGGTTAAAGTGCAAACCTTTTTTGATGAAAATCACCCTCACACAGCTATTGCAAGCCGTGCTGGTGACTATTACACTGACAATGTTGTGAAACACTTTAGGATAAAGGAACGAGAGGTACAGACCTCTATGGACAGATATGTTGTGCAACAGAAGTCCAGTGACTCTGAAGCTGGTCCTAGTGGCATTAAAAGAACAAGGGAAGTAACCCCAGAAAAAGACTTGCTGCCTCAAGTGCTAATGAAAGGGGATTCCCCTTCTAAACACTAACAAGATCAACGGTCTCCCCTCCTCCCATCCCATCAATCATCACCAGATCTTCAATAAAGGTAAGTGTCATGTAACTGTGCATGTCTTCTTCAGTTTGTGTGTATTAAAATTAATATTTCATGTGGTAAAAATTTTTTTTTTGAATACAGTGGACCCCTGCATAACGATATTATTTTAATCCAGAAGTCTGTTTGGGTGCCGTTATAGACCGAATTTGTTCCCATAAGAAATATTGTGAATTAGATTAGTCCTTTTCAGACCCCTAAAAATACACCTACAAAAGCACTTACAAAAATAAACTTACATAATTGGTCGAGTTGGGAGCTGATCGTTATCCGGGGGTCCACTGTACTTTGGGGTGTCTTGCACGGATTAATTTGATTTCCATTGTTTCTTATGGGGAAAATTAACTTGACTAACGATTATTTTGATTAACGATGAGCTCTCAGGAACGGATTAATATCGCTGGTTGAGGGTCCACTGTAATTGGTTCCAGACACCCAAAAATATTAACAAAAAATACATTTTTTAAAGATTAACTATAGTTTTACGTACAGAAAACAATGAGAAATAAATATAAAGTACAAATTTTAATAATAACTGAACATTACATACCTTTATTTAAGACTCTTGTGGGCATATTGAAGAAGGCAAGGAGGGGAGAGAGAGGAGAACTTATTGTTTGGAAAGGGAATCCCCCTCCATAAGGACTTAAGGTATCAAGCTCCTCTCTGAGGTTACTTCCCTTCTTCGTGTTTTACTGGCACTAGGACCAGCTTGAGAGTCACTGTACCCCTGTTGCAAAAAAAAAAAAAAAAAAAAAAAAGTCCAGAGAGGTCTGGTTCTGGCATCTCTTTAAGATTTGCCTGAAGTGGGACAAGGTTTTGTCACTGAATTCTATTGTGTTTCTCACTTTCTTTACCAAAGGGGTAGCACTAGGAACTTTGGGCCCAAGGTGGCTTATTTTGCAGTCGCACTCAATAAACAACTGCAAAAAACAATGGATTGTGATGAAATGTTTGGATGAACGCTCAGAATGTTGCTCACTCACCCAGACTGACTCACGAACGCGGGGGAATGGTGAACGGATACGCCCAGTATGGCCGATTTCTGAGTTGCCGGTCGAAATTCAGGACAGAATTTTGGCCAGAAAAGTGCTGAAATCAGATTCAGCTAATATCCATATCGGCCGATAACCGGGGTTCCACTGTACATATAAAATATGCATAACTTTAGAACACTTGAAATTTTGGAAAGTTTCCAGACATAATAGAGAGATGTGCTCACAGAGAATAACCAAACCAGGTGGAGCACGCCATACTAGAAAGACTGGGAGCCGTATAGCAAGTTTTGGTCATAATTTGAAATTGCTTTATTAGCAGAACGCCGTAAGGCGAAATGCCATAAAGTGGGGCCCTACTGTACTAAAAATGTTATAAATAGTGGAAAGGTGACATTTAAAACAATATCAAAGATTTTTGACACAAACCCACTACCATTATAGCATGCTCCTTGCTTAGCAATGAATTCTTTTACTGACGTGGTCTTAGGAACAGAACTCTGTAGTAAGGAGAGGCTGTGCTGCATGAAAGAAGCATGGAAATCCTAGATTACATGATTGAGAAAGGCAAGATTGTTTTTCTAAATATTTTTCCAGCATGTAGTGCTATGACTTACTTTTTCCAGGACGAATCAGCGTTAAAACATTAAGCAAGAAAGCTAAGAAGGAGCTCAGTCGTGAACAGAGGAAGCACAGATCAAAGCAAATTCGTGCATTTAAAAAGGAGGCAGCTATTCTACGTAAGCGTGGCTTGGGCACTGCTAACAACCCTCCCTTCCTTGCGACAGTTGTGCCCCTATGCCCTAATATTAACCCCAGGAAGGTATTAAAAACTCTAGCAGCATGTGATAAAGCTGCCACCATCACCACCAGCTCTCAGGGCATCATGCATATAAGGTATTTATATGTTTTATTATTTTTGAAGGTGTTCTAAATAAGTGATGTAATTCATTATACAGTGGACCCCCGCTTAATGATCACCTCCCAATGCGACCAATTATGTAAGTGTATTTATGTAAGTGCGTTTGTACGTGTATGTTTGGGGGTCTGAAATGGACTAAATCTACTTCACAATATTCCTTATGGGAACAAATTCGGTCAGTACTGGCACCTGAACATACTTCTGGAATGAAAAAATATCGTTAACCGGGTCCACTGTACTATGCATAATTGATTCCAACCTCTATTCATGGCATTGTGTTTATTCCATTATGGGGGAGAAAATTCTTGAAACCAATTGGGCCACATTTTATTAGATCATATTAATTATCACCAAAATCATAAAGTACTCATTAATATTTTCCTACAGTTGCCCGCGCTTCAGACAAAGATTCTCCTTTGTTGTACCACCAGTGAATGATCTGTATGCAGTACTAGATAGTGTAAAGGTATGTAGGCTTATTTTTAACTTAGAAGTACATACATGGTGGAGTTCGTAGAAGTATGCATGACAGTAAACGTGTTAGACAATGTCATGAAGTTCTAATGCTTTGTTGGTAAAGGACCAGCTATGTAATCTAGGACACCTTGTCTATCACTATAGTTTTTTCCTGCATGCAATAAGCCTTAAACTGTGGCATACCCTGAAAATATTATTACTGTATATGGCAAATTTTGGAAAAAAAAAATCTTAGTTTTAAATACTGTATCATTTTTTTTCTAAATAGAGCTACAAAAACAAAACTGAAATCAGACAAAAACTTAGGGTTTTTTATGGTGTGTTGAATTTGGGTTTGAAAAATGATCAGTTGACAACATTGGCATAAACAGACAAAGGGGTGTGTGTTTTTCCTATTCATTTATGCCGAATTACAATAATTTGCTTGTTCTAAATTAAGATATTTTTTTTTTGTTTTGTTTTCTTGTTTTCAGTGATTAACACCAATTCACTGGCTTCATATGTGTTTCAAGGTGTTTTAGTACTGTAAACATGGGGTCGGAGATGCATAGTCTATCACCACATGGAATATACAATAAAATTTAGTATATTGTTATTTTTACTTTGAGTGTTTTTGTCTTCAAAACACTATGCACAGGAAAGCCCTTATGATACTGTATTGCAATTAAATTCAGGGTGTGATATCCTTTAAAACATAGAAAAAAAGTCACATTGATTGACTTTCCTGGGTAAAAAAATATACATACACTGTAATGTTCTTTTTATGTGTACCCATGGCATCTATGTACCATGGAGACTGATGTAAAAAAAATTGACATTTTATTGTACAGAGTCAGTCCTAGTGCTTTGTAAATTTCAAAACCTATCCTTCCTTCACTCTTTGTAGATGGTGCAGTAAAGGAAGTGAATGCTAAAAGGGTTTTGGAGAAAGATGTGGGTTAAATGATAATAAATCTGATTAAAGTGCGAGTTTTCATGTTTTTCTTTGCTTATGGCACTGCTTCTGGGAAATTTGGAAGAGAGGTCACAGAGGTTGGTTGAGAAGTTTGAAATAGTTTTTAAAATGACATTCATGACAGTGAGAAACTTTATTTCTATAAAGTACAGTTTACAGTTGACATAGGATTAGTAATTGACATGCATAAACTATATAGAAAGCCCCTTGCTATGCAGACCATTTGGACACCCTTAACCCTTTCAGGGTCCAGAGGCCAAATTTCAAAGTGTGCACCAGGGTCCAATTTTAAAAAAAATAATTTTATTTTTTTAAGAAATGGCAGAGAATCTTTTTCTGAAGGTAAAAAAACAAACAGTACAGAATGTGATGGAAAATTGACAAAATTATGCTCTTGTGAATTTTGAGTGTCAGCGATATTTACGCATTGGCGATTTTGCCAACTTTGGACTCCCATTTTAGGCCAATTACATTATTCCCAGTTGACCAAAAATTCTTAGCTATTTCACTAGTATTACTTCTATTCTATCGATTGAGCACAAGAAATCCCCAGTCAACTGTTTCAACTACAAAATAAAAATGATCGGAAGTTGGTAATTTGGCCAATTTAATGCAAAGTTCAAAAATTCTGATTTCAAAATAGGGTCCAGAATAAACAGTGAAGGCATTCCTGGCACTAAACTAACATTTCCTCTGTTCATTAGTTATGTTTTCAGGCTTTACAAATGAATTCCATTTTGATTTTTTATTCACATAATGAATTTTTATTCAAACCAAAAAATAGAAGATTTACTGTTATGCAATATTGTAATAATTGTATAAATAATATTGCCACATTTGTGAATGTATATTAGACCCACCAGCTGGCGTGTATTAGACATGTGGGGTCATTTGTTTACTCTTGAACATCGTCAAAAATTTAACATTTCCGCTACTTTGAGCTCAGTTTCAAGCCATTTCTATTACAAAAACCAATCAAAATCATCTCTATTTCTGTAATATATCTTCCATTCTATCAACTGAGACCAAGAAATTGCAAATATGACTATAAAAAACATATGAAAAAACACTGCTAAGCCGCTGTTTTAATCGAAAATTACGGTCTCAGTTATTTTTCTCTCATTATGCACTGTGTGCTGCAGGATTTGTTTTATGTGGTGCACACATACCACATAGATGTATTCTCTCATATCTAGGCCCAAATTTACCACTCACAGCTTATCAGAGTGAGCTAAGCTCATGCTGTAGATCTACGGTTTGGACCCTCAACGTATAGCCGTAGATCTATGGCACGGACCCTGAATGGGTTAAAACCAACTTACATCTGCAGTGCTGATTAATTATTAAATTAGGTTAGTTAACTAGAATGCTATGGTTTACAATATTTGACATTTTATATAATTGGTGTACGCCATATTTTTTGTTATTACATGTGGTGAAATATATTGTTGATATTGAGAAAATCAGTGTGCATATTAATATGATTTGGAAACATAATTACTCTAAGCAGGGTTTGAGGGTGCTTTTTAGCTATATTGTTGAAGCAGGTGGCCAAAGGGAAACCTTGTTGCATCTCCTGGAAGGGAGTTTCAAATTTTAGGGTCCTTTATTTTCGTGGAGTTCTTAGGTAGGTCGAGTCAAACATATGGTGTCTGTGTTCTGTTGCAACTTTCCAGGAAGAGTCAGAGTGCTGGTTTAAAGTTTAAGTGTTATTTATATATAGAATGCAGAATAGTAGGTATGGATATCTTTTTTCAACACACTGGTCGTCTCCCACTGAGGCAGGGTGACCTGAAAAAGAAGAAATTTACTTCTTTTTTCATATAATAATTTATACAGGTCTAGAACCTGATTAGGTGGTGATTCTAACATCTGATTTCTGTTGGGTAACTATTAGTTTTAGGTGATTTGGTGTAGTGGATTTCTAAACACAGACACCATAAATGAGGTAGGGATAGATTAGTGAGTAGTACAGTGAGCAATGATGTTTATGGAATACAGTGGACCCCCGCATAGCGATTTTAATCTGTGCAAGAGGGCTCATTGTTATGCGAAATGATCGGTATGCGAATGAATTTTCCCCATAAGAAATAATGGAAATCAAATTAATCCGTGCAAGACACCCAAAAGTATGAAAAAAAAAAAATTTACCACATGAAATGTTAATTTTAATACACACAAACTGAAAAAGGCATGCACAATTACATGACACTTACTTTCATTGAAGATCTGGTGATGATTGATGGGATTTGGGAGGAGGGGGAGAGAGAGGTTAGTGTTTAGAGGGGGAATCCCTCCATAGACTTGAGGTGTCGAGTCCTTTTTGGGTTACTTCCCTTCTTCTTTTAAAGCCACTAGGACCAGCTTCAGAGTCACGGACTTTTTCGCACACATATCTGTCCATAGTGGCCTGTACCTCTCGTTTCCCTTTATGACTTCCTAAAGTGTTCACAAAAATGTCAGTGTAATAATCACCAGCAGGCTTGCAATAGCTGTGTGAGGGTGATTTCATTCATAAAGGTTTGCACTTTCCCACATTGCACAGATTTCCTTAATCTTTGTAGTAGGCAACTTCTTCAATTTTTCTCTCCCCCCCTCGAACCAGTTTCCTCAGTAAAGGCCTCTTTTCTGTTGAAGTTGATTTTAATCAGCTAATCAGTGGTTAGTTTCTTCCCTTGTTTCCTCTCCACCACTCTTCCACATCCTCCCCACTAACCTCCAACCCCAAGGACTTTCCCAATTGCCACAATGGATTCCTCTACTGGCATAATCCTCTCAGGGTTTGCCTCAAACCCTTTAAAAACCCTTTTGTCCCACACATTCTGGCCACAGTTCTTCAAGCAGAGTTCAAGGTCTTCTTAGTCACTCCCTCCCAAGCCTTACCTATAAGGTTTACACAATTGAGGATATTAAAGTGCTCTCTCCAAAAACTCTCTTAGAGTCAGTTGAGTTTCTGAGGTCACTACAAAGCACCTTTCAAACAGAGCTTTTGTGTACAGTTTTTTGAAGTTTGCAATAACCTGCTGGTCCATGGGCTGCAGGAGAGGAGTGGTATTAGGAGGGAAAAACTTCACCTTAATGAATTTCATGTCCCCATAAAGTCGCTCTGGGCCCCGTCTGTAGGATGACCAGGGGCATTTGTCTAACACCAGGAGGCACTTAAGTTCTAATTTCTTTTTAGTTAGGTAATTCTTTCCCCAATTTGGGGGCAAATGCATGGTGTCCACCATTCATAGAAAAAGTTCTAGTGACCCATGCCTACTGTTTGCCCCACAGCACACACAAATTCTCCTTGAGGACATTCTTTGCCTGAACGGTCTGGGAGTTTCAGAGTGATACACTAATAAAGGCTTCACTTTGCAATCACCAGTAGCACTGGAACACATCAACAAAGTAAGCCTGTCTTTTTATAGGCTTTTTGTCCTGGGAGTGCCTTTTCCTCCCGAGTACTGTAGGTCCTGCTTGGGATTTTCTTCCCCAAAAAAGGCCTGTTTCATCACAATTAAACACTTGTTCAGGTTTCAGTCCTTCACTGTCTATGTACTCCTTGAATTCCTGCACATATTTTTCAGCTACTTTGTGGTCCGAACTGGCAGCCTCACCATGGCTTATCACACTATGTATGCCACTACGCTTCTTAAATCTCGCAAACCAACCTTTGCTGGCCTTAAATTCACTCACATCATCACTAGTTGCAGGGATTTTTTTAATTAAAACCTCATGCAACTTCCTAGCCTTTTCGCTTATGATTGTTTGAGAGACGCTTCTCCTGCTAGCTGTTTTTCATTTATCCACACCAATAAGAGCTCTCAACATCTTCCATCACTTTTCGATTTTCTGTTTCGAAAACACAGTTAAACCTTTGGCAAGAACAGCTTCCTTGATTGCCTTTCTGTTGCCCCCAATAGTAGCGATGGTTGATTGGGGTTTCTTGTACAACCTGGCCCGGTCGGCGACACGCACTCCACTTTCATACTTATCAATGATCTCTTTCTTCATCTCTATAGTAATTCTCACCCTTATTGCTGTAGGGTTGGGATAGAAGCTTTCTTGGGGGCCCATGGTCACTTATTTTGCAGATAAAATCACCAAAAACACTGTAATAATACGAAATGTTCCGATTGTATGCTTGGATGTTACCGCGGAGGCTGGCTGGTAAACAACGCCACCGGCGGCACATGTGAGGCTGGCTAAGGGTGCACATTGGACGCGTCTCGGACGAACAGCGGTGAGTGGGTTTTTGAGCGGTATGCGAGGCAAAATTTTTGCGATAAAAGCGAGCGGTATGCGGATTAAACATTATGTGATGCCAACGGTATGCGGGGGTCCACTGTATAGTGTATTCTCGAGAGAATGCTCAGCTTTGGAAATTTTCTTGCATATGTGTTGGATGTTGTAAGGGAAAAGTTTATGTTGTACACAATTTTGTGTGAGTGTACTATATGTACTATAACTTGTGTGGGTTGCTTGTGTGTGTGAAGGTGTAGGGTGGAAGGTAATCTGTGGTGCTGGGGCTTGTTAAAAAGCTACTTGCCATCCAGCTCTCTGATGATCCGGTGTGTTTTGATCAGGCCAGCAAGACTGGGAAAAAAATTTGAAGAACTGCTACTTGCCCTTACCTTTGTCATTTGTGGAAGGCTGAAATGTATGTTGGGTTTTTGCCATTTCGTGAGCTGTTTCTTTACCCACTCATTACATCTGAAACTAGTTAGCTTGTTTCATCTTTTCATATAATGGTTCACTCAAATCCATGTGCTCAAATACACTACACTGTGATTGCGGTGCTGCCTCTCATTAAGGCTCATGTCTTGTATACCACAGGCATCTATTGAGTGTGTGATGGTGACAGTCTTCCTCTGTTTTTGTGAATATGAAATTCATATAACATTTGATCTCTGTGGATCAGAGCCAGCTCATACCTTGTTGCTTTTGTACATTTGCAAATCTTAGCTTTGATTCACCTTCATAATTTGTTTTACTTTTTCATTGTTTTGATTCAATTAGGAAATACTTCATTTTTATTTTTATTAAGTAAATTGTATGAATTTTGCATCAAATTTAATTCCCCACATTGCTTATGTTTTTGTGTTATTTACCATATATAATTTTCATAAGAATAGGGATGGGCTCTCCGAAATATTGAGGAGGCTTTGTTTCATTCACATATGTAAGTGTTGAATTTCAGGTTGCAGTCAAGGTATATATCTAACAATTTTCCCTCATCTTATCTTTCTGTGTGGGAGTTATTTATTTTTAGGCTAAAATGATTATTTTTTGGCTTTATTCCCGAAAATGTATTAGGTCTTGTCAGTACTGAGAGTAAGTTTGTTAAACCATAAGATTGTTGGTTACCATCCAGGTAGAAATTACTACAGACTCTTCATTGACTGTGTTTACGACAACAGTATCTGGATTAAAAGTGACAAGTGTTTTGTGTCATCTGCAAACAGGACTGGTTGCAGATGACACAAAAGGAGGATTGATACTGAGCCAGGGATGCTGAGCTGCAGTACAGTGTTGATAATCTGGGTTGATGAGGAAGTGTCATTGATTGTTATATGCTGATGTCTACCAGTGAGGTAGGATTTTGCCTGCAAAAGCATGTCCTTTGATTCCATAATATATAATGAAAGTGAATACCAAAAAATAGTTGGTGGGAGTGAATGCATTAATGTCAATTTCAATAAAATGTCTTTGGATGTCAGTAGGGAGGAAGAGAGGCAGGGGAGATATGTTGGAGGTTTGTGTGATGTGAATATTATGCAGTGAATAAGAAAATAAGAATGGAGGAATACTGCAACAGACAGCTTACTGGCCCATACTAGGCAGGGTCTTCTCAAACCCTAACCCACCAACAAAAATATTTGTCCAGTTAGAAGAGTAATGGTAAGGAGTGTATTATTCAGAGAGGATGGTGGGTTATCAAGATGATTTGCTAATTTAAAAAAAGATGAAGCAATATAAGTTAACAAGAGAATAAATCTGAAATGAAGAGAAGGTGTATGAGATGTCTTAAAAATGGTTGAAGGAGGGGGTGAACAAGATTTAAAAGTAGGGGGTTTAAGTTTTGGGGAAGTTGTGCTATTGGAATATGAGCATGGTAATTATTATGGAGGGGTTCAGCAAAACTGATTAGTTGAACTTCAGTTTTGAAGGTGGGAAGTACAATGTCAGCACTTTGAAAGATGAATGGGAATGTTGCATTTCAATGGTGCAGTTTGATTGTGATGCTTCTGTCTTTCTGGAGTGACACCTAGGAGTGAGTGATGATGAATATTTTACTTCTTTAGATCATTGACAGTTAGGGAGTGAGTGATGAATAATTTTCTGAACCATGGTACAGATGGGGTTATAACCCTTGGCAAGGGAGTCGTAAAACTCCATACTAGTGTGTAAGCCACTGGGTCTATTTGTTTTCCTTTTGGGTCACACTTTGCTGGTGGGATATGGCTAATGTATTTAATAAAAAAAAATTTTTTTCAACAAACTGCCAGTATCCCACCGAGGCAGGGTGACCTAATAAAAAAAGCAAAAGTTTTTCTTTTTAAATTTAGTAATATATACAGGAGAAGGGGTTACTTTCCCCTTGCTCCTGACATTTTAGTCACCTCTTGTGACACGCATAGCTTACTGAGGAAGAATTCTTTTCCACTTTCCCATGAAGATAAGAAATAAAGAACAAGAACTATTAAGAAAATAGAAGAAAACCTAGATGGGTGTGTATATATATGCATGTACATGCAGGTGTAGTGTGACCTAAGTGTAAGTAGCAATAGCAAGTTATTTCTTTTCTTTCTTTCAACACACCGGCCATATCCCACCAAGGCAGGGTGGCCCAAAAAGTAAAACGAAAGTTTCTTTATTAAATTTAGTAATTTATTCGGGAGAAGGGATTACTAGCCCCTTGCTCCCGGCATTTTAGTCGCCTCTTACAACACGCATGGCTTACAGAGGAAGAATTCTGTTCCACTTCCCCATGGAGCTAAGAGGAAATAAACAAGAACAAGAACTAGAAAGAAAATAGAAGAATACCCAGAAGGGTGTGTATATATATGCTTTTACATGCATGTGTAGTGTGACCTAAGTGCAAGTAGAAGTAGCAAGACATACCTGAAATCTTGCATGTTTATGAGACAGACAAAAGGCACCAGCAATCCTACTATCATGTAAAACAATTACAGGTTTTTGTTGTACACTCACTTGGCAGGATGGTAGTACCTCCCTGGGCGGTTGCTGTTTACCAACCTAAATAGCAAGTTATACCTGTTAATAAAATGAACACTATAAAAAAGATCATTTTTCTTATGATATATAATTTTGTTTATTCATTTTTTATTGCCAGGTGAGTGACACATTGATGTTACTCTGGCCTGCAGAGGAGTTAGGAGAAGCTGCAGACCTGCTACTAAGCTCTGTTTTGGCACAAGGCTTGCCAGCTCCTGTTCATATAGTAGCTGGTCTTGAGGATATGTCACAGAAGGTAGTGTAGCCTTAATTTCTCATAATTCAGTTGGTTCATTCAGCATTTGAAATTTACTGACATGGATGCAAAATAATTTTCATTGTTTTATAAAATCAGTAACAGTGTTTAATGAAATATGTTTTCTAAAGGATGATTTTGGTTTTAACTCGGTAGTCTCTCAATTAAAATGTGGGTTACGTTCCTGAAAATTGGCACTTTAACAGAAGTAGCATTAACTGGACTAAGGAACATATAGGGGAAAAATGGTTACATTCGTGAGACCTCAAAAAAAGGGCAAACAAACCATACCACGGGTAGGGATAGAACCCGCGAACTCTCTGATCGCGGGTTCTATCCCCGCCCGTGGTATGGTTTGTTTGCAATCGTGTCATTACGATTTCGTGAGTCATGTTAAGGGCAAACAAGTTTTTAAATTTTCATAATTCATTAAAAACAAAGTTTTTTCTTACCTTACATCTAGAATTGTGCAGAGAGGATCAGTGTGGCCCTACTAGGCCTAGTTAGATGTAGCTTAAAAATTATAAAAAATAATTCAATCTTAAGTTCTGGTTGCTGATGCATATTGACATAGAAGCAAGTGGAGAGGGTTTATATGGCAATACTGGGCTGAGGTAGATGGCTGTAGTTCTTGTGTCAATGTGGATGCAGAGCTGTTAGTAGTCAGTGGTTATACCGGAGTGTTCAGGTATTCTGAAATGCCTTTTTCCCATCAAGACACCTCCTTAGATGGGAGGGAGGGACGAGTGATTCCTAAGCATTTAATAACTATTCTTAAAACAAAAAGATAAATAGTATTTAATAGGCTATGCAGAACTTACAACTGATGATAAGGTGTTCTAACCCTTACACTGCTAATGATGTAAATTTTTGCCAACTGGAAAAATGCTAAAGTAAATTTACACCAGAATTCTAGGGTCACCAAAATGGTCCTGATTGGCCTGGTTAGGACTACATCAAGGAAAAGATTGTCACTAGGCGAGTGTAATATAAAAAATTGTGTTGTGTGCAGGGCGTTGTGAGAGCCAGTAAATGTCATTTACATTTGTTTATATTTGTTTAGCATGACTGAACAACAAATATAAGTGAAATATGATTTGAAAACAAAATATAGATATAAAATATTTTTTTTTTTTTTTTGAAAACATAATACAGTGGACCCCCGCATAACGATGGCATCACATAGCGATTTTTCCGCATAACGATTACTTTTATCGCAAAATTTTTGCCGCGCATACCGATTAAAAACCCGCTTACCGATTTTCGTCCGAGACGCGTCCAATGTGCCCTCACATGTGCCGGCCGTCCCATTGTTTACCAGCAGCCTCCGCGGTAAACATCCAAGCATACACTCGGAATATTTCGTATTATTATCAGTGTTTTCGGTGCTGTTTCTGGAAAATAAGTGACCATGGGCCCAGAAAGCTTCTAGTGCCAACCCTGTGGTAAAAAGGGTGAGAATTAGTATGGAAATTAAGAAGATTTTGAAGGGTTGGGGCTAACCTGAGAAGCCTATGCCAGTTGTGGAATCCATTGTGCCTACTTCGAAGATTAAGGAAATGTGTGCACAGTGGGTTGAACTGCAAACCTTTATAGATGAAAATCACCTGACACAGCTGTTGCAAGCCGTGCTGGTGACTATTTCAATGACAATGTTGTGGCCATTTTAGACAAATCGTAAAGGAACGGGAGGTACAGAGCTCTATGGACAGATTTGTTGTGCGACAGAGGTCCAGTGACTCTCAAGTGGTCTAGTGGCATTAAAAGAGAAGGGAGTAACCCGGAAAAGGACTTGCTACCTCAAGTCGTAATGGAAGGGGATTCCCCTTCTAAACAGTAAGAAGATAATGCTCTCCCCTCCTCCCATCCCATCAATCATCACCAGATCTTCAATAAAAGTAAGTGTCATTTAATTGTGCATGCCTTTTTCAGTTTGTGTGTATTAAAATTAACATTTCATGTGGTAAAAAAAAATTTTTTTCATACTTTTGGGCGTCTTGCACGGATTAATTTTATTTCCATTATTTCTTATGGGGAAAATTCATTCGCATAACGATTATTTCGCATAACGATGAGCCCTCTTGCACGGATTAAAATCGTTAACCGGGGGTCCACTGTATAGATATAAAATATATCGTCCATAAAAAATTAGAAAAATTGAAAAAAAAATCATAAAAAAATATTGTAATGCAGCAACTTCTTTCAAGCAGCAAGCACTTATATTGCCATATAATGATCACAAACAACACCTTCAAACTTTCATGTCTCAGCAAGTAGTACACAAATAACCTGCACATAGGAGACAAACTTTTGACAACATTTCAGTTTGACCTGGACCATTAACTAATCCTAGTCGGACTGAAACGTCGTCGTAAGTTTCAGTCTCCTGTATGCGGGTTATTTGTGTTGCTCCAGTCATGGTATTGTGCCTTTTTATTCTTCAGTAAGTAGTAATCAAATTTCACTCATTCTCATCTTAGTACATTTCTAAATTCTCTTGAGGGCACATTTAGTTTAGACCCTTCAGTAGTTTAAGGGTTAATACTCAAGACATAGGGATATGCTTAGCCTGACAGCCCCACATGGAATGTACTCATTTAACCGAGTTCTGTTCCTAAGTGTAGGTTGGTAAGCGAATTGGTCATTAAGCGAGGAGCTGCCCCTTACTGATATTTCAAGCATACTGTACTGGTAGTGGGATTGTGTCAACCATCTTTATTGTTTTAATGTCAGCTTTGCACCTTTTATAACATTTTTAGTATGTTAAAATAGAACTTGGCATTAAAAAACAAAAAAAGTAAAATACATATACAGTACACTGGTCGGAGAACTAGTCATAAGTCCGAGCAGTCGTTAAACAGGTAGGCCGTTAGTGAGGAATACCTGTACAAATAATTGTTTTTCTTATTTCTTTTGATTGCTTTTGTCTTCTACCAATATGTACTAGTAAATCTTGTAATATTAAAGGGTGTGATACCTCTCAACACATGGAAATAAGTCCCATTGTTTGACTTTCATCTGTTATCCTGGGTTTAAAATGTACATACCCTGTAATATACTTTTTGTGTGTGCCCATAACATGTGTACTCTCAAGAACATTGTAAAAAATGTTTGCTATGTACACAAGTGTAAATAAAAACATATAGCCTCTCTTTACTTTGCGACGTACTTGTTTACTGATGACTTGGACTTACAACGGGCTCTGACAAGTATGCATACCTAAATAATGTATATTAGAGTTGATTTCCTTTATTCTGTTTATTACAATATATAGTACACTGCTGCATAAACATATAAATATGCTTAAAATATTATATATGGTGCAGAGGTAACATTAAAACAATATCAAAGATGCTTCACACAAACCCACTACCATTATAGTACGTATTCTCCTTGCTTGGCAATGAATTCGTTTACCGATGTGGGCTTAGGAACGGAATTTCATCATTAAGTGAGGAGAGGCTGTACTCTTTAGATGCAGAGTGGCATATCACACCCTGTTTACATGTGGTGAATCACTGTTACCCATGATGCACCCTCTGGACCCTCCTGGCTTTACAGTTTTTTTTGTAGACATGGCAAGGTGGCAAGACACCCAAACATTTGAGCTGAGGCATAAGGTAACAGTTAGCAGCAAATTGGAAGACCAAAAAAAATGTGTGTACTAGTACATCCTGCACAGATTGGTCCTGTGCATACTAACACAGTTAAAGGGTTAAATATGCTCTTTTTACAAATATTTTTTTTATTTTTTTTTCATTTTTTAGTATTAAGTTTTTAGTATTGTTTATTATACATATTTTACAAGTGTACCAGATTTCTGTTCATGGCCTTAAATTCTAGAATATCAAATATCCCATCAGCCATGAGTGTAATTAAAAGTTGAAACCAATTATATATTCTTGTTTAACATTTTTAGATAAGTTGCTAATTCAGTTGAAAGACTATTTTCCAACCCAAGACATTATTGCACGTTCTTTATTAGCAGTTTTATCATGAATACCTCTGAAGATGTATTTAATAATTATGATAGGCAGTTCTGGAAAGCGCTTTGGCCCAGGACCAAGATATGATGGTTACAGAAGACCTGGAGCAAGAGCTGAGTACTCGGCTTGTTCTTGAGGAACCATCTATACATAAGAAGCATCATGTATTTATTATCATGGGAAATGTTTGTGTGCTCTTGTATATGTTGTTAACATATGGAATGTTTGAGTTATGAACTATTGTATATAACAGTGATTCCAGTTTCAAGAGTGTGGTAAGTTTATGTAGACCCAAGTAACTGTAGTATAGTATTTTTATTGTGTGAGTAGGTGCATGGTGGTGTCATTAATAGTATGTTTACTGTCTTCTTGACTATACTGCCAACATTGTATGCCAGGAGTCATCAAAAAATAGTCAAGTTGTTGTGCTTTAAGGCTGTTATGTGATAGAAATTCAAATTCATTATATCAATGTTGTGGTCTATAATAGAAATTCAAATTCATTATATCAATGTTGTGGTCTATAATGTAAAAGTTATTTTCATACAGTACAGTAAAGATTCTAGGTTAGGTTTGGAACAAAAAAAAAAAAAAAAAAAAACATAATTTTTACTGAAAAAAATATATATTTATCAGCCTAAAAGAACATTTTGGAAAAGGTTAATTTCTAAGGCAGTTAAGCCTGTTTGATCTCCATGGGGCAGTGGAACAGAATTCTTCCTCTGTAAGCCATGTGTCAAAAGAGGTGACTAAAATGCTGGGAACAAGGGGCTAGTAACCCCTTCTCCTGTATACAGTATTAAATTTAAAAAGAGGAAAATTTTGTTTTTCTTTTTAGGTCACCCTGCCTTGGTGAGATACAGCTGGTTCATTGAAAAAAAAAAAAAAGCTTATTTGACCAATTCAGCTTATTATGCATATACTACTCATCAGTATTGAATAGTTTTTTTTAATAACTCTTGTGTATTACAAGTAGCTTCTTCTTTTCCTTTAAAAATGTGTATTTGGGTGTAGTACTTCTCCAACCACCTTACCTCTGCTCATATTCTTTATAAAAAAAAAGTTCGTAAGAGCATTGCTCTCATGGATTACAAATTAAGATTTCAGTACATTAGTTCTTCAGTTTTATGTGATTTTTTGAGTGATTTTTGTTTATTAGTTTGTACAAGTTGATTTTTGTAAAATGCATGAGACAAAATGTGGTGCTGATCAGTTATGGAATTCAGTATCATTACTCCAGTTAAAATCTTGTGTTGTGAAGAGCTGACCGAGTATTATGTCTTAAAGTTTTGTAATTATTAACATAGGTGTTTGGCCCTCCTTCAGCAGGGATCATCGCTTTGAGATGAATCTCTGTTGATTGAGGTTTGGGCACACACATCTTACCCATAGTCACCTGTTTGCAGGGGCTTTTGTGTCCTACCACCTCTTCTGTGTCATGACTTGCCACTGACTGGTACACTAACAATTTGCCTGCAGCATAGGCATTTCTACCCTTGTCATGTTTTATAATGCCTGTAAGGATCTCGGGGAACTTTTAGGCGAGTCTTTTGACATTACTTAATATGTTTTATGGGTTTTCAGTTGGTGATGGTTATCCTAACTTGGTATTACAGTTTTATTTGTTTTGAAATATGTGTTCGTAGCTTTTATTGATTATTAACCCTTTGACTGTTTCGGTCGTATATATACATCTTCCGCACCACTGTTTCTGACGTATTTATACGTGTAAATTCTAGCGGCTTCAGATCAAGCAGGAGAAAGCTGGTAGGCCCGCATGTGAGAGAATGGGTCTGTGTGGTCAGTGTGCACCACATAAAAAAAAAATCCTGCAGCACGCAGTGCGTAATGAGAAAAAAAAACTGACTTTTCTTGGATTAAAACGCCGACTTTGAGGTGTATTTTCATATATTATCGTTGTATTCTCGTTTTCATGGTCTCAGGTGATAAAATGGAAAACATATTACAGAAATAGAGATGATGTTGATTACTTTCACGATGAAAACGACCTTGAAATTGAGCTCAGAGTAGCGGAAATGTTTGATTTTTACCAATGTTCAGGAGTAAGCAAATCACACCACACGTCCAATACACTTCAACTGGGGAGTCTAATATTCTTTCACTAGTGCACTGATATTATTTGTACCATTTTTACAATAATGCAGTAGTCTGCATAACAGTAAATTTTATATTTTTTTGTATGAATAAAAAATCAAAATAGAAAGCAATAGTAATATAAGAGGGGCCTAGGGACGTGACTAATGAACAGAGGATATGTTATATTTTAGTGCCAAGAATGTCTACATTGTTTATTCTGGACCCTTTTTTGAAATTGGCATCTTTTTTAATTTGCGTGAAATTGGCCAAGTTGCCAATTTCTGACCACTTTATTGGGTAGTTCAAATCGGTAAATGGGTGGTTTCTTGTACTCAACAGATGGAAAAAATGGAGTTCTAAAGAAATAGCTATGAGTTTGGTCAACTGGAACAATGGAATTGGCCAAAAACAGGGCTCAAAGTCGGCAAAATCGCCAATGCATATATGTCGCCAAGACCGCTAACTTCGCGGGAGTGTAATTCCGTGAGTTTTCAACCAAATTTCATACTTTTGGTGTCATTACCATCGGGAAAAGATTATCATTTCATAAGAAAAAAATAATTTATTTTTTCCAAAAATTTATCGACATAGAATGACAGTTTCAGAAAGGGGCCTGCGACAGTCAAAGGGTTAATATTATCTTTCCATTTGTTGTGCATGTGTTGTATATATTTTTTATTGCTGTAAGTTTTGAGTGCTGTACACAATCCAAGTGCTCTGAAAATATTGCAGCTAATACTAGCAAGGTGATAGAAGGGACACAACAATGAATGAATGATTTACAAAAATAAAATAGTCAAAGGTGTCATAAGGTGTCTAGTGGCCTATTAGGCAATGCTCTCGCCTCACACACTGAGTGTCCATGGTTCGATCCTCAGCGTGTTTTACACCTGCTGTCCCATTCACCTAGCAAGCAGTTAGGTACCTGGGTGTCAGTTGACTGGTGTGGGTCACATCCTGGTTGACAAGATTTAAGAACCCCAATGGAAATAAGGCAGTCCTCGATGACACCCTGACTTTCTTGGGTTAGCCTGGGTGGCTAACTCTCTGGAGTTAGAAATCTGAACAAACTCTTATCTCTTAAAGATAATTTCTTAGCATCATCAACACTATCACCATCTTCAAGCCCATAATTACAATCTTAAGAAACAAAAGGTGTTGAAAGGATACTGTACTAGAAAGCTTTTTTTTTTTTCTTTTTAACTCGATGGTTGTCTTCTGCCAAGGCAAGGTGAGCCAAAGAAGACAACGCATTTGCCATCCTTCATTTAGTCACTGTCATTCCAAAAGTGTGCTGACATTACAGCCAGATTACTGTTCGATTGTAACATCCCCACCCTTCTTTCAAAGTGCAGGCACTGAACTTTCTATCTCCAGGACTCCAGTCTGGCTAAATGGTTTCCATAAATCCCTTCTGAAGAGTTACCTTGCTCACATTCCAACAGCACATCCATCAAAAACCACTTGTCTCTGTTCACTTCTCTCTAACATGCTCACATAAACCTACTCAATGCTCAAGCCCCTAAAACACAATGCCTCTTTTATACCATCTCCAACCATTCCTAGGATGATCATCCCTTCTTTCTTCCACTCCAGATTTTGTGCCTTCTTTGTCAACCTGTCCTCTATCCTGTCTGCATTCCTGATCCACCGGAACAACCCCTCCTTAGCTCTCTGAACACTAATTCTGAACACTCAGCTCTCTGAACACTAATTTTACTACTAGAACACTGAACTGGACTCCAAAGAGGTGGTAACAAGTGCTGCAGCTATTAGAAATAGAAACAAATTATTTGAAAAATTAAACACTAGATGATAGTACACCATGAGTACAGCTTTTTTTTTTTTTTTTTTTTTTTTTTTTTTTTTTTTTTTTTTTTTTAACATGTCGGCAGTTTTCCACTGAGGCAGGGTGACACAAAAAGGAAGAAAAAACTTTCATCATCATTCACCACTTTCACCATCACTCATACATAATCACTGTCTTTGCAGAGGCGCTCAGATACGACAGTTTAGATGTCCCTCCAAACTGCCAATATCTCAAACCCTCTTCTTTAAGGTGCAGGCATTGTACTTCCCACCTCCAGGACTCAAGTCCGGCTAACCAGTTTCCTTGAATCCCTTCACAAAATATTACCTTGCTCACACTCCAACAGTTTGTCAGGTCCCAAAACCCATTCGTCTCCATTCACTCCTGTCTGACACGCTCATGCACGCTTGCTGGAAGTCCAAGCCCCTTGCCCACAAAACTTCCTTTACCCCCTCCCTCCAATACAGAATAAGAATAAAATTTTCACCTGGTATAAAAAGTTTATTTAACAGTTCAATCTTATTACAGTTAGGGGAAAATCTGTATCAGACTTTTAGAATGTTTCTATAGACATACATACATACCTTTGATGAGTTCCAAGAGTTTTTCTGCTTCCAGAACCCAGTCTTGGGCCCTGTTTTTACTCATTTTTTAAAAGTAATTGTTGAAAGTTAGTTATGCATGTAGTATTCAATGTGTATATTTGCATGATATAGGTCTTCGTCTGTGTCAGTACACAAAAATAGTCATGTTTATATTTCCTTTTCCACAAAACAGAAAAAGCACCAGTCTCGACAGAACCTAATCAAGGACATAGAATTACGCTTCCCAGGTCCAGCAAAATTGTATAGTCTTGAAAGAGACCAAGACGCCCTTATGATTTTGCGGCAAATCGGAGCACAGAAACAAAGGCCCCTCTATTTTAGGGACAGTCGTCCTCACATTTTAGCAGAGAATGTGGAATTTATTGAAGAGGTAAGTGCAGTAATAGTAAGATTTCTTTATAAATGTGAATATTGGTATTATTGCTTGGAGAAGGTAATTATCTATGTGTATTTCAGTTTTCAGGTTAAAATAGCTGTAATTCTTGGATATACCTCCAGCTTTTTGATTAATGGGAATTGGTTCTATTTTATTTATAGAGTGGAACCTCCATGTGCGAGTTTTTCCAAATACGAGCAGTCGATCAGTTGATTTTTTGTTTCCATACGTGAGCGAAATTTACATAAATGAGAGGGCCTCAAGGGAGGTTCCTTGATGCTGGTGAGGGGCCCTTGCTCTTGATCTAGGGAATTGGATCTCATTTGTTTGTTGGACTATACTATTGAAACTTGGGCAATGTATGATGGTAAGATGTTTCTTAACGTACACCAAAAATTTAAGAAATCGGACCATAAATAAGAGTTCACTTCTCAGCAATTAGCCTCTCCTTAGTGGTATTTTCATATGGTTTTTATGGTTGTATTCTCGTTTTTTTGGTCTCATTTGATAGAATGGAAGATATATTACAGAAATAATTATGATTTGAATTGGTTTTTCACAACGAAAAGATGCCTTGAAATTGAGCTTAAAGGTAGCAGAATTGTGGATCTGATTCTTTGGTGTATTCAGAGTTAAAAACACTGGTCCATTCCAATATGCAGTCATGACTGGGTTGACATTATTTACACAATTATTACAATAATGCAGTAGTCTGCATAACAGTAAATCTTCTATTTTTTGTGGAATAAAAATTAAATATTTATTATTATAATATTAATTATCAACAGTATTAATAATATATTTGTTAATAAATATAATATTAATATATTAATATAAAATGTATAATAATACATGTATAACAATAATGTACTATATAATAATAATTATAATAATAGACAGCTTCAAAAGGCCATCACTAGATGGCAGTGTTTACCACAACAAAGCGGGAGTGGTTGTGGCCACCTCCAGCTGTTACATAATGACATATTTTATTCATTCTAGAATATATGTCAGATTTCTATGTTATTTATATTGTTTATTATGTCATAGTAGATGGACTGTGATAGATAAATAAGCCGTATAGATGATATTAGCGAAATTATTGAAGGAGTATTTTGTCCGGTCTCCAGACAAACTCTCTTCTGCCGACGATACCATTACATGAATGACATATTTTATTCATTCTAGAGTATATACTGTATCAGGTTTCTGTTATCTCTATTGTTGATTATGTAATATTAGATGAATTGTGATAAATAAATAAGCCGTAGAGTTGATATTAGGGAAATTATTGAAGTACAGAATTCCACTGGAACAGATTAGTTGCATTTCAATTAATTTAAATGAGGAAAATTTACTCTGCAAACGAGCAAATCCAGATGCAAATTAAACTTGTGAGTAGAGGTTCCACTGTATTTGAACCCCTGTATGGTATATATACTGTGTCTAAGTGTCTACTCGTTGATCTCTTTTTACTACTTCTGTACTATAGAAGTATTTTCTGGTATGTACAGTGGAACCCAGGTTATAGACCATCGCGGAAATCGGCTAATTCGTATTTCGAGCACTTTCATCGTCGAAATTTTGCTCAGGATATCGGCCATACTCTCAGATATATGCTGTATGAGATGTGTCACCCTCCCGGGGATGCTTACCTATAGATACACTTAGCTCTCTCATTGATTAGGAATACTTTGGGGCTTTCTTGTTTCTGGTATTTGTTTGCTGATTGCAGCTGTGAAATAAGCAACCTTGGCCCAAAGAAAGTTCCTAGTAAAGTTTTTTTTGGTTTAATGAGAAACACAAGGAAATTTTAAAGAAAAAATTTGTTAAACTTTTGAGAACGGTGTTCGGTGCTAAACTTGCCAGGATGTATGGGAAACCCAAATAACAATCATTCCATCCTTTTATTTAGTTCCTTGTTTGTGATGTAAAACTATAGTTAATCTTTAAAAATGTAGATTTTTTAAAATTTTTGGACATTGGAGTGACATCTAAACTGTGTTTGGTGACTTAAAAAGACATTTTTTAAGTATGTATAGGGGAAAAAGTGTTTGATGATATGAAGGGTTTTTTCTTAACTTTTTGGGTCACCCTGCCTCAGGGGAAAGGCTGACTTTTTAAAAAAAATTATAATTGGGGAAAAGAAGTGAAAGGAATGAACTAAAGGGGACAGTTAGGAAAGATTAAGCAGCTTTGTAGAAAGATTGGCTAGAGAACTAAAAATGAGGAGGGGGTATGTGGAAAAATTTTAAAATGGGGGGAAAATCGGGACTTGCGGGAAAAAGCAGAACCCCTTTTTTTTTTTCCCATTTATAAAGGGCTATAAATGCCGTTTAAAAGTTTACACTAACATTTTTAAATTTTTTAAAATTAGAATGGGCAGTAAAAATTTAAAATAAAACACAAAAGTACACCCCTTTTTTTACCTCAAAATATTTGTTTTTTAAAATTGTAGGGCAAAAGGGAATTTTTTTTACTCTAAGTCAGGTGGGGGTGCCCTCCTGGCCACCCCACCCAAAAATTTACTAAAAACAATCCCTTAAAGCTCCCTGGGGAGTGTTTAAAATGCTATACAGAACACATATTATTTTCCCTTTAAAAATATTTTAGTTTTAAATTTGGTTTAAAGTGGGGGTGAAAAGGTAAAAAGGGTTTTATTTGTGGGAAGTATTTTTGGGAGGTATGGCATCCTGCCGGGGAAATTATACCTACTACGACTTTAAAGCTCCCTAGAGCGAAAAAAAATGCATAAAATAGTACACCATTAATTCCCATTAAAAATTTTTGTAGTTTTAAAGGGAGGGTAAAGAGGTAAATTTTTATTTGTTGAAGTAAAGTTGGGAATATGAGTACCCGGAAAGGGCCCATCCCCCCCAAACCCCCACCCCCCAAATAATAAAAAAAAAACCGGGAATGAACGTTTCTGGTTTTCCCGTCATTTTACTTTGTGTACAATTTGGGCTCCACGTTAAATACATTTTAAAATAAATAAAAGAGAAACACTCCCATTCTTATGAAATACCATTTTTAGAAAAAATTAAACCCCTTGATTAAAGGCATACAAAAGGGAAAATTAATTTTCTAGTTACCCTCAGTAATTTTATAGTGAAATTTTTTTGGGATTTTGGACTAAAAAGGTTCCCCTTGGCTACCCAAGTCCTACAAGTTCCCTTTGGCTACCACAATTCCTAAATTCCGGGGCAAACCAAAAGGGCCCTAAAAATTCCCTGGTACCAAAACCCCTCAAGTTGCCGGGGTACCAAAAAGTTGCCTGGTTACCACAACCCAAAACCCAAATTGCCTCCCCTCCCAAAAGTCCTACAAATTGCCCCTCCCAACAGGCCCTACAAGTCGCCGGGGGCTCCCAAAATTTAAAAGTTGCCTGGATACCACAAGTTCTAAAATTTGCCTGGCTTTTCACAATTTGCCGGGCTACCCCCAAGTCCTACAATTTGCCTGGCACTAAAAAATCCTAAAGTCCCTGGTTTCCACATCTCTTTTTTTTTTTTTTTTTTTTCAACAAGTCGGCTGCCCTCCCCCGAGGCAGGGGGGCCCCAAAAAAAGAAAAAAAATCCCCAAAAAAAAAATTTTTTCCCTTACCCTTTCAGAAACTTTCCCACACTCACACATTATCCCCCTTGTTTTTGCAGAGGTGCTCAAATTTAAAACGTTTAGAAGCATATATGTATAAAGATACACAACTTTCCCCTCCAAACTGCCAAAACCCCCAACCCCCCTTTTTAAAAGTGCAGGCATTGTACTTCCCTTTTCCGGGACTAAAGCCCGGACTATATGAAATTAACCGGTTTCCCTGAATCCCTTCACTAAATTTTCCCCTGTCACACTCCAACGATCGTCAGGTCCCAAGTATCATTCGTCTCCATTCACTCCTACAAAACACGCTCTTGAAAAGGCTTGCGGGAAAAGTCCAACCCCCACGCCCAAAAAACCCACCTTTCCCCCCCCTTTTTCCCAAACCCTTTCGAGGAGACCCCCCCCCTCATTTTTTCCCTTTTATAGATTTATTTTGCTTTCCTTTTGTCTTTTCTACTTTGATCCATTCTCTCAAAAATTGCCAAAAACCCCTAAACCCAACCCCCTTTCTTCTGCCCCTGACTAAGGGTTTTTAAATTAACTCCAAAACCTTTCTCCTTTTTTCCCACACCCCCCTTTTTTTCCCTGCATAATATTTACACCACACTTTCCCCCTTTAGACAGGACATCTCCACTGCCTCCAACCGTCCCCTCGCTGTGAAATTTAAAACCCAAGTTCACTTTCCTTTATAAGAGTGTTGGAACTACTTTCCTTTCATACTTTTCCCTTCTTTCCCCCCCAAATAAAAAACTTTTTTTTTGACCCCACATTTCCTAAAACGCACCATCCCCTTTTTTTTTCCCTCTTCAATTTATGTTTAAAACCTAAACCTTCATTTTTTCCATCCGCCGACAGGGAAAACCCCCAAAGTATCGGGGAAAAACCTTCACTTTTTCCCCAACCCCTCCCCCCCAATTTGATACCCAAATTTTTTTCTTTATCAAAATTTCATTTAAATACCCTCATCACCTTATCTTTTCTATGTTCACTTTTAAAATTCCCTCCCTTTCCCACACACCCCTCAAACAATTACTAACCTTTGCAATTTTTTTTTAAAGAATCCCCCAAATAACACAGAAACATCGCAAAAAGAAAACTGTGTAAATTCCCCTTTTTTGAATTTGTTTCCCCCTTTAATTTTAAATCCCCCCCCCCTCCCCCCCAAAACACCCTAGCATTTACTTTTTTTACAACCCCATCTAAAAATTTTAAATTAAAAAACCCGGGGTGACATTAAACACCCCTATCAAGCCCTACTTTTACCGGGAATTATTCTCCTTCTTCTACACACCCTAACCGGAGCCTCACTATCCTCTTTAAAACTCTTTACACCCATTTAGTAACTTACCACCCTTTTCCCTTTATCCATTTAAACCCCCCGCAAAAACGATCCCCACCAAAATGCGACCAATTATGTAAGTGAAATTTAAATTTTTATTTGCGTTTGTACGTGTATTTTTGGGGGTTCGGGAAAAATGGACAAATTTAAAATTCACAATATTCCTTATGCGAACAAATTCGGTCAGTAGGGGCCCAACCTGAACATACTTCGGGAAATGAAAAAAATATGGAAAAGGGGGGGGGTCCACTGTATTTGGGCAACATCTGCAAATTGCTCCTCTATCCACTCTTTTCATATGCCTTTTCTAAACCCAATAAATGAAAATAAAAATTTCCCCTCCCTTTATTTTAAATACTTTTCACATATATGTTTTCATGTAAACACTTTTCTCCCACATCCCCTCCCCAAATTTCTAAGCCCCCCTGCTCTCTGCAATCCTACTTTCTGTCTTACCTCTAATTTCCCTTTAAATTAAAACCCAAAAACCCTAAATTTTTTCCCTGGTATACTGGGTAAACTTATTCCTCTAAATTTTTACAATCTCTTTTGTCCCCTTTCCCTTTATAAAAAGGGAAATAAACTTTCCCCCCTACCCCAACCCCTAGGTATTTTTCCCCTTTTTTCATACATTTATTAAACAAAAGAAACCAACCATTTCCAACCTATTACCCCCCCCCCTGTTTTTTTAACATTTCTGTCATGCCCCCTCATTTTTCCCAAACTGCTTTCCCCCCTTTTTCATTTTTTACGTAATCCCTCACGTACCCCCACCACACTAAAATTCTGCTCTTCTTCCTCCAAAAAGAGGGGCCTTTAAACCCCCCCCGGCCCCAGTGCAAAAAAATTTTCCCCCGCCCCCCTTTCTTCCCCCAACATTTAAAAGTTCCTCAAAATTTTCTCGCCATTTTTACCTAAAAAACCCCCCTTTCCCCCCCATCTACTAACTCCCCTACTCTTTTTTTAAAGGGAAAAATTTCCAATTTTCCCTAGGCTTTCTTAACTTTTTAAAAACCCTTTCACTCCAAAATTTTTTTTTTTAATCTTATTTTTTTTAAAAATTTCCTTGACAGTGCCCTCCCTTTTTTTTCCCCACTGCTCCCCTTTTGCACTTCTCACCACTCTCTTCACCTTTTTTTTAAATCTCCTTATACTTGCTCTTCTTATAACACTTCTGCTTTGTAAAAACCTTTTCGTAAGATCCCTTTTTTCTTTTTTATCACACCCTTTATTTCCCCATTCCCACCAATCACTCCTCTTTCCTCCCCCCCACCCTCCTATTACATTCTAAACTGCTTTTTTAAAAAACAAACCCAACCCCTTTTCAACCCCCCCACTACTTTTTCTTTGCACTAGCCCCCCCCCCTTTTTTTTGCCCAATAGTCGCTTATATCTCGCCCGAACTTCCTCCTTTCCCCTTTGGGTTTTTTAAAAACTTTCCCCCCCCTCTTTAATTTTTGTTGCCACCCTTTCCTTCCTTTTTCCCCTCAAACCCTTTTCTCTAACTGTAGTACAAACTAAATAATGATCCGGTATAAACATTGCCCCTCTATAAACATGTAAATCCCCGGGGCCCCCCCCAAACAAAATTTTATCCACCAATACATTTAAACTAACAAAAATACTTTTATTTCGTGCTAAAATATACCTTGTATAAATTTTTTTATCCTCTTTTTTTATAAAATATTTTACTTTTTACCAAAATTTTTTTTACCATAGCTCAATTTTAAAAGGCCCCCCCATTTTCATTTACCCCCGGCACCCCCCAAATTTTCCCACTACTCCCTCCTAAAAATTTTTTCCCAATTTAGGGATTGAAAACCCCCAAAAAACCTTTCTCCCACACTTGATTCAAAACTCCCCACGCATTCACTCAAAATTTTGGGGGAAAATCTCTCTTCCCCTCTACAAATTCTCTCTTCCCCAGGTGCCTTTCACGTTACTGTAACCCATTTTTACATCCAATTTTTTAAATTTTTTTAAATCAAAAATTTTCCTTGAATTTAGCATTTGTAGTCCCCCCCTTTTTTTTTTTGCCCTAGCTTTTCCTTTAACATTTTTCTACTCCTTCTTTAAACTCTTTTTTTTATTTGAAACCCCTGAACCCAATCCCATTTATTCCCCTCCCTTGAAAATCTCCCACCCCCTTCACCCCTTTTTTTCCCTTTAAAAGCCGGGGCAAAACCCGTTTCTTCTCATTTTATAACATTTCCCCAATCACTCTTTCTTATCATTTGCACAAAAATCCACGCCATTTAGACTTCCCCCCTTTGACCCAAATTTTTTTCTTCTTATTCTTTTTAGTAAACTTTTAAGGGAAAAAAGGGGGTTTCTAGTCCATTGTTCCCATTTTTATGGGTTTAATTTTATTCTACTGTGGGGTTTCATTTTTGGGGGATTAAGGGAAAATGTCTATACAGTTAACCCCCGACTAAAGCTATTAATTCCGTTCCCGAGAGTCATCGTTAGTTTAAATAATCGTTAGTCAATTAATTTTCCCCCCCTAAAAATTTTTGGAAATCAAATTAATGTTTCAAGGGCACCCCAAAAAACATTGAGAAAAAAATTTTTTTAAAAACACGAAAATTTAATTTTAATACACAAAAACTGGGAAAAAGGGAAAGCCAGTTACATGACACTTTTCCCTTTTTTGAAGATCTGGTGGTATTTATGGGATGGGAAGAGGGGAGGGGTTTGGGGGTTTTATGGTCTTAGTGTTTAGAAGGGGGAAACCCTTCCATTAGGACTTGAGGGGGGCCCAAGTCCCCTTTTTTGGGGGTTTCTTCCCCCTTTTTTTTTAAAAGCCACTAAAAACCCCCTTAGAGTCCCCGGGGCCTTGTCCCCACAAACCCCCAAAAATTCCCCCCCAGAGGGCCCGTACCCCCCGTTCCTTTTTTGCATTCCTAAAGTGTTTTTACAACATTTTCATTTTCCCCCCTTAAACAGTTTGTTAAAGGGTTTTAGTCCTTCACTGTTTTATGACTCCTTTAATTCCTTTCACATATTTTTCAGCTGCTTTTTTTGGGCCAAAAATGGGGAGCCTCAACCCTTTCCTTTTTCCCCACTATGTATGCCAAATTCGATTCCCTTAAAAACTCCAAACCAACCCTTTTCTGGCCTTAATTTTACTACATCACCCCTAGTTTTCTTGGGATTTTTCTAAATTTAAAACGTTTATTTCAACTTCCCAGCCTTTTCAATATGAATCCTTTAGAGATGCTATCTTCCCGCTATTTTTTTTTCGTTTATCCATACCCGTAAAAAGTCTCTCAACATCCCTTTTATCCCCTTTTGATCTCAGTTTTTGAAAAAATAGTTGCACCTTTGGCAAGAACAGCTTTTCCCTTGGGTTGGGCCCTTTTCCCTTTCCCCAATAGTACGATGGGGTTTATTGGGTTTTGTGTACAGCCTGGCCACTTGGAGACATGCACTCCACTTTCATAAATTAGCAATGATTCTTTCTTCATATCCATAGTTTTAAATTTCACCCTTTTTGCTGTGGGTTGGCCCCGGGAAACTTTCTTGGGGGCCCCTGGGACTTATTTTTTTCAGGTGCGTACTAAAAAGGCTGTGTTTAAAATGAAAATTTTTGATTGTAAAGCTTGGAAGGGCCGCGGGGGGCTTTGGGTGGCTTGTAAACAAAGGCCAAAGTGGACGCGTCTCGACGGAACGAATGGTTGGTTCGAGTTTTTTTTCGCTAATCAGGCAAAACTTTTGCGATAAAAAGTATCGCTAGTCAATTTTTTGTTAATCGTTTTCCATCCCCCTGGTCGAGGGTCCTGTATTAACCTTTTATACTATTTAATTTCTCCTTAAATGATTTAAATTTTTGTGGGTTTTATTCCTTTTTTTTTTTTTTTTTAAAAATGGCCTCTTCCCCCAAGGGCCCAAAAAAAAAAAAAACCCAAAAAAAGGAAAATTTTAATTTAAAACCTTTTTAACCCAGCACATTTAAGTTTCTGGGCCCAAAGGGGTTTTCCCCAAACTAAAAAAACTTATAAAATAATTTAAAATTCCCTGGGAATACCCAAACCCCCCTTTTAAATAGGTTTAACCCAAAAATTTAATCAATCCACTTATGAAAAAAAACCGGGTTTCCCGAAATCCCCTTCCCAAAAACCCGTCAAAACCCAAAGGGGAGGTAATAAATTTTCCCATTAATTTAAACCCAAAAGTTTTGTTTTAAGGAAATTAAAAAAATTTTTTCCCCCCCCTTTGGGCACCCAACCCCCCTTTTTCCCCCAAAAATTTTTTTTGTTTCCTTAAATTTTTTTAGATTTTTAAAGAAAAATAAAATTTTGGTTAAGAAAAATTTTATTAACTAAACCTTTTAATTTCCCCAAGAATTTTTATAATTTTTTAAAAATTTTTTCCCTCCCCCCAACCCCCTCCTGCTGGAAAAAACCCCTGTTTAAAACTATTAAAGGGGTTTTTTATATAATTTTAAAAATTTTCCTTTTTTGGTTAAAAAAAAAGTTTTTGACCCCCCAAAATTAAGACCTTTTTTTCCCCCAAAATTTATTAATATTTAATAATAGGAAGAATTGTTCTAAAAAAATTAACCCAAACTTCCCTTCCCCCAAATTTTAAAAACCACTTTTGCCCTATAATTTTTTTGGGCATTTTTAATTTTTCCCTTTACAACCCTAACCCCAAAATCAAATCCCTAACCCTTTTAAATTTTCTTTAGAACCCCAAAAAACTTAATAAAAAATACATTTTTTAAAGATTAAATATAGTTTTACATACACAAAACAATGAGAACTATATAAAATAAATACATGAACAATTAAATCATATTACATACCTTTATTGAAGACTCTTGTTGGCTTATGGAAGATAGGGAGGAGGAGAGAGGGAGTTGGGGTTATTGTTTGGAAGGGGAATCCCCCTCCATAAGGACTTTAGGTAACAAGTCCCTCTCTGGGGTTGTTTCCCTTTTTGTTTTTAATGCCACTAGGACCAGCTTGAGAGTCATGACCCCTGTGCACAAAATAACTGTCCAGAGTGGTTTCTTTTCTGGCATCTTTTTAAGATTTCCCAAAAATTTAGACAAGGTTTTGTCACTGGAACATGTTGCAGATATGGCTTGTTTTCAGCTTGGTCAGGGTGCTATTTCTCCACAAAAGTTTGTAACTCATTCCATTTTTGCACACATGTCCTTAATCACTGAAGAAGGCATACCCTTTTCCCTCTTTCTTCCTCTTCCTCCTCTGAAGGAAGTTCCTCAGCCATGGTCTGTTGCTTTTCCAGTTGAAGGTGTTGCAGCTTTTCAGGGGTTAGCTCTTCCCTGTGGTCCCCCCCCAACTCTTCCACATCCTCGCCACTCACATCCAACCCCATGGACTTCCCCAATGCCACAGTAGATTCCACAATAGGCAAAGGGTCGACAGGATCAGGGTCAGTCTAAACCCTTCAAAATCCTTCTCGAGGACACAGTCTGGTCACATTTGTCTTCAAGAAGATTCAATCCTGGAAGTCACTCCCTGCCAAGCCTTACCCATAAGGCTTATCAGTTGTAGATTTTGAAGTGATTCCTCCAGAACTTTCTTAGGGTCAATTCAGTGTCCAAGGTCACTTCAACACAAATTTTGAAACACTGCTTTTGTGTAGGGTTTTTTGAAGTTAGAAATGAAACCCGCTTTGGGCTATGGGCTGGATTGAGAGGAGTGGGTGTTAGAGGCAAGAACTTCACTGTTATAAAACAGAAATCCCTAGACAATTGGTCTACCAATTTTGAGGATGACAGGAGCATTGGGCCATTACCAGGAGGCACCAAGTGGCAATTTATTTTCCAGAGGTACTTTTTCACACCCGGGCCAAACACTTTATGGACCCAGTCAATGAAAAGTTGCCTAGTGACCCATGCCATATGATTAGCTTTCCCACATCACACACTATTTACTCGTGTCGACATTATTTTTCTTGAACACGCTGGGATTTTCAGAGTGATAAAACGAGTAAAGGCTTCACTTTGAAACCCCCACTAACATTAGCACAGAACAAAAGAGGTAGCCTGTCTTTCATAGGCTTGTGTCCTAGCATTCCTTTTCCTCCTCCATGATTTTAGGTCCTCGGGCATTTTCTTCAAAAGAGGCCTGTTTTGTCACAAACACTCTTTGGGGGTTGGAATTTTTCAGCCTCTACATACCCCTTAAATTTCCTGCACAAATTTTTCAGCTGCACGTCTGTCAGACTTGCACCCTCACCATGCCTTATAACACTAATATGGCCAATATGCTTTTTAAGTCTCTCAAACCAGTCTCTGCTGGTCTTAAATTCACTAGCATCATCACTAGTACCAGGCATTTTCTTTACAAGATCCACATGCAACTGCCTTCCCTTTCACAAATATTATTGTCTCGGGAAACACTATCACCTGCTAACTGTTTTTACCTGACCCACAACAACAACAACTTCTCCACTTCTCATTTGTCTGTGATCTCTTTTTTTGTTAACATGTTTAAACCTTTTGTCACATCACTTCCTTGATTTGTTCTTTCTTTGCCAGGATAGAAGTGATTGTTGATTTGTTTTTGCCATACATCCTATTTGCGAATGGCCAAATTGCCATTCGCCGTGCCCGTGCCTGCCGTGCCTCGTTGTGCTCCATGTTTTTTCATGTTTTCAAAGGTCTCTTACATGCTAGAAACTCTAATTTGTGCCATCGATCTTATACGATACATCCCTCTAGCGCTTGGAACCAATCTTGGGGCAAAAAAGTACATACTGATCATAAAGGAGGATTAGTGTGCAACACCTAGCAGAGTTTTTTCTCCCAAGGGAATCAAGGCCTGTGTGCCATGTGCAAAATAATAATAATTGAACTTTTCTTAGTCCCAAAAGGGAAAGAAAGTCTCCCTAATAATATTGTGTATACATAGTGTTAGGTGTATACCACAGTGGCACCCCAGTTTTATAGATAATAAATGCATAAAGTGTCATTTAAAACAGGTGTAATTGAAACTAAAGTGATAGGCCTAAAGAGGCAAGTGCCAGAAATTGCTAGAAGCTTCCCACACAGGTCAGCTGTTTAATAATCTTCCTGGCCTGCTAGTGTACCTCGATATAATCTAGTGATACCAGTGAATAGGAAATACAAATGTTGTAGTAGCAATTAACCAGTAATATAATGGTACTTAGTGGAATGGAGTGACTTTCATTAGTTTTTTCTCCATTCTTGAAATACCAGACGTATACAGTGAAATTCATATAACCTGTAGTTACCAGCAGTCGCAATATACACAACGAAAAGCAAATATCACTCCAGAAAAAGCGTGTTTTCTCCAATAATTTCACCAATCAACTATAGTGATAATATAGCATTTGTTGTGGTGGAGACCGAAAAAACCTAGAAAAGCTAGATACAGTGATCGATAATCCTTCAGGCTGTAAATAAAGGTCTCGACTGTTCGTCATTGTAGGAGCTGCCAGCAATCACCGGTTCTTCAACACGCAAGTTATACTTTTGTATCAATCTAATCACATATTACTCGGTTAAATCATTTCCAGTAGTTCCTTCGTGTGTTAGCCCAAATCACCGACCAGATATGTTTTAAATAAGTGACCCACTGATCAGATCCGACTAGTTCCGAACCCTTGACTGGTTTCAAGCAGATTCGTTGGACAATAAAGCAGACTGTAAACAGACGGGGTTTTAGGCGCCCTTATCAAACACAAACAATAAATATAAAACATGAACGTACACCGGTAAGCTGTCCTAATATACGTACAAGTACAGTTAGAAATAGAAATACAAATAGCCAGATCTTCACTTTAAGGAGGTTATTCATAGAATATTCAAGGGGTTACTAGTAGAACTATAGTAAATCAACCATTCAAATCACATTATGAAGCTCTGTATAGTCTGCAGTCAAACAGGCTTCCGCATGGATTACTTGCCATTTTTGTGAAAATTGGTGTCACGCCCCTTGTGCAGATATCCAAGAACTATCTATAAGCAGTATTAAATCAGGGAAGTGTTTTTGTGGGTATGCCCTAATGAGATAAATCTGTGGATTAAAATCACATTGGTATTAAAAGAGGATAACATCAAAGCAGCCTTCATAGAAAACCTGGAAGCATTCTATAACAGATGGGAAAATAAAAAGTCTGGGCTGGATGGTATCGCCCTTGGTGCTGGCCATGTAGTCAGAAACTGTAAGGCTGGAGGTGATGTCTTGGGTGACAGAAATGGTGAAGCTGGAGGTGCTGTCCTGGGAGACAGTAATGGTGATGATGGAGGTGCTGTCCTGGGAGACAGAAATGGTGAGGATGGAGGTGCTGTCCAGGTAGTCAGTAAATGTATGCATGAGGGAATGCATATAAATGACCTCGAGGGAGGCAGGAGCTGTAGTGGGGAAACAAGTGTAGTCAAGGACAAGATAAAACCAATATTACAAACTAGTGATACCACAGGAGATAGCAAACAAGGGGACTCCACTAGCAATATTGAGGATATATACCAGAAACACTGGTGAGAGCTCCATTGTTAGTACTAGTGAGATAGGAATGAGACAGGTAAACATGCACCAACAGGGAATTACAGTCATAGAAAACCCAAGGCAAACGGAAACCAAGCCTGTGCACATACTATGCACTTGGTATCTAGCAGGCATGGGAAATCTGGAAAAACAGATGGACGTGCAACTATGACCACACCCTAGAAAATGCCGTGCCCGTATGACAACAGGAAAATGCAAACTCACTTCCTGTAAGCTTTTTTCACCATGAAATGTGTCCCTCTTCAGTACAGGAAAGACTGTGCTATAACTTAAAATGCCAGGCACACCATCTAAAGGGAACAAAAAGATACAAAACATCCAGGCCATGGGAAAACCTGGGTAGCCACAGCCACTCAAGAGGGAGAGGTTTTTTAGTGCTAGGAAGGAAAAAAAAACTGGCAGGAAATGGCAGAAATCGTACACCAAATCCAGTCATTTCTAGAGTGGAACCAGAGTTGATGGCCTCCACTCCAAACCAACAGATACAGATACTAGTGCCGGAAAAAAAGTCCCCCCCAGTACCACCAATACCACCAGTCCGATGACATTCTTCTTTGCAAATATACAGGGTCTAAAGCCAGCAACGAACAACAAAATACCTTTCATCCGTGGACTGCTTGCAGAGGCAAATGCAATGTTTGTGGCTTTCACAGAGACCCACATAAAGGATCACTTGGACAATGAAATATGGATTCCAGGTTACAACCTGTACAGATGTGACAGAGTGAATGGGCAAAAGGGGGGAGGGGGGGGGTTGGCCAGTATATCGCAGAGTCACTTGTTTGCACAGAACTGCTTAATGCCTCAAGTGATGTAGTGGAAGTTTTAACAGTAAAGATAGGGAACCAAAACCTAGTCATTGTAGTAGTCTACAAGCCTCCAGATGCAACATCCCAGCAATTCCAGGAACAGCTGTCAAAAATTGACCACTGTCTGGAAAATCTGCCAGCTCCTACCCCCAACATCTTGCTCCTGGGGGATTTCAACTTGAGGCACCTAAAATGGAGGAATATAGCAAATAATGTTGTTGCAGAAATAACACCAGGAGGCAGCTCTGATGAGAACTCACACACACGAGCTTTTAAATCTCTGCACAACATTCAACTTGAACCAGCAAATAATAGAGCCTACTAGACAGGAGAATACACTAGACCTCATCTTCACTAACAATGATGATCTGATACAAAATGTCACCATATTAAAAACAATATACCTAGATCACAACATAATCGAGGTTCAGACATGTATGCACGGAGCCCCAGAACCGACAAATTGAGATTAGTCACGAGGGAGCCTTCACCAAATTCAACTTCAATAACAAGAACATAAAGTGGGACAAGTAAATCAAGTCCTAAACGATATAAGCTGGGAAGATAGACTAAGCAACACAGACCCAACTTATGCCTAGAACAGATTAACTCGGTGGCAACTCGATGTATGCTCAAGGCTTATTCCTCTAAGAAAAAGGAGGAGTAGATGTAAAATAGAAAGAGACAGGCGCTCCTTTTACAGGCGACGGAAAAGAATAACAGAGCGGCTAAAAGAGGCCAATATATCTGAAATGCGTAGGGAGTCACTGGTCAGAGAAATAGCAAACATCGAACTTATGCTAAAGGAATCTTATAGGAGTCAGGAATCGCGGAAGAACTAAAAGCCATAAATGAAATCGAAAGAAAACCTAAGTACTTTTTTTCTTACGCCAAATCAAAGTCAAGAACAACATCCAGTATTGGGCCCCTACTTAACCCTTAAACTGTCTAAACGTAGATCTACGTTTTTTTATTCAACATACGAAAGTATGTAAAAAAAACGTAGATCTTTTCTTTTTTTTTACATTGAAAACGTGTAAAAAAAAAAATTTGATCTACTTTTTTTTTTGTTATATTTGAAATATGTAAAAAAACATAGATCTACTTTTGGAGCACTACACACGTGAATGTAAATTTGTTTGGACAGTTTAAGGATTAAACAAGATGGGTCCTACACAGATGACAGCAAGGAAATGAGTGAGCTACTCAAGTCCCAATTTGACTCAGTTTTTAGCAAGCCACTAACCAGTCTGAGAGTCGAAGATCAAAATGAATTTTTTATGAAAGAGCCACAGAATTTGGTTAACACAAGCCTATCTGATATTATCCTGACGCCAAATGACTTCGAACAGGCGATAAATGACATGCCCATGCACTCTGCTCCAGGGCCAGGCTCATGGAACTCCGTGTTCATCAAGAACTGCGAGAAGCCCCTATCACGAGCTTTTACCATCCTATGGAGAGGAGCATGAACACAGGGGTCGTCCCACAGTTAATAAAAACAACAGACATAGCCCCACTCCACAAGGGGGCAATAAAGCAATAGCAAAGAACTACAGACCGATAGCATTAACATCCCATAAAAATCTTTGAAAGGGTCTTAAGAAGCAAGATTGCCACCCATCTAGATACCCATCAGTTACACAAACCAGGGCAACATGGGTTTTAGAGCAGGTCGCTCCTGTCTGTCTCAGCTACTGGATCACTACGACAAGGTCCTAGATGCACTAGAAGACAAAAAGAATGCAGATGTAATATATACAGACTTTGCAAAAGCCTTCGACAAGTGTGACCATGGCGCAATAGCGCACAAAATGCGTGCTAAAGGAATAAAAGGAAAAGTTGGTAGATGGATCTATAATGTCTTCACAAACAGAACACAAAGAGTAGTAGTCAACAGAGTAAAGTCTGAGGCAGCTACGGTGAAAACTTTGTTCCACAAGGCACAGTACTCGCTCCCATCTTGTTTCTCATCCTCATATCTGACATAGACAAGGATGTCAGCCACAGCATCGTGTCTTCCTTTGCAGATGGCGCCCGAATCTGCATGACAGTGTCTTCCATTGCAGACACTGCAAGGCTCCAGGCGGACATCAACCAAATCTTTCAGTAGGCTGCAGAAAACAATATGAAGTTTAACGATGAGAAATTTCAATTACTCTGATATGGTAAACATGAGGAAATTAAAACTTCATCAGAGTACAAAACAAATTCCTTCCACAAAATAGAGCGAAAAACCAACGTCAAAGACCTGGGAGTGATCATGTCGGAGGATCTCACCTTCAAGCCCATAACATTGTATCAATCGCATCTGCTAGAAAAATGACAGGATGGATAATGAGAAACCTTCAAACTAGGATGCCAAGCCCATGATGACACTTTTCAGGTCACTTGTTCTATCTGGGCTGGAATATTGCTACACACTAACAGCACCTTTCAAGGCAGGTGAAATTGCTGACCTAGAAAATGTACAGAGAACCTTCACGGCGCGCATAACGGAGATAAAACACCTCAATTACTGGGAGCACTTGAAGTTCCTGAACCTGTACTCCCTGGAATGCAGGCGGGAGAGATACATGATTATACGTATACACTTGGAAAATCCTAGAGGGACTAGTACCGAACTTGCACACGAAAATCACTCACAATGAAAGCAAAAGACTCGGCAGATGATGCAACATCCCCCCAATGAAAAGTAGGGGTGTCACTAGCAAGTTTTAGAGACAATACAATAAGTGTCAGGGGCCCGAGACTGTTCAACTGCCTCCCAACATACATAAGGGGGATTACCAATAGACCCCTGGCTGTCTTCAAGCAGGCGCTGGACAAGCACCTAAAGTCGGTACCTGACCAGCCGGGCTGTGGCTTGTACGTTGGATTGCATGCAGCCAGCAGTAATAGCCTGGTTGATCAAGCTCTGATCCATCAGGAGGCCTGGTCACAGACCGGGCCGCAGGGGCATTGACCCCCGGAACTCTCTCCAGGTAAACTCCAGGAAAGCTGGAGCACCCGCACATCACTTTTGTATTTTTCTGTTACTTCCTTCTTGAATTCCATCATGTTTCTCACTTTCTTTACCAAGGGAACTTTACTAGGAACTTTCTTTGGGTCCATGGTGACTTCACAGTTGCACTAATAAAAAAACACCAAAAACAATGGATTTTAAGGAAATGTTTAGATGAATGTACAGAGTATATGCTCACTCGCCGACAGACAAAGGGAGATTGACTCACCAAAGTGTGGTGTCCCGCTGGGAAAGGCGGGCTAACGCATCTAATATGGCCGATATACAAGGCAATGGCCGAAATATGGAACAAAATTTCTGCCGAAAAACCTGCCTAAATATGAATCGGCTGAAAAACGAGGTTCCACTGTAGAGGTGATTTTGATTGGTTTTAGGAGTAAAAATAGCTTGAAATTGAGCTCGGTGTAGCAGAAATGTTCGATTTTTGCTGTTGTTCAAGAGTAGACAAATAACATCACAGGTCCAGTACACGTCAACTGGTGGGTCTAATGTGTGTTGACAAATGCACTGATATTACTTGTACAATAATTACAATATTGCATAACAGTAAATCTAATTTTTTGGGTGTGAATAAAAATTCTTTGTGTGAATAAAAAATCAAATGGAATTCATGTGGAAAGCCTGGAAATGTAACTAATAAACAGAGGAAATGTTATTTTAGTGCCAGGAATGTCTGCATTGTTTATTCTGGACTCTGTTTTGAAATTGAAATATTTTGATATTTCTGTTTAAGTTGGCCAAATTACTAGTTTTGGATCATTTTATTGGTAGTTGAAATAGTCATACAGTGGAAGGCATACTAGTGAAATAGCTAGTATGTAATTGGCCTAAAATAGGACTCAAGTTGGTCAGAATCGCTGACACAAAAATTCGCATAAGTGTAACTTCGTTAATTTGTCATCAATTTTCATACTTTTTTTTTATTATCTTCGGAAAAAGATTCTCTACCATTTCATATTTTTTTTTTAATTCTTAGACCCTGTGGACAAGCTTCAGATCAGGGTTTGGACCTTAAAAGGGTTAAGAGTGTGGAGCTAGATTGTGGGTGGATGCAGGTGGGAAGAGGAGTGATTGGTGAAATGATGGGGTATGGAGGGAAGGGAAGGGAGAAAGGAAAATTAGCATAAAAGAGGGTTTTTTACAATGTAAAAATGATATACTTGAAGCTATGGTATACAGAGAGGAAAAGGGAAGGTTAAAGGAGCTGTGAGAGAGTGCAAGAAGAGAGCTAGTGTTTTGCCGAGAATAAGAAACAGTTTTGGAGAGAGATTAATAAGGTGAGAAAACCTGAAGAGCATATGTACCTAACAGTTAAAAACAAGAGACAGTATGTGTTAGATAAAAGTAGAGGTACTAGAAAGATGAAGAGGATATTTTGATGAATTGTTGAATGTTAGTGATGAAGGGGAGGTGATGAGTTCATGTATGGGTCAGGGAAGGATAACATCGTATAGGAGTGAAGAGGAGCCTGAGGTGGAAATAGGGCAAGTGAGACAGTGGGTTGAATGAAAGGGAGGAAAGCAGCTGGAGCATAGTTCCTTTGTATAAGGAAAAAAGAGGACAAGGGGGAAATGAGAATTTAAGAATTACCTGGAAATAAGCCTGTTGGAGTGTAGTGGGTAGAGTGTAAGGTAGAATTTTTGAAAGAGTCAAGGGTAAGATAAAAAGAAGCATTGCAGTGGAGCAGGAAGACTTTAGGAAGGGTAGGTGATGTACGAACTTAATTGTTTTCATTGAAGCATTTAAGTGAGTAGTGTTTAAATAAGGCTAAAGAGCTGTTTGTTGCATGTATGAATTTAAAAAAGTCATAGGATGGGGTGGATAGGGAAGTAATGTGGCAGGTGCTGCAAGTATTTGGATTAAGTGATAGGTTTTTAAAAAATTTTAAAGAGTTTTTATGCAGAGTGAGGTTCAGGTTAGAGTATGTAGGTGTAAGGGGGGGGGGACTGTTTCCCAGTGAAAGTAGGACATGGACAGGTAAGTGTGATGTCACCGTGATTGATTACCATATTTGTAGGTGGGATTGTAAAGAAGTAAAGGTGGGGATGGGCTTGGGATTAAAAGATATTGGATCTGATACAAAGTGACAGTGATATAGTACTTTTGGGAGACTGAAGACAGCAATGAGAATAGAGGCAATGAAAATGTCAAGTTTTAAGAGCAATGTGTGATGTGAATATCATGTACGGGATTCGAAACATACAAATTAAAATTTGGTGTGAGGCCACCAAGGGTATAATTCAAAGAGCTGAGGAGGGGTTATTGAGGTGATTTAGGCATGGGGAGGGTTGATGATGAAGAGGGCGTAAAATCTGGGAATGAAAGGTAGAGGAATAGGTCATCTCAGGAACAGTTGGAGGGGAGGAGTTAAAGGAGGCTTTGAGTTTTAAAGGCTTGAACATTTAGCAGGGTTGTGTGAGCATATTAGATAAAAGTGATTGAAGACTAAGTGGCTTATAATTCATGTGCTGTTGGATTGTCTGCAAGGTAACATATTATTAAGGAATTCAAAGAGTTCTGGAGGTAATAGGTGGAAGTGGTGGGTATGTTGCTGTCAGAGGGTAATCTGAATTGTGATGTCAGCATACTACAGAAAATAATGATGGTGAATGAGAGTCCTTTTTTTTTGGGTCACCCTGCCTTGGTGGGAGACAGTCACTGAGGTAAAAAAAAAAAAATGGACACACTATATTGCTCCTTTGTATTTGGCTGAGTGATGTTTCAAAACTGGTTATGCATACTACCATATTGTATTATTTTTGTCACTACTACTACTACTACTACTACTACTACTACTACTACTACTACTACTACCACTAGTGAACATTGAAATGGTACCTCACTAGTATTGCACCTCACTCTGAGCCTTTATATACCCTCTGTGTCCATGTATTGTTTGTAATGGCTTGCTAAAGCTCCTGGAGAGCGAAACGTTGCCACAATAAAATGTCACATTAGTTGCACTTTTGTCCTTTTACTTTACATATTGTCGGTAATTCTACCAACTTTATTACGAGTGTCCCAATGTACGAGTTTTTTGAGATACAGTGGACCCCGGTTTACGATATTATTTCATTCCAGAAGTATGTTCAGGTGCCAGTACTGAACGAATTTGTTCCCATAAGGAATATTGTGAATTAGATTAGTCCATTTCAGACCCCCAAACATACACGTACAAATGCACTTACATAAATACACTTACATAATTGGTTGCATTGGGAGCTGATCGTAAAGCGGGGGTCCACTGTACTGTGGACCCTCGGGTAACGATTTTAATCCGTTCCAGAGAGCTTGTCCTTAACCGATTTTATCGTTAGCCAAATTAATTTTCCCCATGAGAAATAATGGAAATCTGTTCCTGCTGTCAGGAGGCTTGACAGAATAGTACTTCAATATGACCCTATTATCAGCTCTACAGCTTATTTATGTATCACAATTCAACTAATATGACATAATAAACAATATTAATAACATAGAAACATGATATATACTCTAGAATGAATAAAATGTCATAATGTATGTGAGGATAAGTGATGGAAGTGTTGCTGTTGGCTTTATAATGGCTACTGAGAGAAGCCGTACAGGCTTCTGCCACCACCATTATCCACAAACAATATATGAACATAATTTATAAATAAGAAATTTATATTTTAATTTATAAATAAGAAATATTTACATTTTAATTTATAAATAAGAAATATTTACATTTTAATTTATAAATAAGAAACATTTGCACTTACCTTGGAGGAGATGTTAGTTTAATTACGTAGTTAGTTTGATGGAGTGTAGCAGGCATGCAGGGAGTGTAGCAGGCATGCAGGGAGTGTAGCAGGCATGCAGGGAGTGTAGCAGACATGCAGGAAGTGTAGCAGACATGCTGGGAGTGTAGCAGACATGCAGGAAGTGTAGCAGACATGCTGGGAGTGTAGTAGACATGCAGGGAGTGTAGCACTCATGCTGGGAGTGTAGCAGACATGCTGGGAGTGTAGCAGGCATGCAGGGAGTGTAGCACTCATGCTGGGAGTGTAGCAGACATGCTGGGAGTGTAGCAGACATGCTGGGAGTGTAGCAGGCATGCAGGGAGTGTAGCACTCATGCAGGGAGTGTAGCAGACATGCTTGGAGTGTAGCAGACATGCAGGGAGTGTAGCACTCATGCTGGGAGTGTAGCAGACATGCTGGGAGTGTAGCAGACATGCAGGGAGTGTAGCACTCATGCTTGGGAGTGTAAGCAGACATGCTGGAGTGTAGCAGACATGCTGGGAGTGTAGCAGGCATGCAGGGAGTGTAGCACTCATGCAGGGAGTGTAGCAGACATGCTGGGAGTGTAGCAGACATGCTGGGAGTGTAGCAGGCATGCAGGGAGTGTAGCAGACATGCTGGGAGTGTAGCAGACATGCAGGGAGTGTAGTGCACTCATGCAGGGAGTGTAACAGACATGCTGGGAGTGTAGCAGACATGCGGGGAGTGTAGCAGGCATGCAGGGAGTGTAGCAGACATGCTGGGAGTGTAGCAGACATGCAGGAGTGTAGCACTCAGGGCTGGGAGTGAAGCAGGCATGCAGGAAGTGTAGCAGGCATGCAGGAAGTGTAGCAGACATGCTGGAGTGTAGCAGACATGCAGGGATGTAGCACTCATGCTGGGAGTGTAGCAGACATGCTGGATGTAGCAGGCATGCAGCGAGTGTAGCACTCATGCAGGGAGTGAAGCAGACATGCTGGAGTGTAGCAGACATGCTGGGAGTGTAGCAGGCATGCAGGAGTGTAGCAGACATGCTGGAGTGTAGCAGACATGCGGGGAGTGTAGCACTCATGCAGGAGTGTAACAGACATGCTGGAGTGTAGCAGACATGCAGGGAGTGTAGCAGGCATGCAGGAAGTGTAGCAGACATGCTGGGAGTGTAGCAGACATGCAGGGAGTGTAGCACTCATGCTGGGAGTGAAGCAGGCATGCAGGAAGTGTAGCAGGCATGCAGGAAGTGTAGCAGACATGCTGGGAGTGTAGCAGACATGCAGGGAGTGTAGCACTCATGCTGGGAGTGTAGCAGACATGCTGGGAGTGTAGCAGGCATGCAGCGAGTGTAGCACTCATGCAGGGAGTGTAGCAGACATGCTGGGAGTGTAGCAGACATGCTGGGAGTGTAGCAGGCATGCAGGGAGTGTAGCAGACATGCTGGGAGTGTAGCAGACATGCAGGAGTGTACACTCATGCAGGGAGTGTAACAACATGCTGGAGTGTAGCAACATGCAGGGAGTGTAGCAGGCATGCAGGGAGTGTAGCAGGCATCCCAGGGAGTGTAGCAGGCATGCAGGGAGTGTAGCAGACATGCAGGAAGTGTAGCAGACATGCTGGGAGTGTAGCAGACATGCAGGGAGTGTAGCACTCATGCAGGGAGTGTAGCAGACATGCTGGGAGTGTAGCAGACATGCTGGGAGTGTAGCAGGCATGCAGGGAGTGTAGCAAGCATGCAGGGAGTGTAGCAGGCATGCAGGGAGTGTAGCAGACATGCAGGAAGTGTAGCAGACATGCAGGGAGTGTAGCAGACATGCAGGGAGTGTAGCAGACATGCAGGAGTGTAGCAGACATGCAGGGAGTGTTGCAGACATGCAGGGAGTGTAGCAGACATGCAGGGAGTGTAGCAGACATGCAGGGAGTGTAGCAGACATGCTGGGAGTGTAGCAGACATGCAGGGAGTGTAGCAGACATGCAGGGAGTGTAGCAGACATGCAGGGAGTGTAGCAGACATGCAGGAGTGTAGCAGACATGCAGGAGTGTAGCAGACATGCAGGAAGTGTAGCAGACATGCTGGGAGTGTAGCAGACATGCAGGAGTAGCACTCATGCAGGGATGTAGCAGACATGCTGGAGTGTAGCAGGCATGCAGGGAGTGTAGCAGCATGCAGGGAGTGTAGCAGACATGCAGGAGTGTAGCAGACAATGCAGGAGTGTAGCAGACATGCTGGGAGTGTAGCAGGCATGCTGGAGTGTAGCAGGCATGCAGGAGTGTAGCAGGCAATCAGGGAGTGTAGCAGACATGCAGGGTAGTGTAGCACTCATGCAGGAGTGTAGCAGACATGCTGGAGTGTAGCAGGCATGCAGGGAGTGTAGCAGACATGCTGGGAGTGTAGCAGGCATGCAGGGAGTGTAGCAGGCATGCAGGGAGTGTAGCAGACATGCAAGGAGTGTAGCAGACTTGCTGGTAGTGTAGCAGGCATGCAGGAAGTGTAGCAGACATGCAGGGAGTGTAGCAGACATGCAGGAAGTGTAGCAGACATGCTGGGAGTGTAGCAGACATGCTGGGAGTGTAGCAGACATGCAGGGAGTGTAGCAGACATGCAGGAAGTGTAGCAGACATGCTGGGAGTGTAGCAGGCATGCTGGGAGTGTAGAAGACATGCAGGGAGTGTAGCACTCATGCAGGGAGTGTAGCAGACATGCTGGGAGTGTAGCAGACATGCAGGAAGTGTAGCAGACATGCTGGGAGTGTAGCAGGCATGCTGGGAGTGTAGCAGGCATGCAGGGAGTGTAGCACTCATGCTGGGAGTGTAGCAGACATGCTGGGAGTGTAGCAGACATGCTGGGAGTTTTAGCAGGCATGCAGGGAGGTAGCACTCATGCAGGGAGTTGTAGCAGACATGCAGGGAGTGTAGCACTCATGCTGGAGTGTAGCAGACATGCAGGGAGTGTAGCACTCATGCTGGGAGTGTAGCAGACATGCTGGGAGTGTAGCAGGCATGCAGGGAGTGTAGCACTCATGCAGGGAGTGTAGCAGACATGCAGGGAGTGTAGCACTCATGCTGGGAGTGTAGCAGACATGCTGGGAGTGTAGCAGACATGCAGGGAGTGTAGCACTCATGCTGGGAGTGTAGCAGACATGCTGGGAGTGTAGCAGACATGCTGGGAGTGTAGCAGGCATGCAGGGAGTGTAGCACTCATGCAGGGAGTGTAGCAGACATGCTGGGAGTGTAGCAGACATGCTGGGAGTGTAGCAGGCATGCAGGGAGTGTAGCAGACATGCTGGGAGTGTAGCAGACATGCAGGGAGTGTAGCACTCATGCAGGGAGTGTAACAGACATGCTGGGAGTGTAGCAGACATGCAGGGAGTGTAGCAGGCATGCAGGAAGTGTAGCAGACATGCTGGGAGTGTAGCAGACATGCAGGGAGTGTAGCACTCATGCTGGGAGTGAAGCAGGCATGCAGGAAGTGTAGCAGGCATGCAGGAAGTGTAGCAGACATGCTGGGAGTGTAGCAGACATGCAGGGAGTGTAGCACTCATTCTGGGAGTGTAGCAGACATGCTGGGAGTGTAGCAGGCATGCAGCGAGTGTAGCACTCATGCAGGGAGTGTAGCAGACATGCTGGGAGTGTAGCAGACATGCTGGGAGTGTAGCAGGCATGCAGGGAGTGTAGCAGACATGCTGGGAGTGTAGCAGACATGCAGGGAGTGTAGCACTCATGCAGGGAGTGTAACAGACATGCTGGGAGTGTAGCAGACATGCAGGGAGTGTAGCAGGCATGCAGGGAGTGTAGCAGGCATGCAGGGAGTGTAGCAGGCATGCAGGGAGTGTAGCAGACATGCAGGAAGTGTAGCAGACATGCAGGAAGTGTAGCAGACATGCTGGGAGTGTAGCAGACATGCAGGGAGTGTAGCACTCATGCAGGGAGTGTAGCAGACTTGCTGGGAGTGTAGCAGACATGCTGGGAGTGTAGCAGGCATGCAGGGAGTGTAGCAAGCATGCAGGGAGTGTAGCAGGCATGCAGGGAGTGTAGCAGACATGCAGGAAGTGTAGCAGACATGCTGGGAGTGTAGCAGACATGCAGGGAGTGTAGCAGACATGCAGGAAGTGTAGCAGACATGCAGGGAGTGTAGCAGACATGCAGGGAGTGTAGCAGACATGCAGGGAGTGTAGCAGACATGCAGGAAGTGTAGCAGACATGCTGGGAGTGTAGCAGACATGCAGGGAGTGTAGCAGACATGCAGGAAGTGTAGCAGACATGCAGGGAGTGTAGCAGACATGCAGGGAGTGTAGCAGACATGCAGGGAGTGTAGCAGACATGCAGGAAGTGTAGCAGACATGCTGGGAGTGTAGCAGACATGCAGGGAGTGTAGCACTCATGCAGGGAGTGTAGCAGACATGCTGGGAGTGTAGCAGGCATGCAGGGAGTGTAGCAGGCATGCAGGGAGTGTAGCAGACATGCAGGGAGTGTAGCAGACATGCAGGGAGTGTAGCAGACATGCTGGGAGTGTAGCAGGCATGCTGGGAGTGTAGCAGGCATGCAGGGAGTGTAGCAGGCAATCAGGGAGTGTAGCAGACATGCAGGGAGTGTAGCACTCATGCAGGGAGTGTAGCAGACATGCTGGGAGTGTAGCAGGCATGCAGGGAGTGTAGCAGACATGCTGGGAGTGTAGCAGGCATGCAGGGAGTGTAGCAGGCATGCAGGGAGTGTAGCAGACATGCAAGGAGTGTAGCAGACTTGCTGGTAGTGTAGCAGGCATGCAGGAAGTGTAGCAGACATGCAGGGAGTGTAGCAGACATGCAGGAAGTGTAGCAGACATGCTGGGAGTGTAGCAGACATGCTGGGAGTGTAGCAGACATGCAGGGAGTGTAGCAGACATGCAGGAAGTGTAGCAGACATGCTGGGAGTGTAGCAGGCATGCTGGGAGTGTAGAAGACATGCAGGGAGTGTAGCACTCATGCAGGGAGTGTAGCACTCATGCAGGGAGTGTAGCAGACATGCTGGGAGTGTAGCAGGCATGCTGGGAGTGTAGAAGACATGCAGGGAGTGTAGCACTCATGCAGGGAGTGTAGCAGACATGCTGGGAGTGTAGCAGGCATGCAGGGAGTGTAGCAGGCGTGCAGGGAGTGTAGCAGGCATGCAGGGAGTGTAGCAGACATGCTGGGAGTGTAGCAGACATGCAGGGAGTGTAGCAAACATACAGGAAGTGTAGCAGGCATGCAGGGAGTGTAGCAGACATGCTGGTAGTGTAGCAGGCATGCAGGGAGTGTAGCAGACATGCAGGGAGTGTAGCAGACATGCAGGGAGTGTAGCAGACATGCAGGGAGTGTAGCAGACATGCTTGGAGTGTAGCAAGCATGCAGGGAGTGTAGCAGACATGTAGGAGGCGAGAGGAAGGCGAGTTTATCATGCTTCAATATGACGCTAATGTCATCTGTACGGCTTATTCATCTATCACAATTCATCTAATATGACATAAACAATATTAATAACATAGAAACATGATATATACTCTAGAATGAATAAAATATGTCATAATGTATGTGAGGATAAGTTATAGAAGTGTTGTTGTTGAGTTTATAATGGCCACTGAGAGATGCTGTACAGGCTTCTGCCACCACCATTATCCACAAACAATGTATGAACATAATTTATAAATAAGAAATATTTACATTTTAATTTATAAATAAGAAATATTTACATTTTAATTTATAAATAAGTAAGCAAGTTTATTCAGGTATACACAAATACAGTTGCATACATAGATTATCATACATAGCAGCATATGTGTAAAGTACCTAGGATTACCCAAAAAAGTCAAGAGTGACTTACGTATTTCCATTGGGGTCCTTTTATGTTTACACTTATGTTTACACTTTTATATTTACACTTACCTTGGAGGAGATGTTAGTTTAATTAGTTTGATTCAAGGAGGAGATGCTGGCAAAGGTTTAGAGTGGTGGAAGATATGTAACAGGCTGGTGTATGTTCAGCAGCCTGATACACATACAACAACATTGGAGGGTTACTTTTGTGTTGTTTTTCTATCGCATACTCACTTAACTTACTTGCTACACTGTTAATTCTACACTTTATCACTGGCAGGCACTATAGTCTTTATTGATACCTCCTGCTTTAGTATCATACATATCGTAGAATCACTGAATCACTGCAGAAGGCACATTCACCCCTCTCTCTTCCTCCTCCACCTTGGTACTTTGCTATGAATTTTTTCTTGAATTTTATTGTGTTTCTTTCCTTCCTTATCACATGGCTGGCACTAGAAACTTTCTTTGGGCCCATGGTGGCTTATTTAGCAGTTACAAGCACTAAAAACAATGGAATAATACAAAATATATTGCATGTATGCATGGAATCGTCCTCCCTGACTTGTAAACAATGGCACACTACCTTGTACATGGGCTCAGGCCGCGCGGACATGTTCGGGATGAATGTCCTTAACTGAGTTTTTCATTGTTGGCTGAGCCAATATTTTTACGCAAAAACACATTGGTATCCGATTTTTATCGCTTTCCGATGGCATCGTTACCCGAGGGTCCACTGTACGAGCCATTGTTCGGTCGATTTTTTGCTCTGTGTTATGAGCCAAACATCCGAGTTATGAGCCAGCTCCCCTCGCTTACCCCTCAACCCAAAACCTGCACACCTCGCTTGTTTATCTATGATTTCATGCTTTTAAATTCCATGGAAATCATCCTCTTTTCCTTCTTAGCACTGTCCTTTACACTTACTTTCTTAGGACCTGTGCTTAGAAAAACGAAATTTGGCCAAATGACTGTAAAAAAGTATAAGCAAAGCATGAGAGAAATACTCCTACACCAAGGTAAACAGTGCACTGAGTTGGTGGCATTCTGAAGCTCTCATTATTATTATTACATATGTATTATTATTATTATTATTATTATTATTATTTTTTTTTTTTTTCCAACAAGTCGGTCGTCTCCCACCGAGGCAGGGTGACCCAAAAAAGAAAGAAAATCCCCAAAAAGAAAATACTTTCATCATCATTCAACACTTTCACCACACTCACACATTATCACTGCTTTTGCAGAGGTGCTCAGAATACAGCAGCTTAGAAGCATATACGTATAAAGATACACAACATATCCCTCCAAACTGCCAATATCCCAAACCACTCCTTTAAAGTGCAGGCATTGTACTTCCCATTTCCAGGACTCAAGTCCGACTATAAGAAAATAACCGGTTTCCCTGAATCCCTTCACTAAATATTACCTGCTCACACTCCAACAGATCGTCAGGTCCCAAGTATCATTCGTCTCCATTCACTCCTATCTAACACGCTCATGCACGCTTGCTGGAAGTCCAAGCCCCTCGCCCACAAAACCTCCTTTACCCCCTCTTTCCAACCCTTTCGAGGACGACCCCTACCCCTCTTTACTTCCCCTATAGATTTATATGCTTTCCATGTCATTCTACTTTGATCCATTCTCTCTAAATGACCAAACCACCTCAACAACCCCTCTTCTGCCCTCTGACTAATGGTTTTATTAACTCCACACCTTCTCCTAATTTCCACACTCCGAATTTTCTGCATAATATTTACACCACACATTGCCCTTAGACAGGACATCTCCACTGCCTCCAACCGTCTCCTCGCTGCTGCATTTACCACCCAAGCTTCACATCCATATAAGAGTGTTGGTACTACTATACTTTCATACATTCCCTTCTTTGCCTCCATAGATAACGTTTTTTGACTCCACATATACCTCAACGCACCACTCACCTTTTTTCCCTCATCAATTCTATGATTAACCTCATCCTTCATAAATCCATCCGCCGACACGTCAACTCCCAAGTACACAGTGGACCCCCGCATAACGATGGCATCACATAGCGATTATTCCGCATACCGCTTACTTTAATCGCAAAATTTTTGCCGCGCATACCGATTAAAAACCCGTTCACCGATTTTCGTCCGAGACGCGTCCAATGTGCGCCCTCAGCCAGCCTCACATGTGCCACCCGTGCCATTGTTTACCAGCCAGCCTCCGCGGTAACATCCAAGCATACACTCGGAATATTTCGTATTATTACAGTGTTTTCGGTGCTGTTTCTGGAAAATAAGTGACCATGGGGCCCCAAGAAAGCTTCTAGTGCCAACCGTACACCAATAAGGGTGAGAATTCCCATTGAAATGAAGAAAGAGATCATTGATAAGTATGAAAGTGGAGTGCGTATCGCCGACCTAGTCAAGTTGTACAAGAAACCCAATCAACCATCGCTACTATTGTGGGCACTAGAAAGACAATCAAGGAAGCTGTTCTTGCCAAAGGTTTAACTGTGTTTTCGAAAACAAAGATCGCAAGTAAAGGAAGATTTGAGAGACTCTTATTGGTGTGGATAAATGAAAAACAGCTAGCAGGAATAGCGTCTCTCAAGCGATCATATTGTGAAAAGGCTAGGAAGTTGCATGAGGTTTTAATTAAAAAAATGCCTGCAACTAGTGATGATGTGAGTAAAATTTAAGGCCAGCAAAGGTTGGTTTGAGAGTTTTTAAGAAGCGTAAGTGGCATCCATAAGTGTGATAAGGCATGGTGAGGCTGCCAATTCGGACCACAAAGGGGCTGAAAAAATGTGCAGGAATTCAAGGATACTTTAGACAGTAAAGGGACTAAAAACCTGAACAAGTGTTTAATTGTGATGAAACAGGCCTGTTCTGGAAGAAAATCCCAAGCAGGACCTACATTACTCAGGAGGAAAAGGCACTCCCAGGACATAAGCCTATGAAAGACAGGCTTACTCCTTCTCATGTGTGCCAATGCAACTGGTGATTGCAAAGTGAAGCCTTTATTAGTGTATCACTTCTGAAACCCCCAGAGCGTTCAGGGAAAAGAATGTCCTCAGGATAATTTGTGTGTGCTGTGGAGGGCAAACAGTTAAGGCATGGGTCACTAGGGAATTTTTCTATAACTGGTTACACCATGCATTTCCCCAATGTGAAAGATTACCTAACTGAAAAGAAATTAGAACTTTAAGTGCCTCCTGGTGTTAGACAATCCCCCTGGTCATCCTACAGACGTGGCAGAGCGACTTTAGGGGGACATGAGCTTCATTAAGGTGAAGTTTTTTGCCTCCTAATACCACTCCTCTCCTGCAGCCCATGGACCAGCAGGTTATTTCCAACTTCAAGAAACTGTACACAAAAGCTCTGTTTGAAAGGTGCTTTGTAGTGACCCTCAGAAACTAAAACTGACTCTAAGAGAGTTTTTGGAGAGATCACTTTAATATCCTCAATTGTGTAAACCTTATAGGTAAGGCTTGGGAGGGAGTGACTAAAAAGACCTTGAACTCTGCTTGGAAAAACTGTGGCCTAAATGTGTAGACAAAAGGGATTTTGAAGGGTTTGAGGCTAACCCTGAGATGATTATGCCAGTTGAGGAATCCTTTGGGGCATTGGGAAAGTCCTTTGGGGGTTGGAGGTTAGTGGGGGAGGAGTGGAAGAGTTGGTGGAGGAGGACAATGAAAAACTAACCACTGATGAGCTGATAGATCAACTCAAGAGCAAGAGGCCAGACCTGGGGAAACTTGGTTCAGAGGAGGGAGAGAGAAATTGAAGAAGTTGCCTACTAAAAAGATTAAGGAAATCTGTGCAAAGTGGCTTGAAGTGCAAACCTTCATGGATGAAAATCACCCTCACACAGCTATTGCAAGCCGTGCTGGTGATTATTACACTGACAATGTTGTGAAACACTTTAGGCAAGTCATAAAGGAACGAGAGGTACAGGCCACTATGGACAGATATTTTGGGGCAAAAAGGAATCCAGTGATCTGAAGCTGGCCCTAGTGGCATTAAAAGAAGAAGGGAAGTAACCCCAGAAAAGGACTTGCTACCTCAAGTCCTAATGGAAGGGGATTCCCCTTCAAAAACACTAACACTCTCTCTCCCCTCCTCCCATCCCATAAATTTCATCACCAAAATCTTAAATAAAGTAAGTGTCATGTAAGTGTGCATGCCTTTTTCGTTTGTGTGTATTAAAATTAACATTTCATGTGGTAAAAAATTTTTTTTTTCATACTTTGGTGTTTTGCATGGATTAATTTTTTTTCCTTATTTCTTAGGGGAAAATTCATTCACATAACGATTATTTCGCATAACAATTACCCCTCTGCCACGGATTAAAATCGTTAACCGGGGTCCACTGTAAACTGAAAACAATTTACCTTCTTCCATACTCCTCCTCCCCAATTTGATATCCAATTTTCTATATCTAAATCAAATTTTATACCCTCATCACCTTACCTTTTCTATGTTCACTTTCAACTTTCTATCTTTTCACACATTCTCAAACCATCCACTAACCTTTGCAATTTTTCTTTTGAATCTCCCATAAGCACAGTATCATCAGCAAAAAATAACTGTGTCAATTCCCATTTTTGAATTTATTCTCCATAATTTAAAACCCACCCCTCTCCCGAACACCCTAGCATTTTCTTCTTTTACAAAAGCCCCTCTATAAATATATTAAACAAAACCAGGTGACATTACACACCCTGTCTAAGACCTACTTTTATCCGGGGGTATTCTCCCTCTCTTCTACACACCCTAACCTGAGCCTCACATCCTTTATAAAAGCTCTTTACAGCATTTAGTAACTTACCACCTATTCCATAAACTTGCAACATCTGCCACATTGCTCCTCTGTCCACTCTATCAATGCCTTTTCTAAACCATAAATGCAATAAAAACTTCCCTACCTTTTTTCTAAATACTGTTCACAATATATGCTTCAATATAAAAACTTGATCTACACATCCCCTACCCACTCTGAAGCCTCCTTCTCAATCCGCAATTCTACATTCTGTCTTACCTCTAATTCTTTCAATTATAACCCTACCGTATACTTTTCCTGGGATATCAGTAAACTTATTCCTCTATAATTTTTACAATCTCTTTTGTCCCCTTTCCCTTTATAATAAGGGGCTATACATTCTCCTCCGCCAATCCTAGGTACCTTCCCCCTTTTATACATTTATTAAACAAAAGTACCAACCACTCCCCAAAACTATATAACCCCCTGCTTTTAACATTTCTGTCATGATCCCATCATTTTCCCGCTGCTTTACCCCCTTTCATTCTAAAGTAATGCCTCACTACCTCCACCACACTTACATTCTGCTCTTCTTCACTCCTAAAAGATGGTATACCTCCCTGGCCAGTGCATGAAATTACCCCGCCTCCCCCTTTTTTCCTTAACATTTAAAAGTTCCTCAAAATATTCTCGCCATCTACCTAATACCTCCTCTTTCCCCCTCTACTAACTCCCCTACTCTGTTTTTAACTGACAAATCCTACTTTCCCTAGGCTTTCTTAACTTGTTTAACTCACTCCAAAATTTTTTCTTATTTTCATTAAATTTCTTGACAGTGCCTCTCCCACACTTTCATCTGCTCTCCTTTTGCACTCTCTCACCACTCTCTTCACCTTTCTTTACTCTCCATATACTCTGCTCTTCTTATAACACTTCTGCTTTGTAAAAACCTCCCCATAAGCTACTTTTTTTCTCTTTTATCACACCCTTTACTTCATCATTCCCCCAATCACTCCCTTTCCTCCTGCCCCCACCCTCCTATAACCACAAAATTCTGCCCCACATTCTAATACTGCATTTTTAAAACTATTCCAACCCTCTTCAACCCCCCCCCACTACTCATCTTTGCACTAGCCCACCTTTCTGCCAATAGTCGCTTATATCTCGCCCGAACTTCCTCCCCCCCTTGTTTATACACTTTCACCTCCCTCTTACTTTTTTGTTGCCACCTTCCTCTTTTCCCATCTACCTCTTACTCTAACTGTAGCTACAACTAAATAATGATCCGATATATCAGTTGCCCCTCTATAAACATGTACATCCTGGGGCCTACCCATCAACCTTTTATCCACCAATACATAATCTAACCAAACTACTTTCATTACGTGCTACAAACTACCTTGTATATTTATTTATCCTCTTTTTCATAAAAATATGTGTTACTTATTACAAATTTCTTTCTACACATAGCTCAATTAAAGGCTCCCCATTTACATTTACCCCTGGCACCCCAAAATTACCTACTACTCCCTCCATAACAATTTTACCACTTTAGCATTGAAATCCCCAACCACCATTACTCTCACACTTATTCAAAACTCCCACGCATTCACTCAACATTTCCCAGAATCTCTCTCTCTCCTCTACACTTCTCTCTTCTCCAGGTGCATACACGCTTACTATAACCCCATTTTTTCACATCCAATCTTATTTTACTCCACATAATCCTTGAATTTATACATTTGTAGTCCCTCTTTTCCTGCCATACCTTATCCTTCAACATTATTGCTACTCCTTCTTTAGCTCTAACTCTATTTGAAACCCCTGACCTAATCCCATTTATTCCTCTCCATTGAAACTCTCCCACCCCCTTCAGCTTTGTTTCACTTAAAGCCAGGACATCCAGTTTCTTCTCATTCATAACATCCACAATCATCTCTTTCTTATCATTTGCACAACATCCACGCACATTCAGACTTCCCATACGTAATACGTAACAATAATTCAAAATGCTGCCACTAGTTGGCGCAGCCAATGGCAAAACATCCGGTAAGGAGTCCACATGTTTACATCACCCTGGGAGCAGTTCTCTCGTGCTAGCTTGCATTTTTTTTTTTTTTACAGTCATTTGGCCAAATTTCTTTTTTCTAACCATGCATCCTAAGAAAATAAGTGCAAAAGACAGCGCTGAGAAGAAAAAGAGGATGATTTCCATGGAATTAAAGAAAATTGTATGAGTTAAGTTCAGTGATTAAACAAAACAAATTGTATGAGTTAAGCTCAGTGATAAGGTGTAGCATTAACCCTTTGAGGGTCGACAGGCCCTCTCCGAGACTCGTTCTCAGGGTCGGCCAAATTTCAAAAAAAAAAAATTATTTTTTCTTATGACAAGATAGAGAATCTTTTCCTGATCATAATGACACCAAAAGTATGAAATTTGATGGAAAACTTACGGAATTATGCTCTCGCGAAGTTAGCGGTCTCAGCAATGTTTACGCATCGGTGATTTTGCCCACTTTAAGCCCTATTTTTGGCCAATTCTACTGTACTAGTCGACAAAAAACATGAATATTTCATTAGAGCTCCATTTTTTCTATCGAATGAGTGCAAGAAACCATCCATTTACCAATTTCAACTATCCAGTACAGTGATCAAATTTAGCAAAATTTGCAATTTCACACAAATTTCAAAAGGATAACCATTTCCGAATAGGGTCCAGAATAAACAAGAAAGACATTCCTGGCACTAAATGAATTTCCCTTTCATTAGTCAAGTCCCAAGGCCCTCCTTACATTCTTTTTGCTTCTCCACTTTGAATTTTTATTCCTCACAAAAAATAAGAAGATTTACTGTTTAGCAGACTACTGCATAGGTAGAAATGGTATAGAATAATATCAGCGCACTTGCAAGAATTATTAGACTCACCAGTTTGACTGTGTATTGGACTGCTTGGCATGATTTTGTTTAAATTTTGAACTTTTGGTAAAAATCGATCATTTCTGCTACTTTGAGCTCAATTTCAAGGTACTTTTCATTGTAAACCCAGTCACAACATCTTCAATTTCTGTAAATATGTCTTCCATTTCTATACAATGAGACAAGAAAAACGTAGAAATACAACATTAAATACCAAACGAAAATACTGTCAAGGTCGCTGTTTTATTCCAAAAAAACGGTCAGAAGTTTTTTTTTCTCATTATGCACTGTGTGCTAGCAGGTATTTTTTTCATACAGTGCACACTGACCACATAGACCATTCTTTCATTGTAGGCCTACCAGCTTCTCCACTAGATTTGAGGTGCTAGAATTTAAGGTGTCTAGTACGTCAAAAACCTGGTAGTAAGCCAAACTAGTAAACGGCCGAAAACCCCCAAAGGGTTAAGAAGAGTGTAGCAAGTTATTAAGAGCAAATAAGTGATAAGAAAAAGGACGAAACACAGATGCAGCCGCCACTTCCACCGCCATCCACAGCCCCCCCCCTCCATCATATTAATGGCCTATTTTATTTTATTCTAGAGAATATATCATGTTTTCACTGTTAATAATATTGTTTATTATGTTCATATTAGATGAATTGTGATACATTAAATAAGCCGTAGATTGGATAGTGTAATTGAAATATTTTGTCCTGCGCGCTGAACGTATTAAAGGCATTTCAATTAACCCTATCAGGTCCGTTTCCGTAGATCTAATGCTTTATGTTCAGGGTCCACAAACCATAGATCTACAAACCAAAATTCTAGCAGCAGCAAATATAGTGCGAAAATGCTGTAAGGTCCACTTGTGAGAAAGGGTCTGTGTGGTGTGTTGGCTCCGTAAACAAAAATTCTAGGCTCCCGCATAGCATAGAGGAACACCCCGGCTCAGTTACCTTTGTTCAACCATGTCCTTGTCCGCAAGGCAGCTCTCACTCCAAGAAAATGGGACTCTCCTCTCCTGTTCTGATAATTCTGACACTGATTGAAGTGGAAATGAAACGAATTCTTTGGCTTTGATCAGTTTATGTGACCGAAAGATGACCGACATCGATAATAGTGCAGAAAACCCTGACGATCCTCAACCTTCTACCTCTGGTGTGGGCACTCCTCAGTCACGGTCAGTTGTACCTCATCGCGTGACCAGGCCTCTGACTTCAGTAATGATGATGATAGTGACGTGGATTGTGATTTTATTGCTCTTGATGATCATTCAAGTAGTGATAGTGAGGAAACATATTCACCAGTGAAGCGTCGGGATATACGCCGCCGCATGCGCTCGGGTAGTGTTCCTTATGCAGTGACCAGGGGACAGAGTACATCCCGGAGTACATCCTGTGGCCCTACACCAGGAATAGACAGTGAAAATGAGGATGATGTGGCTACACTTGGCATGGATAGACCACAGGCATCAGTAGGTGGTGGTAGTGGTGATGGTAGTGCCACAGCCATGCGTGACTCGCCAGCCCAGGCTGGGACCCACGCTGTTGACTCCTCAGTTCAAGGACAAAGTGACATCACCACCAGCCCACCACAACCACAACTACCAGCTCAACTAGCCTATGATGTCCAGTATCCACCAGCAAAAAAAAAACATACCACGGGTGGGGTTTGATCCCACGGTCAGAGTGTCTCAAAACTCCAGACCGTCGCGTTAGCCACCAGCAAACCGTATCTGGGATTGGCAGCAAAATCCCAATTTTGTTCCCAAGCCTCCACCACTTGGATGACTCCTCAAAGTGGCGAATTCACTACGTTGTCCCCTTGGAACCACTGCCAATGACACTGGAATTTTTTGAATTATTGTTTGACAACCAGCCCTTTATGGAAACTAATGTCCAGGGAAAGAGTAACAGTATTTTGAGAACACCATGGCAAATACGATGATATCGGCCAACAGTCAAGACTACAACTGGTATTAAGAGACGATTGTTACAGAAATGTATTAGCTTTTTTGCAACAATAATGCTTAGCCTCATGTTCTATAAGCAAATATAAAAGCATAATGGTCCCAGATCGCTAATTTGTACCCTGGTCTTCAAGTGAAATCATCCCAGTGATACAGGTATTATCTTACTGTTACGTATGTTGCACTTCTCTGACAAAACCAGCCTGACAGAAGTGACAGGTTAAAACAAGATTAGAAATGTTTTATGTATCCGAAAGAAAAGTTCACATGTACTTTTTCCATTCCAAGAATAACTTGTACTATGGCGAAATTTTTTATTTTTGTTCAAAGTAGACTGAGTCATTCAAACAGTATACACCGAGCAAGAGAAACGGCTATGGTATAAAACTGTTTGGTTCCTCTATGATTGTGACCAGTGCCTGGTATTGACATTTTGTATACACGGAAGTAAAACATTGAAAAGATACCAGGATGTTATTGGGTATTTCAGGTGATGTAGTGAGAAGCATGATGGCACCTTACCTTGGTAAGGGGCATACATTATATACTGATAACTGGTACACAAGCCCTTTACTCAGTGATTTCTTGCGAGTGAACAAGACAGATGTGTGGCACAGTGCGTTCTAATCATAAATAGTATATGCCCAGGTTCAACGCAGGTGCTCGTGGTGATGAGGTGCCAGTGTTTACTGCCAGTGACATCATGGCATTACGGTGGCATGACAAACGAGATGTCACATTGTTGACAACCATTCACCGTAACAAAATGCAAGACAGTGGCAAAGTTGATAGAATGACTAATGAACATATTCGAAAACCAGTGACAATGATTGATTATACACAAAACATGCGATTGGCTGACAAATGTGACATGCAGATTGCTTTGTTGATTGTGTTCATAAGAGTTACAAGTGGTACATGAAACTTTTCTTCCATCTCGTGGACATTTCAATGCTCAATGCATATACGTAATATGTACCAGGTGAAGACTGGCAACAGACCACCGTATGGTGAATTTTGTTTGTCTGTTGTCAGACAACTCATAATGAAGTACCAGGTAACAACACTTGCTATACAACAAGGTCCTCGAACTCCTCAGGATATACCCAAGCGTTTGAGGAGGGAAGGTGATCATTTCATAATACAGCTTCCTGCAACTAAGAAGAAATTTGCTCAGAAGAGATGCATTGTCTGTGCACAAACGAAACGACGGCAACAAAGACGCAAAGACACTTGGTTTATGTGCGAGGAATGTAAGGTACCTCTGCGCATGGTGCCTTGTTTCAAGGAGTTACACAAGCTCCAGCAGTTTTAAAAATATATCCAGTGATTGTAAATGTGTAAATATATGATAGAACATTAGTATTATACAAGATTTGTACATGTTTATTGTAATAAACAAAAGTGGTAAACAATAATATGATAATAACTTTAGTGCAGTTATTGTGTTCAATACAGTGAGTTTATATATATACATTATATACAGTATTGGTCTCTCAGGCCCCAAATGTTAGTAGGAAAAGAAAAAACTATAAAAAACGTAAAAATAAAGTAATGCGCGTATGTGGAAATCGTTGATGTTGCCGCTACCCGGTCATTTTGGGTCAACTTCTTGGCACTGTATCTCGGTAAGTACTGATCAGAATTTTTTTTTTATTACCTTCACAAAAATATACTCTTTAATTCTGTAAGAATTTTTTTTTTTTTTTATTTATTTCAAAATTTCTTGGACAGTGGGGCACCCCTTTCGATTTTGGCCTTGGACCCTGAAAGGGTTAATTTAAATGAGGAAATTTGATTTGATATATGAGCATTTGTTATCCTCATAACCTTACTCTTTCCTGTATTCACTTTTAATTTTCTTGGTAGGGTATGCAAAAGAAGAAAATTAAAAGTGAATACAGGAAAGAGTAAGGTTATGAGGATAACAAAAAGATTAGGTGATGAAAGATTGGATATCAGATTGGAGGAGAGAGTATGGAGGAGGTGAATGTATTCAGATATTTGGGAGAGAACGTGTCAGCGGATTGGTCTATGAAAGATGAGGTGAATCATAGAATTGATGAGGGGAAAAGGGTGAGTGGTGCACTTAGGGGTCTGTGGAGACAAAGAACTTTGTCCTTGGAGGCAAAGAGGGGAATGTATGAGAGTATAGTTTTTTCCAACGCTCTTATATGGTGTGAAGCAGAGTGATGAATGTTGCAGCGAGGAGAAGGCTGGAAGCAGTGGAGATGTCATGTCTGAGGGCAATGTGTGGTGTGAATATAATGCAGAGAATTCGTAGTTTGGAAGTTAGGAGGAGGTGCGGGATTACCAAAACTGTTGTCCAGAGGGCTGAGGAAGGGTTGTTGAGGTGGTTCGGACACGTAGAGAGAATGGAGCGAAACAGAATGACTTCAAGAGTGTATCAGTCTGTAGTGGAAGGAAGGTGGGGTAGGGGTCGGCCTAGGAAAGGTTGGAGGGAGGGGGTAAAGGAGGTTTTGTGTGTGAGGGGCTTGGACTTCCAGCAGGCATGCGTGAGCGTGTTTGATAGGAGTGAATGGAGATAAATGGTTTTTAATACTTGATGTGCTGTTGGAGTGTGAGCAAAGTAACATTTATGAAGGGGTTCAGGGAAACCGGCAGGCCGGACTTGAGTCCTGGAGATGGGAAGTACAGGGCCTGCACTCTGAAGGAGGGGTGTTAATGTTGCAGATTAAAAACTGTAGTGTAAAGCGCCCTTCTGGCAAGACAGTGATGGAGTGAATGATGGTGAAAGTTTTTCTTTTTTGGGCCACCCTGCCTTGGTGGGAATCGGCCAGTGTGATAATAAAAAAAAAAAATATGAGCAAGATCACGGAACGGATTAAACTTGTAAGTCAAGGTTCCGCTGTAGTACATATTTGCCAAATTGACGTATGCCAGTGTGCGCTTCAGGGGGCAGTTTTGCTTGAGTGATGTTGTCATGGTTGTCCATGGGGTTTTGTCTGATTTCATGAGTTGTTTCATCACCAGGTGCTACTGCATTGTCTCCATCCTGTCTCCTAATTCTGATTTTCATTTATCTGTATATGTTAAATTTCTGAAATTTAACTTATACAGTAGTAACCATCTTCTTCTTTCAACAAACCGGCCATATCCCATTGAGGCAGGGTGGCCCAAAAAAGAAAAATGAAAGTTTCTCTTTTTGACGTGTGGTAATGTATACAGGAGAAGGGGTTACTAGCCTTTTGCTCCCGGCATTTTAGTTGCCTCATACGACATACATGGCCTACAGAGGAAGAATTCTGTTCCACTTCAACATGGAGATAAGAGGAAATAAACAAGGACAAGAACTAGTAAGAAAAATAGAAGAAAACCCAGAGGGGTGTGTGTATATATATGTATATATGTATATATGTGTATATATATATATGTATGTGTATATGTATAGTCCCTTTATATAAAGGGAAAGGGGACAAAAGAGATTGTAAAAATTATAGAGGAATAAGTTTACTGAGTATACCAGGAAAAGTATACGGTAGGGTTATAATTGAAAAAATTAGAGGTAAGACAGAATGTAGGATTGCGGATGAGCAGGGAGGCTTCAGAGTGGGTAGGGGAAGTGTAGATCAAGTGTTTACATTGAAGCATATATGTGAACAGTATTTAGATAAAAAGGGAGGGAAGTTTTTATTGCTTTATGGATTTAGAAAAGGCATATGATAGTGGATAGAGGAGCAATGTGGCAGATGTTGCAAGTATATGGAATAGGTGGTAAGTTACTAAATGCTGTAAAAAGCTTTTATGAGGATAGTGAGGCTCAGGTTAGGGTATGTAGAAGAGAGGGAGAATACTTCCCGGTAAAAGTAGGTCTTAGACAGGGATGTGTAATGTCACCATGGTTGTTTAATATATTTATAGATGGGGTTGTAAAAGAAGTAAATGCTAGGGTGTTCGGGAGAGGGGTGGGATTAAATTATGGGGAATCAAATTCAAAATGGGAACTGACACAGTTACTTTTTGCTGATGATACTGTGCTTATGGGAGATTCTTAAGAAAAATTGCAAAGGTTAGTGGATGAGTTTGAGAATGTGTGTAAAGGTAGAAAGTTGAAAGTGAACATAGAAAAGAGTAAGGTAATGAGGGTATCAAATGATTTAGATAAAGAAAAATTGGATATCAAATTGGGGAGGAGGAGTATGGAAGAAGTGAATGTTTTCAGATACTTGGGAGTTGACGTGTCGGCGGATGAATTTATGAAGGATGAGGTTAATCAAAGAATTGATGAGGGAAAAAAGGTGAGTGGTGCGTTGAGGTATATGTGGAGTCAAAAAACGTTATCTATGGAGAAAAAGAAGGGAATGTATGAAAGTATAGTAGTACCAACACACTTATATGGATGTGAAGCTTGGGTGGTAAATGCAGCAGCGAGGAGACGGTTGGAGGCAGTGGAGATGTCCTGTCTAAGGGCAATGTGTGGTGTAAATATTATGCAGAAAATTCGGAGTATGGAAATTAGGAGAAGGTGTGGAGTTAATAAAAGCATTAGTTAGAGGGCAGAAGAGGGGTTGTTGAGGTGGTTTGGTCATTTAGAGAGAATGGATCTAAGTGGAATGACATGGAAAGCATATAAATCTATAGGGGAAGGAAGGAGGGGTAGGGGTCATCCCCAAAAGGGTTGGAAAGAGGGGGTAAAGGAGGTTTTGTGGGCAAGGGGCTTGGACTTCCAGCAAGCGTGCATGAGCGTGTTAGGAGTGAATGGAGACGAATGATACTTGGGACCTGACGATCTGTTGGAGTGTGAGCAGGGTAATATTTAGTGAAGGGATTCAGGGAAACCGGTTATTTTCATATAGTCGGATTTGAGTCCTGGAAATGGGAAGTACAATGCCTGCACTTTAAAGGAGGGGTTTGGGATATAGGCAGTTTGGAGGGATATGTTGTGTATCTTTATACGTATATGCTTCTAAACTGTTGTATTCTGAGCACCTCTGCAAAAGCAGTGATAATGTGTGAGTGTGGTGAAAGTGTTGAATGATGTTGAAAGTATTTTCTTTTTTGGGGATTTTCTTTCTTTTTTGGGCCACCCTGCCTCGGTGGGAGACTGCTGCCAAAGCAGCAGTAAGAAACATTCGCCTAGAAGCTGCCAGTTTACTCCAGCCACACCAACTGAGCTTTGGGGTCCCTCAAGGCAGTGAAGCTGCAGCTCATGCGGCAAGGGCCTACTTCAGGGACATACCAGAAGACAAGGCCGTAGTCAAACTTGATTTTAGAAATGCCTTTAATATGGTAAAGAGAGATGCTGTCTTGCCAGCTGTTCGGGATCGCTTCCCCAGTCTTTTTCCCTTCATTTCAGCCGGCTACAGCAAACCCTCAATTCTTTTGTTTGGAGAACATGAAATTCTCTCATCAGAAGGTGTTCAGCAGGGTGACCCACTAGCTCCACTTCTCTTCTGCTTGGCAGTAAGAGAACTAACTTCCAGCCTACGCAGCGAGCTCAACATCTGGTACCTGGATGATGGCACTCTGGCAGGTACTGAAGAGTCCCTGGTAGGGGACCTACAACTGGTGAAAACACAGGGAGAAGACTTGGGACTCATCCTCAATCCCTCCAAGTGTGAAATCCTCACAGCAAACCAGGAAATAATCAATGCTGTGCGAAGAATCCTCCCAGAAGTCTCTACTACCACTCCGTCCAACAGTACCCTCTTGGGAGCACCGCTGGGTCACCAGGCCATCGACACAGTCCTCAAGGACAAATTGAATGACCTGATGAGAATGGAGGAGAGAATAAGCAATCTTGATGCCCATGATGCTCTGTATCTCCTCACAAGGTGCCTTACTATTCCAAGACTCACTCACTTCTTCAGGTGTGCACCCTCTTTTGACAACCCAACACTCGACGAATATGACGCACACCTGAGGTCAACCCTTAAGAAGGCACTGAACCTGTCACTAGAGGATCAGCAATGGGATCAGGCAACCCTTCCAGTACGACTGGGAGGTATAGGGGTGCGCAAAGCAACGCATGTTGCTTTACCTGCTTTTCTGTCTTCGTGTTTGGCTTCCATTGCATTAGTCAAGAAGATTGTTCCCGAACGCTTGAGAGACATGGTAGGAGCTCAAGACCCCAGGTTTACTGAAGCAGCGATTCGATGGGACACCCTTACAGATTCCTCCAGTAGACCAGCTCCTCCCAAAGAACACAAACAGTCCCACTGGGACAAACCGATCATGGAAAAAATCGCCAACACAGTGCTCTCCAACGCCTCAGGAAAGGACAAAGCTCGTCTCCTGGCAGTGAAGGCACCACACTCAGGAGATTTCCTGTTTGCTGTTCCCAATTCCTCCATGGGCACTCGACTAGACCCACAGGCCATTCGGATTGGTGTTGCTCTTCGCCTAGCCACCCCCGTCCTCACCGAACATAAGTGTATTTGCGGCAGGGCGACAGCTGATCAATTCGGACTTCATGGTCTCGTGTGTCACACAGCAGAAGGGAAGTATGCCAGGCATGAGGAGGTCAATGACATTATAAAGAGAAGCCTCGCCACAGCCCGTTGCCCAGCTCAACGGGAACCCCAAGTGCAGAGGTCTGACGGAAGTCTAAAGTGTCCTGATGGAGCTACTGTGCTACCTTGGAAGGATGGAAAGCAGATTGCCTGGGACTACACATGTGCCGCCACATTGGCAGACACCTACTTGCCATACTCCATAGTGGAAGGGGGTGGAGCTGCCAGCCACAGGGAGACTCAGAAGATCCGCAAATATGAAAACCTTCCCCCATGCTATAACTTCATCCCAATAGGGTCAGAGACCCTTGGAGCATGGGGCAAATGTGCTCTAAAGTTCCTAATAGAGCTGGGTGAAAAGCTCATCATAGAAACCAAGGACCACAGGGCAACCAGCTTCCTCTTTCAGAGACTCAGTGTTGTGATCCAGAGAGGAAATGCCTGCAGCATTCTGGGCACGCGGCCCACCGCCGGGGAGCTGGACGAAGTATTCGAGATGTAGCTCTGAGTTACCTATGTTGTTTTACTTTGTATCGTATTTTTGTGAATGTTTTGTCAATGTATTTTGTCTTTAAATAAAATATATATTTAAAATATAGGGGGTGGTAGGAGAAAATTCTCAAACAGCTTCAGGGAGAATCTTGAGTTTTCCCTGAAGCAAGTTTATTCTTTTCTCTGAGGATGAGGGTCCCTATAACAGTTCTAGAGGTGGTACCTCCCTCTATATATATATATGTATATATATATATACAGTGGACCCCCGCATAACGATTACCTCCGAATGTGACCAATTATGTAAGTGTATTTATGTAAGTGTGTTTGTACGTGTATGTTTGGGGGTCTGAAATGGACTAATCTACTTCACAATATTTCTTATGGGAACAAATTCGGTCAGTACTGGCACCTGATCAT
>NC_069469.1:3811519-3904019 GCF_026875155.1 Cherax quadricarinatus | reverse complement strand
TCCCAACCGCCAAATTCCCAGCCGCCAAATTCCCAGCCGCCACATCATATTTAAGTTTCCCGCCACCCGCGAATCCCTACTACCCTCCCTCCGACCCCCAAAACTGGCAGCCAGCCCTGTCACCACTCAGTGTGGCGAGTGTTTTGTTTGTTCATTATTTGCTATTAAATTACAGTATAAATAATGTCAACCCATTCATGACTGAATATTGGAATGGCTTTTCGGACAGGTATTGGATGGTGGCATCATATGTTTACTCTTGAACACGACAAAGAACCCAACATTTCTGCTACTGCAGAAAAAAAAATAATAATAATTATATGGGTGTGAAGCATGGGTGATGAATGTTGCAGCGAGGAGAAGGCTGGAGGCAGTGGAGATGTCATGTCTGAGGGCAATGTGTGGTGTGAATATAATGCAGAGGATTCGTAGTTTGAAAGTTAGGAGGAGGTGCGGGATTACCAAAACTGTTGTCCAGAGGGCTGAGGAAGGGTTGTTGAGGTGGTTCGGACATGTAGAGAGAATGGAGCGAAACAGAATGACTTCAAGAGTGTATCAGTCTGTAGTGGAAGGAAGGCGGGGTAGGGGTTCGGCCTAGGAAAGGTTGGAGGGAGGGGGGTAAAGGTGGTTTTGTGTGCGAGGGCTTGGACTTCCAGCGGGCATGCGTGAGCGTGTTTGATAGGAGTGAATGAGACAAATGGTTTTTAATACTTGACGGGCTGTTGGAGTGTGAGCAAAGTAACATTTATGAAGGGATTCAGGGAAACCAGCAGGCCGGACTTGAGTCCTGGAGATGGGAAGTACAGTGCCTGCACTCTGAAGGAGGGGTGTTAATGTTGCAGTTTAAAAACTGTAGTGTAAAGCACCCTTCTGGCAAGACAGTGATGGAGTGAATGATGGTGAAAGTTTTTTTTTTTCAGGCCACCCTGCCTTGGTGGGAATCGGCCAGTGTGTTAATAAATAAATAAAATAATAATAATAATAATACGATAGCATTGAAGGAAATTGTACAAAAATACGAGGGTTGAAGGAGTGGTGGAAGAAGTGGTTGAGGCATCGTCAGTCAGAGTGGCTTTGATTATGCTGGAGTGAGCATTAGTCTCCACGCTCTTCCAAACATTTCACAATAATTCATTGTGTTTGGTGCTTGTAGATTGAGTGTGACTGGAGTGGTAGAGGCAGCAGTTGAGGCAGTGGTTGAGGCAGCAGTTGAGGAAGTGGTTGAGGCAGCGGTTGAGGCAATGATATTTAATAAGATATATGTTAATAATAATAATTATTAATAACATGTATTATTATTATTATTATTAATAACATGTTATTAAAAACCACTCCCTCAACCACTGCCTCAACTGCTTCCTCAACTGCTGCCTCAATCGCTGCCTCAACTGCTACCTCTACCACTGCCTCTACCACAGCCTCTACCACTGCCTCTACCACTGCCTCTACCACTGCCTCTACCACTGCCTCTACCACTGCCTCTACCACTGCCTCTACCACTGCCTCTACCACTGCCTCAACCACTGCCTCAACCACTGCCTCAACCACTGCCTCAACCACTGCCTCAACCACTGCCTCTACCACTCCAGTCACACTCAATCTACAAGCACTAAACTCAATGAATTATTGTGAAATGTTTGGAACAGCACGGAGACTAATGCTCACTCCAGCATAAACAAAGCCACACTGACGATGCATCAACCACTTCTTCCACCACTGCTTCAACTCTCATATTTTTGTACTATTTCCTTCTTCAATTCTATCGTATTAATAATAATAATAATAATACGATAGAATTGAAGAAGGAAATTGTACAAAAATACAAGGGTTGAAGCAGTGGTGGAAGAAGTGGTTGATGCATCGTCAGTCAGTGTGGCTTTGTTTATGCTGGAGTGAGTATTAGTCTCCACACTCTTCCAAACATTTCACAAAAATTCATTGTGTTTGGTGCTTGTAGATTGAGTGCAACTGCTACATATTTAACCATGGGCCCAAAGAAACTTGCTAGTGCCAGCCCTTTGGTAAAGAAATTGAGAAACACAAGATAATTGAAGAAAGAAATTGCATCAAAATACGAGCAGTGCGCTGCAGTGGTTGAGGCAGTGGTGGAGGCACTGGTGGAGGCAGTGGTGGAGGCAGTGGTTGAGGCACTGGTGAAGGCACTGGTGGAGGCAGTGGTATTTAATAACATACATGTTATTAAACCATAACATGTATGTCTTCTTTCAACACACCGGCCGTATCCCACCGAGGCGGGGAACATATATGTATTTAGTACAATATTTTATGACATTTTCATTTTTATTATTATTATCACACTGGCCGATTCCCACCAAGGCAGGGTGGCCCGAAAAAGAAAAACTTTCACCATCATTCACTCCATCACTGTCTTGCCAGAAGGGTGCTTTACACTACAGTTTTTAAACTGCAACATTAACACCCCTCCTTCAGAGTGCAGGCACTGTACTTCCCATCTCCAGGACTCAAGTCCGGCCTGCCGGTTTCCCTGAACCCCTTCATAAATGTTACTTTGCTCACACTCCAACAGCACGTCAAGTATTAAAAACCATTTGTCTCCATTCACTCCTATCAAACACGCTCACACATGCCTGCTGGAAGTCCAAGGCCCTCGCACACAAAACCTCCTTTACCCCCTCTCTCCAAGCTTTCCTAGGCCGACCCCTACCCCGCCTTCCTTCCACTACAGACTGATACACTCTTGAAGTCATTCTTTTTTCGCTCCATTCTCTCTACATGTCCGAACCACCTCAACAACCCTTCCTCAGCCCTCTGGACAACAGTTTTGGTAATCCCGCACCTCCTCCTAACTTCCAAACTACGAATTCTCTGCATTATATTCACACCACACATTGCCCTCAGACATGACATCTCCACTGCCTCCAGCCTTCTCCTCACTGCAACATTCATCACCCATGCTTCACACCCATATATGAGCGTTGGTAAAACTATACTCTCATACATTCCCCTCTTTGCCTCCAAGGACAAAGTTCTTTGTCTCCACAGACTCCTAAGTGTACCACTCACTCTTTTCCCCTCTTCAATTCTATGATTCACCTCATCTTTCATAGACCCATCCGCTGACACGTCCACTCCCAAATATCTGAATACATTCACCTCCTCCATACTCTCTCCCTCCAATCTGATATTCAATCTTTCATCACCTAATCTTTTTGTTATCCTCATAACCTTACTCTTTCCTGTATTCACCTTTAATTTTCTTCTTTTGCACACCCTACCCAAATTCATCCACCAATCTCTGCAACTTCTCTTCAGAATCTCCCAAGAGCACAGTGTCATCAGCAAAGAGCACCTGTGACAACTCCCACTTTGTGTGTGATTCTTTATCTTTTAACTCCACGCCTCTTGCCAAGACCCTCGCATTTACTTCTCTTACAACCCCATCTATAAATATATTAAACAACCACGGTGACATCACACATCCTTGTCTAAGGCCTACTTTTACTGGGAAATAATTTCCCTCTTTCCTACATACTCTAACTTGAGCCTCACTATCCTCGTAAAAACTCTTCACTGCTTTCAGTAACCTACCTCCTACACCATACACTTGCAACATCTGCCACATTGCCCCCCTATCCACCCTGTCATACGCCTTTTCCAAATCCATAAATGCCACAAAGACCTCTTTAGCCTTATCTAAATACTGTTCACTTATATGTTTCACTGTAAACACCTGGTCCACACACCCCCTACCTTTCCTAAAGCCTCCTTGTTCATCTGCTATCCTATTCTCCGTCTTACTCTTAATTCTTTCAATAATAACTCTACCATACACTTTACCAGGTATACTCAGCAGACTTATCCCCCTATAATTTTTGCACTCTCTTTTATCCCCTTTGCCTTTATACAAAGGAACTATGCATGCTCTCTGCCAACCCCTATATTATGATTGTTCATGGTTCAACAAGTTAGGGAACCAGTATTGTATTATATTTCCCTACAATATACGTATTGGGGCACCAAACATTCGCAATTTTTCAACATTCATGAGGCTCTTGATCCCCTAACCCATGCAAATATTGAGGGAGACCTGTACATTGTTTCAGGAAAACCTATGTGAGGAGTGTTAAAAAAGTGAGAGAAGTAATAAACCAGTATTCTCTCTTCATATAAATAATAGAAGACTATTGTGTAATGGAAATAGAGCATGAAGAAAATCATTGGAAAGCTCTAGTGAACATTTGAAATAAATGTTGGTGTGAGTCAAAGGTGTATAGTTTCTAAGGCTTTTTTTTTTTTTCTTTCTTTCTTACTAGTAGGTTCTCGACTTATGATGTTCTACTATTATGACTTATGGAGGGGGGTGGTTACAGGACCCTAGCTGTCCTGCAGGAAAGGACTCTATTATTTGTAATACTAGCTAGGTGCACAGCTGGCTTGATTGTGGCATAAGGATTTATTATTTGTAATACTAGCTAGGTGCACAGCTGGCTTGATTGTGGCATAAGGATTGATCACTGTTATGTGGGAAAGCTGGGGTGCTGCCTCTACACATGTGACTGGGGCCAAGACTATTGTGGAGTGGTTGCTATGACCCTGTGCTTGGAAAATGTGCATTTCTTGATGCTAATGTGAGGGCTTGGCCAGACTAATTGACATATGTACATTCTGTAAAGACTTCTTTCTTTCTTTCAACACACCAGCCGTATCCCACCGAGGCGGGGTGGCCCAAAAGGAAAAACGAAAGTTTCTCCTTTTACATTTAGTAATATATACAGGAGAAGAGGTTACTAGCCCCTTGCTCCCGGCATTTTAGTCGCCTCTTACAACACGCATGGCTTACGGAGGAAGAATTCTGTTCCACTTCCCCATGGAGATAAGAGGAAATAAACAAGAATAAGAACTAGAAAGAAAATAGAAGAAAACCCAGAGGGGTGTGCATATATGTGCTTGTACATGTATGTGTAGTGTGACCTAAGTGTAAGTAGAAGTAGCAAGACGTACCTGAAATCTTGCATGTTCATGAGACAGAAAAAAGGACACCAGCAATCCTACCATCATGTAAAACAATTACAGGCTTTTGTTTTACACTCACTTGGCAGGACGGTAGTACCTCCCTGGGCGGTTGCTGTCTACCAACCTACTACCTATTCTGTAAAGACTTATCCATATAATATGCAGCTATTTCTTTATACAAGTGGTTTAACTTGAACCTGTTGTCTGAACTGGAGGCAGGATAAGCTTCATAGGATGAGTTGGACTTCTCATAAATGTAAGTATTCCCCTAGACCTGTTTGGGTATTAATGCTATCCTAAACCAGAATATATAGTGAGAAGGATCTTAACCCTTTCAGGGTCGCCAGGCCCTCTCCGAGACTTGTTCTCAGGGTCGCCCAAATTTAAAAAAAAAATTATTTTTTCTTATGAAAAGATAGAGAATCTTTTCCCGATCATAATGACACCAAAAGTATGAAATCTTATGGAAAACTTACGGAATTATGCTCTTGTGAAGTTAGGGGTCTCGACGATGTTTACGCATCTGCGATTTTGTCCACTTTCAGTTCTATTTTCAGCCAATTCCAGTGCACTAGTCGACAAAAATCATACCTATTTCGCTAGAACTCCATTTTTTCTATCGAATGAGTACAAGAAACCACCCATTTACCGATTTCAACTATCCAATAAAGTGGTCAGAATTTAGCAATTTTGCCAATTTCACACAAACTTCAAAAGATGCCAATTTCCGAATAGGATCCAGAATAAACAAGAAAGACATTCCTGGCACTAAAATAACAAGTTCTCTGTTCGTTAGCCACATCCCCAGGCCCCTCTTATATTTCTTTGGCTTTCCACTTTGAATTTTTATTTTTACAAAAAACAGAAGATTTAATGTTATGCAGACTACTGCATTAGTGTAGAAATGGTATAAATAATATCAGCGCACTTGTGAAAGAATATTAGACTCACCAGTTGACGTGTATTGGACGCTTGGCATGATTTGTTTACTTTAGAACTTTGGTAAAAATCGAACATTTCTGTTACTTTGAGCTCAATTTCAAGATACTTTTCATTGTAAAACCAGTCAAAATCATCTCAATTTCTGTAATATGTCTTCCATTCTATAAAATGAGACCAGGAAAACTAGAATACAACCATAAATACCATACGAAAATGCAGTGCAAAATCGCTGTTTTAATCCAAAAACGGTCAAAGTTTTTTTTTCCCTCATTACGCACTGTGTGCTGCAGGATTTTTTTTTTATACTGCGCACACTGACCACACAGACCCATTCTTTCATATGTAGGCCTACCAGCTTTCTCTCACTAGATTTGAGGGCGCTAGAATTTAGGCATACTAGTACGTCAAAAACCCTGGGTCATAAACCGTACTAGTGTGGCCGAAACCCTGAAAGGGTTAAACTAGTGTAACAATGATACAAGCCTGATGTATACTGAAGCCCCTAAAACTCTAAGCTGCCCTCACCTCCCTCCATCCATTCCGGGGACAACCCCTATCCTTCGTACCTTCCACCACAGATTTACGTACCCTCTTTGTCATCTTAACTCTGTCCGTCCTCTCTACATGCCCAAATCACCTCAAGAACCCCTCCTCAGCCCTCTGAATTATACCCTTGGTGGCCGCACATTGTCTTTCAGTTTATAATACAGTGGACCCCCGCATAACGGACGCCTTGGATAGCGGACAATCCGCATAGCGGACAATCCGCATAGCGGACGCTTTGATCGCTAAAATTTTGCCCCGTATAGTGGACAAAAACCCGCTCAGCGGCCTTCGTCCGAGACGCGTCCAATGTGCAGCCTGAGCCACGCTCACATGTTCCGCGGGTGGCATTGTTTACCAGCTAGCCTCCGCGGTAACATCCAAGCATACAATCGGAACATTTTGTATTATTACAGTGTTTTTGGTGATTTTTTTCTGGAAAATAAGTGACCATGGGCCCCAAGAAAGCTTCTAGTGCCAACCCTACAGCAATAAGGGTGAGAATTACTATGGAGATGAAGAAAAAGATCATTGATAAGTATGAAAGTGGAGTGCGTGTCTCCGAGCTGGCCAGGTTGTATAATAAACCCCAATCAACCATCGCTACTATTGGTGGTACAGCTGCTGCTGCTGCTGTATCACCGTCAGCTGCTGCTGCACTGTCAGCTGCTGCTGCTGTACCACCGTCAGCTGCTCCTGCTGCTGTAGTACCGTCTGCTGCTGCTGTAGCATCGTCTGTTGCTGCTGTTCCACCGTCAGCTGCTGCTGCTGCTGTAGCATCGTCTGCTGCTGCTGCTGCTGTAGCATTGTCTGCTGCTGCTGTAACATCGTCAGTTGCTGCTGTAGCATCGTCTGCTGCTGCTGTAGCATCGTCTGTTGCTGCTGTAGCATCGTCTGCTGCTGCTGCTGCTGTAGCATCGTCTGCTGCTGCTGTAACATCGTCAGCTGCTGCTGCTGCTGCTGTAGCACCGTTGTTGGTGTGGCTTATTGAGAATACCAAGAAACAATTAACCCCAGAGGATTTGCCACCCAGGATAGCCCAAAAAAGTCAGTGTCATCGAAGACTGTCTAACTTATTTCCATTGGGGTCCTTAATCTTGTCTCCCAGGATGCAACCCACACCAGTCGACTAACACCCAGGTGAACAGGGAAAATGCCTGGAACTAGTGCTCATATTGGTGAATTTAGAGCCAGCAAAGGTTGGTTTGAGAGATTTAAGAATCGTAGTGACATACACAGTGTGATAAGGCCTGTTCTGGAAGAAAATACCAAACAGGACCTACAGTACTCAGGAGGAAAAGGCACTCCCAGGACACAGTGTCTCATCAGTCATTGCTGCATCTTCAATAAAGGTAAGTGTCATTTATTCTTCATTTAGTAGAGTAGTACATGCACAATATATATTGTGCATGTACTACTCTACTATTGTGCATGTATCCTTCTCTTTGTGTGTAGGAAAATGTATATTTCATGTGGTAAAAATTTTTTTTTCAAACTTTTGGGTGTCTTGCACGGATTAATTTGATTTCCATTATTTCTTATGGGGAAAATTCATTCGCATAGCGAACATTTCGCATAACAGCCAGCCCTCTTGCACGGATTAAGGTCGCTATGCGGGGGTCCACTGTATATTATAAATAAGCAGTGACAAAGGTAGTCAAGTATGTTTGAATAAATGAAAAGGTATCTTAAGAAAATAAAATGAAAAGATGGTTTTTATCTCATCATAAGTATCTACTTTGTTGTCTGATGCATTGATTAGGCCATTCTAGTAAACTTGCTCACATGAAGAGACTGAATTGTGGAACAAACACTTGTGTTTCAGCTGCTGCTTCTCCACTGATACCCAGCATCATTATAATTAGTTTCCTCACAGGATATGAAACCATAGTATGTGCTGACTGCTGATGCAGAAAAAACCTGATTTGCTCCCATTTGTGAGGCCTGAAAATATAATCCTGTCTTATGCTTGAGGTTATGCAATACTCTGATTATTTGAAGAAAATTATTTACCTTTCCCTCCCTTATCTTATGGCTGGTAATATATGGTATATACTGGTTGACCATCACTAATCTGGCATCCTCGGTACCTGTAGGGTGCTGGATTAGTGATTTTGCCGGATTACAGAGTGGTTAGGTTAGAATACACTTAACCCAGTGGCGATATTTACGCATTGGCAATTTCGCCCGCTTTACACCCAATTTTTGGCCCATTCCATTGTTCTAGTTGACCAGACTCATAGCTATTTCACTTGTGTTCCTTCTACTCTGTCGATTGAGTACAAGAAACCCCCTATTTACCTATTTCAGCTAACCAATAAAGTGATCAGAAATCAGTAATTTGACCAATATCACTCAAATTTCAAGAGATGCCAATTTCAAAATAGGGTCTAAAGTGGTTTAGAAAGACACGTAAGCAAACACTATGACATATTTATTAGAAAATGTTTCGGTCCTGGGACCTTGATCACTTGTCGGTATTTATTACCAAGGTTTATACCAGGGTCTAAAGTAAACACTGCACACATTCCTGGAATTAAAATAACATTTTCTCTATTCATTAGTCAAATCTCCAGACCTCTCTTATATTACACTTGCTCTCCATTTTGAACTTTTATTCACACAGAAAAATAGAAGATTTACTGTTATGCAGACTACTGCATTTTTTTTTTTTTTTTAACAAGTCGGCCATCTCCCACCGAGTCAGGGTGACCCAAAGAGAAAGAGAATCCCCAAAAAGAAAATACTTTCATCATCATTCAACACTTTCACCTCACTCACACATAATCACTGTTTTTGCAGAGGTGCCCAGAATACAACAGTTTAGAAGTACATGTATATACAGTGGTCCCTCGTTTTTCGTAATTAATCCGTTCCTGGAGGTGCTACTATTATCGAAATCTACGATTTTTGAATCAATTTTCCCCATAAGAAATAATGTAAATACAATTAATCCGTTCCTGACACCTAGAAGTATGAACAAAAAATTTTTTTTACCTTAAAGATAGATTTACATGCACAAAAGAATAAACATTCAACATGACAGTTACCTTTATTGAAGGCTGTTGTTGAAGAATGGAAGACAGGAAGGAGGAGAGAGGGAAGAGAGGTTATTGTTTGGAAGTGGAATCCCCCTCCATAAGGAGGAGAGGTTGGATAAATGCATGAGTGAGAAGGGTTGAATTTGAGTGGGACTTGCATATCAGGGCTTATTTCTTGGTTGTGCAAGAATGGTATATAATACCAACAATTTCTTGGGTAGCATTGAAAATTGGGTTGGGCAAATGTTTTGTTAGTGGGATGAATTGTAAAGGACCTGCCTAGTATTGGCCAACAGGCCTGCTGCAGTGTTCCTCCTATCTTATGTTCTTATGACTCTAGGTCACTTCAGGGGCCACTTACCTAGCTTAAATATAGATTTACATGCAGAAAAGAATGCCAAATAAATGTAGAGCACTAATAAAATGTATAAATGAACATTGGTAATAGGGGTAGTTGATGAGTGGAATGGTCTGCCTAGTAGGGTGATCAAAGCTAAAACATTGAGTAGTTTCAAATTTAGGTTGGATAAATACATTAGTGAGAGGGCTTGGCTTTGAATCGGTCTTGCACATGAGTAAATAGGTTTATCAAAGCTTATTGCTTGGGTATAGCAGTTATGCTGTTAGTGGGTTGGATTTGTGAAGGACCAGCCTAGTATGGGCCAACAGGCCTATTGCACTGTTCCTCCTTTCTTATGTTCTAAAAGCTATGGCTGGATAAATAAGTACATGAGTGAGAGGGGTTGGATTTGAGTCGGACTTGCACCTGAGCTTATTGCTTGGGTTCTGAGCTTATTGCTTGGGTAGCATTTGTTCTGTTAGTGGGTTGGATTTGTGAAGGACCTGCCTAGTATGGGCCAGCAGGGGTGTTGCAGTGTTCCTACTTTCTTAAGTTCTTATGTTCTTATTTAACATCACACTTACCAGTAGGGTGATCGAGGCTAGGACCTTGGGTAGCTTTAAGAAGAGATTGGACAAATATACGAGTGGGAGGAGCTGAGTTTGATTTGTGTCATTGGGTACGGGAGTAAATTCTTGGGTAGCTTTGTGTAGAGGTCATTTTGATAAGGACCTGCCTTGTATGGGCCAGTAGACCTGCAATGTTCTTCCATTGTTATGTACTTAGTGGGAAGGATTGTAAAGGACTTGCCTAGTATGGGCCAACAGGCCTACTGCAGTGTTCCTCCTTTCTTATTGGAGACTTGTTTGTGTGAGGGAGGGATGGCAAGTTTATTGTTGGAGAATATGACAGTAATATCAACTCTACAGCTTATTTATCTATCACAATTCAACTAATATGACATAATAAACAATATTAATAACATAGAAACATGGAATATACTCTAGAATGAATAAAATAAGTCATTATGTATGTCACGAGAGGTGCTGTGTTGTGTTGTTGTTGGGTATATAAGGGCCACTGAGAGTACCTGTCCCAGACGAACTACTATTTGCGAGTCAATCTACGATTAGTGACCCCATGTTTATACGAAAATATCCCTATGATTTCCGAAATTTACGATTCTCAAGAACTACGATTATCGAGGGACCACTGTACGTATAAAAATACACAATATATCTCTCCAAACTGCCAATATCTCAAACCCCTCCTTTAGAGTGCAGGCATTGTACTTCCCATTTCCAGGACTCAAGCCCGGTTATATAAAATAACCGGTTTCCCTGAATCCCTTCACTAAATATTACCCTGCTCACACCCCAATAGATCGTCAGGTTCCAAATACCATTTGTCTCCATTCACTCCTATCTAACATGCTCATGCACGCTTGCTGGAAGTCCAAACCCCTCGCCCACAACACCTCCTTTATCCCCTCCCTCCAACCTTTTCGAGGACGACCCCTACCCCGCCTTCCTTCCCCTACAGATTTATACACTCTCCATGTCATTCTACTTTGATCCATTCTCTCTAAATGACCAAACTAACTCAACAACCCCTCTTCAGTCCTCTGACTAATACTTTTATTAACTTCACACCTTCTCCTAATTTCCACACTCGAATTTTCTGCATAATATTTACACCACACATTGCTCTTAGACAGGACATCTCCACTGCCTCCAACCACCTCCTTGCTGCAGCATTTACAACCCAAGCTTCACACCCATATAAGAGTGTTGGTACTACTATACTTTCATACATTCCCTTCTTTGCTTCCATAGATAACATTATTTGCCTCCACATATACCTCAATGCACCAATCACCTTTTTTTTTTCTTCATCAGTTCTATGATTAACCTCATCCTTCATAAATCCATCCGCTGACACGTCAACTCCCAAATATCTGAAAACATTCACTTCTTCCATACTCCTCCTCCCCAATTTGATATCCAATTTTTCTGTATCTAAATCATTTGATACTCTCATCACCTTACTCTTTTCTATGTTCACTTTCAACTTTCTACCTTTACACACATTCCCAAATTCGTCCACTAACCTTTGCAATTTTTCTTTAGAATCTCCCATAAGCACAGTATCATCAGCAAAAAGTAACTGTGTCACTTCCCATTTTGTATTTAATTCCCCATAATTTAATCCCACCCCTCTCCCGAACATCCTAGCATTTACTTCTTTTACAACCCCATTTATAAATATATTAAACAACCATGGTGACATTACACATCCCTGTCTAAGACCTACTTTTACTGGGAAGTAGTCTCCCTCTCTTCTACATACCCTAACCTGAGCCTCACTGTCCTCATAAAAACTCTTTACAGCATTTAGTAACTTACTACCTATTCCATATACTTGCAACATCTGCCACATTGCTCCCCTATCCACTCTATCATATGCCTTTTCTAAATCCATAAATGCAATAAAAACTTCCCTACCTTTATCTAAATACTAAATTACTGCATTATTGTAATAATTGTATAAATGTCAGCCCATTTGTGAACGTGTATTAGACTGGCCAGTTGGACACGTATTGGATGGTGATGTGATTTGTTTACTCTTGAACATCAGCAAAAATCGAACATCTCCACTAGTTCGAGCTCAGTTTCAAGGTACTTTCTGGCATGAAACCAATCAAAATTATATCTATTTATTTAATATATCTTCCATTCTATCAAATGAGACCATAAAAATGAGAATATAACCATAAAAACCATACAAAAATACACTGCAAAGTTGCTGTTTTAAACTAAAAACACTGTTACAGCATTTTTTCTCACTATGCACAGCATACCGCTGTATTTCTTTTTTGTATAGTGCACACTTTCCACACTGACCGAGTCTTTCATGTGTAGACCCAAATTTACCGGTCACAGCTTATCTGAGCTGAACTGAGCTCATGGCATCATACTATGAGACCAACACTGGCTTCAAAGTCACCTTATCTTTTATGGACAATGTACGGTGTTTGTGTTTTACACAATGAGAAGCATTTCCTTTATTCATTGGAACCATGACTAGGGCTACAAGTGAGCAGTTTATGACAATAAATACAGAAAAACAAATTGGGATGATTTATGCAGCAAAGAGCGCCACCAAGCAGTAACGGCAGGTTGGTGCGGCAACCCCGGAAATTTGAAATTACTCTAGCCGAAATTAGTGCTGGATTATAATCTGGCACTAATTACTGATGGAAGTGGATTAGTGATTGCTGGATTGGTGATGGCCAACCTGTACTAAAATTCTGAGAGAAATTGATTTCTCTTTAAATTTTCCAATTTTATGTTTGTCACCCATTATCTCCCACCATGGTAAGGTGATAAAAAAAATGGATGTTTGTTTGTTCAGTGGCTCTGTTACCAGAAGTGTGCAGGTAATAACAATTTAAATGACTGAACTGCAACATCACCACCCCTCCCTCAAAAGGGCAGGCATTGTATTTACTAACTCCTGGTTGATTCAAGACTGAATCCTTTCATAAATGTTACTTTGCTGAGACTCCAACAGCACACTGAGCCATAAACACCATTAACCCTTTCAGGGTCTGTGCCGTAGATCTACGGCTTTATGTTCAGGGTCCAAACCGTAGATCTACGCCTTGAGCTCAGCTCACTCTGATAAGCTATGAGTGGTAAATTTGGGCCTAGATATGAGAGAATACATCTATGTGGTGTGTGTGCACCACATAAAACAAATCCTGCAGTACACAGTGCATAATGAGAGAAAAAATAACGAGACCGTAATTTTCGATTAAAACCGACTTTGCAGTATTTTTTCGTATATTTTTTATAGTTGTATTTGCAATTTCTTGGTTTCATTTGATAGAATAGAAAATATACTTCAGAAATAGGGATGATTTTGATTGGTTTTAATACTGGAAATGGCTTGAAACTGAGCTCAAAGTAGCAGAAATGTTAAATTTTTGCCGATGCTCAAGAGTAAACAAATGACCTCACAAGTCTAATACATGACAGCTGGTGGGTCTAATATACATTCACAAATGTGGTAATATTATTTATACAATTATTACAGTATTGCATAACAGTAAATCTTCTATCTTTTGGTTTGAATAAAAATTCATTATGTGACTAACAAATAATAATGGAATTCATTTGTAAAGCCTGAAAACATAACAAATGAACAGAAGAAATGTTAGTTTAGTGCCAGGAATGCCTGCATTGTTTATTCTGGACCCTCTTTTGAAATGGGAATATTTTGAATTTTGCATTAAATTGGCCAAATTACCAATTTCCGGTCACTTTATTTTGTTGTTGAAACAGTTGACTTGGTGATTTCTTGTGCTCAATCGATAGAATAGAAGTAATACTAGTGAAATACCTAAGGATTTGGTTGACTGGAATACTGTAATTGACCTAAAATGGGAGTCAAAGTCTGCAACATCGCCGATGCGTAAATGTCATCGAAACTTCAAAATTCGCAAGAGCATAATTTCGTCAATTTTCCATCAAATTTCGTACTTTTTGTTTTATTACCTTCAGAAAAAGATTCTCTACCATTTCATAAGAAAAAATAACAAAATTATTTTTTGAAAATTCTTGGACCCTGGTGCACACTTTGAAATTTGGCCTCTGGACCTGGAAAGGGTTAAGCTCCACTCACTCCAATATAACATGCCTGTTGGATGCTCAGACACTTAGCACTGAAACATATTTTCTCCCTTCCTTCCTGGGATGACCCCTATCCCTTTATTCTACCCCAGATTTTATGCCCTCTTGGTCATCCTGTTATGCTCTATTCTCTCTAATTGTCCAAGCCACTTCAACAATCCTTCTCCTGCCCCTGAATTATATTTTTCATATAATTTTTAAACTCTGAATTCTCTGCATTATATGTGGACCACACATTGATCTCAACATGACTTCTAAATACACTTGCTTCATATACTGCCTTCCAATCTGATATCCAATCTTTCATTACCTAGACTTTTCACCAGAAACTCACACCTAAGAGTGAGGAACCTTGTGACAGCATTTTGGTTTGTACTGAACTATTGTCAAATCACAGTGCATTACTAGGAGCTTTCTATACGCAGTATTTAATGTCATCCATTTTTTGTATAAACCATAAAAATTTGTTTTCAACACGACCTCTCCCACCAAGGCAGGGTGACCCAAAAAAGAAAGAAACAATTTCACCATCACTCAACACTTTCACCACCATTCACACATAATCACTGTCTATGAACCTAACCCTCTGCAGATTTGTAGGGATGACTGAACTGTTCAGAAATATAATGCATGTACAATATTTGATTACAATTAAAGCCTCAAGTTATTATATTTCTACTTCAGGTTGACCCAATGGAAGGAGAGCAGACCTGGCCAACTGAAGAAGAACTAGCAGAAGCTGAGCAGAGCATCTCTTCAAAGCCACGCACAAAGCGGGTTCCTAAAGGAACTTCTGATTATCAGGCAGCATGGATTTTGGAGAGTGAAGAGGGTAATTGTTTCTTGCTACACACACGTCATTTAAATATTTTAATAAATTTATCATAGCTCTGAATATAATGTTTACAGACAAAGTAAAGTCTTATAACTAGATAGATTATTGTTAGGTTATTACAGTAATTTTTGGAATTCCACAGAAGAGGAGGAGGATGATGACGACGAAAGCAGAAGTAATATGGATGATGGCTTTGCCCCTGTGGATAATGTATCACAGGATGGATACGAGTGCGAGGATGACAATGAGGAAGAATATGAAATGACAGTCACAGATGCAGAAGGTGTCAATTATGATGATAAAATTGATTATGGTGCTGAGATTGATGCCCTTCAAAAATTGAAGAGTAAGGATTATTAATAAAGAACTAAGTGCATTTTTTTATTACATTGAATGATAGGAACAATAAGCTCTAGTATTTTTTTACTGAATTTTGTTAAGTGTCTGTTATGGGACTTAACAGGATTTTATAGATGTACCATGACCATTGAGCAGTGATAGTAAAAAAGGCTACTGCTCAGCTAATTACAGTAGGGCCCCACTTATACGACAAGTTAGGTTCCAAGCTACTGCTGGAGAGAGGACTTTTCCGGAAAGCAGAATGCCATTTTTTTTTACTTATAAATGCATGTAAATGCCAGATAACAAGTTTACACTAGCATATATCAAGTTAGCAATAGAATTAGGCATTAAAAACAACAAAAAGTAAAATACACAAAGAGTACACTCATTACTTACCTTAAAATATTTGTAGTCGTAATGTAGGGTGAGAGGTGAGTAAACGAGGTAAAACGAATAAACGAGAGAGGACAGAGATGTGGATTATGTAAACAAGCAGACGAACGTATCTGCTTATGGTTCATACACGTTCATTTCCATGCCTGTGAAGCTTATACCATAATACAAACCCCTTACATTGTGTACAAGTTGTTTCCACATTGATACAGTAGAATAAATAAAGAGCTACACTCCCATTTTTGTGAAACACCATTTTTAAAGGAATGATGCTCTGAGTGAAGGCATATGAAAGGAATAATTTTCTACAGTTATCCCAGTAATACTATTGTGTATACATTTTCTTTGGTATTGAACTAGAGAAAATATTATTCTTTCCGACACTCCAGCAAGATGATCAGAAAAACATCTCATATTTATGTTAATTTATTCTACTGTAGGGTGTATTTATCATGTTTATGTTATGTAGCATGTTTATTATGTAATTTTGAAAAAACTTTTGATTGATTAATGAAAATGCTTATGTTAACGTAATATACGACATTCAACCCTTAAACTGCCCAAACGTAGATCTGCGTTCACGTGTGTAGTGCTCTGACCTTGATTTTCCCCGTTTGAAAGTATGTAAAAAAAAAATGTAGATCTATGTTCGGAGCCTGCTGCACATCAACGTACTTCTATGTTTGTACAGTTTAAGGGTTAATGCGCCTCAGGATTATTATTGCTTATTATTATTATTATTATTTCAACAAACCAGCCAATTCCCACTGAAGCAGGGTGCCCAAAAAGAAAAAGATAAAAAGTACACTTTTTTAACTTTAGTAATGTATACAGGAGAAGGGGTTACTAGCCCCTTGCTCCTGGCATTTTAGTTGACTCTTACGACACTCATGGCTTACGGGGCAAGAATTCTGTTCCACTTCCCCAAGGAGATAAGAAATGAACAAGAATAAGAGCTAGAAAGAAAATAGAAGAATGCGCAGAGGGGTGTGTATATTATTGTATGCTTGTACATGCATGGTGTAGTGTGATCTAAGTGTAAGTAGAAGTAGCAAGATGTACCTGAAATCGTGCATGTTTATGAGACAGAAAAAAGACACCAGCAATTCTATGAACATGTAAAACAATTACAGGCATTTGTTTTACACTCACTTGGCAGGACAGTAGTACCTCCTTGGGTGGTTTCTGTCTACCAACCTACTACCTAGGATTATTATTATTATCATATAATATGCATTCCAGACTAATAAGACACTCTTAGGGATTTTAATATGTACCTGCATGCCAACACAGTGTGCAAGTTAATTTAGGTACAGTTACACATAAGTATAATTATATATACTATCAGAGTATGTATAAAACATCCTAGATAGTAGGTTGGTAGACAGCAACTGCACAGGGAAGTACCGCTGTCCTGCCAAGTGAGTGTAAGTCTTGCTGCTACAACTTACACTTAGGTCACTCCACACATACGTGTACAAGCATATATATACACACCCCTCTGGTTTTTTTCTATTTTCTTTCTAGTTCTTGTTCTTGTTTATTTCCTCTTATCTTCATGGGGAAGTGGAACAGAATTCTTCCTCAGTAAGCCATGTGTGTTGAAAGAGGCGACTAAAATGCTGGAAGCAAGGGGCTAGTAACCCCTTCTCCTGTATCAATTACTAAATTTAAAAAGAGAAACTTTAGTTTTTCTTTTTGGGCCACCCTGCCTTGGTGGGATACGGCTGGTTTGTTAAAAAAAAAAAAAAAAATACGCACCCCGCTGGGTTTTCTTCTATTTTCTTATTAGTTCTTGTTCTTGTTTGTTTCCTCTTATCTCCATGGGGAAGTGGAACAGAATTCTTCCTCCGTAAGCCATGTGTATCATAAGAAGCGACTAGAATGCTGGGGGGCAAGGGGCTAGTAACCCCTTCTGTATACATTACTAAAGTTAAAAGAGAAACTTTTGTTTTTCTTTTTGGGCCACCCTGCTTCGGTGGGATACGACTGGTTTGTTGAAAGAAGAAGAAATTAAACACGAAATCACTTTAAAACGCTTGAAATTTTGAAAAGTTTCCAGATATAATGGAGAGAAGCAGTGCTCATGGAGGATGTAAACAAACCAAGTGGGGCGCAGTGACCGTATTAGAAAGTCAGGTGGGGGGGGGAGCCGTATAGCGAGTTTTGGTCATAATTTGAGATGTCCTTATTAGCTGAGCACCGTAAGGCGAAACGCTGTAAAGTGGGACCCTACCGTATGTATATGTACAACTAATGAATTTGTTGTTTTAATTGTGTTTGCTGCATTTCTCCTAAAGGCCTTTCTTAATTTATTTAAGCTCTTAGACTAGATGAACTCCCTCACCATTTGATGTTTTATAATGATGCAAATTTAGTTATTCATATTAATGGTTCTGTTTTAACCCTTTCAGGGTTCGGCCGTACTAGTACGGCTTACGCACCAGGGTTTTTGATGTACTAGTACGCCTAAATTCTAGCGCCCTCAAATCTAGTGAGAGAAAGCTGGTAGGCCTACATATGAAAGAATGGGTCTATGTGGTCAGTGTGTGCAGTATAAAAAAAATCCTGTAGTACACAGTGCGTAATGAGAAAAAAAAAACTTTGACCGTGTTTTTGGATTAAAACAGTGACTTTGCACTGTATTTTCGTATGGTATTTATTGTTTTATTCTAGTTTTCTTGGTCTCATTCTATAGAATGGAAGACATATTACAGAAATTGAGATGATTTTGACTGATTTTACAATGAAAAGTACCTTGAAATTGAGCTCAAAGTAGCAGAAATGTTCGATTTTTACCAAAGTTCAAAAGTAAACAAATCATGTTAAGAATGTAAGAGGGGCATTGGGATGTGACTAATGAACAGAGGAAATGTCATTTTAGTGCCAGGAATGTCTTTCTTGTTTACTCTGGACCCTATTTGGAAATTGGCATCTTTTGAAATTTGTGTGAAACTGGCAAAATTGGTAAATTCTGACCACTGTATTGGATAGTTGAAATCGGTAAATGGGTGGTTTCTTGCACTCATTCGATAGAAAAAATGGAGTTCTAGCGAAATAGTTATGATTTTTGTCAACTAGTACAGTGGAATTGGCCGAAAATAGGGCTCAAAGTGGGCAAAATCGCCTATGCGTAAACTATTGTAGAGACCGCTAACTTCGCGAGAGCATAATTCCGTAAGTTTTCCATAAAATTTCATACTTTTGGTGTCATTATGATCGGGAAAAGATTCTCTATCTTCTCATAAGAATTTTTTTTTTTTTTTTTTTTTTTTAAATTTGGGCGACCCTGAGAACAAGTCTCTTAATAATAATACTAATAATAAGTGTTTAGTGTATTTTCCTAGGCTGAATTTAAAATTTCAGTAGCAGTGAAAGATAAATACCCGATGAACTCTTGAGTGAGTTAATATGATGCTTAATAAGCATGATCTAGTAAATATATGCCATCTTTTGTATGTCACCTGAGTAAGTTCTTTTTATTTTTTCTAACAGGCGAGAAACAGTAATACAGGTCTGCCATCACAAATCCGGCAATCAGTTATTCGGCACTAATTTCGGCTAACATAATTTCGAATTTCCAGGGTCGCCACATCAACCTGCTGGTACTGTTTGGTGGCGCTACTTGCTGCATAAGTCATTCTAATTTCTTTTTCTCCATTTACTGTTATAACCTGCTTACTTTTAGCCCTAGCCATGGTTCCAATGAATAAAAGAAATGCTTTTTGTTGTGTAAAGCACCTACACAGTACATTGTCCATTAAAGATAAGGTGGCTTTGAAGCCACTGTTGGTTGCTATGAGCTCAGTCTCGTGATGAAGGAGAATATGCTTTATTATTACACTAATATCAACACTACAGCTTATTGCCTATCACAATTGATCTAACATAAGATAATAAACAATATAAATAACATAAAACATGTTAAATACTCCAGAATGAATAATATTTGGTATAATACCGAGCAGTTCGACGGAGGTATGAAGAGGATACGAGATACAAGTACCATTCTCCTATCCCTGTCATGGGGCTAATATTAGAGAAAACGGAGTGTAGCATAGGGCTAACTGTGATATACACCCGTACTGCACCATAAACCAGAAACAAAAAAGCTATTTTCTCTATATAGATTACCACACACAGCAGCATATATGTAGAGAACTTGGCTTATTTCTAGTACATACCTGGCTTGGGTTAGCCATATATGATTTTTGGTAAATATTCGATTTCCAGCCAGGGTAGAAACATTGGGAGTGTTTCTTTACACATGTTGTCTATGTTCACCCATCAGTAAATGGGTACCTGGGTGTTAGTCAACTGGTGTGGGTGTTATCCTGGGACACTGACCTAATTTGCTTGAAATACTCTGCACAACAAGCGGCTTTCTATAATTTAGTAGTATGTCACTGATGTCAGCTATGTCTGTATCCCATGTACATGTTTTTTTTTTTTCAACAAGTCGGCCGTCTCCCACCGAGGCAGGGTGACCCAAAAAGAAAGAAAATCCCCAAAAAGAAAATACTTTCATCATCATTCAACACTTTCACCTCACTCACACATAATCACTGTTTTTGCAGAGGTGCTCAGAACACAACAGTTTAGAAGCATATACGTATAAAGATACACAACATATCCCTCCAAACTGCTAATATCCCAAAACCCCTCCTTTAGAGTGCAGGCATTGTACTTCCCATTTCCAGGACTCAAGTCCGGCTATATAAAAATAACCAGTTTCCTTGAATCCCTTCACTAAATATTAAATCCCTGCTCACACTCCAACAGATCGTCAGGTCCCTAATACCATTCGTCTCCATTCACTCCTATCGAACACGCTCATGCACGCCTGCTGGAAGTCCAAGCCCCTCGCCCACAAAACCTCCCTTACCCCTTCCTTCCAACCTTTTCGAGGACGACCTCTACCCTGCCTTCCTTCTCCTACAGATTTAAATGCTCTCCATGTCATTCTGCTTTGATCCATTCTCTCTAAATGACCAAACCACCTCAACAACCCCTCTTCAGCCGTCTGACTAATACTTTTATTAACTCCACACCTTCTCCTAATTTCCACACTCCGAATTTTCTGCATAATATTTACACCACACATTGCCCTTAGACAGGACATCTCCACTGCCTCCAACTGCCTCCTCGCTGCTGCATTCACAACCCAAGCTTCACACCCATATAAGAGTGCTGGTACTACTATACTTTCATACATTCCCTTCTTTGCCTCCATAGATAACATTTTTTGACTCCACATATACCGCAACGCACCACTCAGGTTTTTTCCTTCATCAATTCTATGGTTAACCTCATCCTTCATAAATCCATCTGCCGACACATCAACTCCCAAGTATCTGAAAACATTCACATCTTCCATACTCCTCCTCCCCAATTTGATATCCAATTTTTCTTTATCTAAATCATTTGATACCTCATCACCTTACTCTTTTCTATGTTCACTTTCAACTTTCTACCTTTACACACACTCCCAAACTCATCCACTAACCTTTGCAATTTTTCTTTAGAATCTCCCATAAGCACAGTATCATCAGCAAAAAGTAACTGTGTCAATTCCCATTTTGTATTTGATTCCCCATAATTTAATCCCACCCCTCTCCCCAACACCCTAGCATTTACTTCTTTTACAACCCCAACTATAAATATATTAAACAACCATGGTGATATTACACATCCCTGTCTAAGACCTACTTTTACCGGGAAGTATTCTCCCTCTCTTCTACACACCCTAACCTGAGCCTCACTATCCTCATAAAAACTCTTTACAGCATTTAGTAACTTACCACCTATTCCATATACTTGCAACATCTGCCACATTGCTCCTCTATCCACTCTATCATATGCCTTTTCTAAATCCATAAATGCAATAGAAACTTCCCTACCTTTATCTAAATACTGTTCACATATATGCTTCAGTAGTAGGTTGGTAGACACCAACCACCCAGGGAAGTACTACCGTCCTGCCAGATGACTGTGAAACAGAAACCTGTAACTGTTTTGCATGATGGTAGGATTGCTGGTTTCTTTTTCTGTCTCATAAACACGCTAGATAACAGGGATATCTTGCTACTCCTACTTACACTTTGGTCACACTTCACAGACATGCACATGCATATATATATACATACATCTAGGTTTTTCTCCTTTTTCTAAATAGCTCTTGTTCTTCTTTATTTCTTCTATTGTCCATGGGGAAGTGGAAAAGAATCTTTCCTCCGTAAGCCATGCGTGTCGTATGAGGCGACTAAAATGCCAGGAGCAATGGGCTAGTAACCCCTTCTCCTGTAGACACTTACTAAAAAAGAGAAGAAGAAAAACTTTATAAAACTGGGATGCTTAAATGTGCGTGGATGTAGTGCAGATGACAAGAAACAGATGATTGCTGATGTTATGAATGAAAAGAAGTTGGATGTCCTGGCCCTAAGCGAAACAAAGCTGAAGGGGGTAGGAGAGTTTCAGTGGGGGGAAATAAATGGGATTAAATCTGGAGTATCTGAGAAAGTTAGAGCAAAGGAAGGGGTAGCAGTAATGTTAAATGATCAGTTATGGAAGGAGAAAAGAGAATATGAATGTGTAAATTCAAGAATTATGTGGATTAAAGTAAAGGTTGGATGCGAGAAGTGGTCATAATAAGCGTGTATGCACCTGGAGAAGAGAGGAATGCAGAGGAGAGAGAGAGATTTTGGGAGATGTTAAGTGAATGTATAGGAGCCTTTGAACCAAGTGAGAGAGTAATTGTGGTAGGGGACCTGAATGCTAAAGTAGGAGAAACTTTTAGAGAGGGTGTGGTAGGTAAGTTTGGGGTGCCAGGTGTAAATGATAATGGGAGCCCTTTGATTGAACTTTGTATAGAAAGGGGTTTAGTTATAGGTAATACATATTTTAAGAAAAAGAGGATAAATAAGTATACAAGATATGATGTAGGGCGAAATGACAGTAGTTTGTTGGATTATGTATTGGTAGATAAAAGACTGTTGAGTAGACTTCAGGGTGTACATGTTTATAGAGGGGCCACAGATATATCAGATCACTTTCTAGTTGTAGCTACACTGAGAGTAAAAGGTAGATGGGATACAAGGAGAATAGAAGCATCAGGGAAGAGAGAGGTGAAGGTTTATAAACTAAAAGAGGAGGCAGTTAGGGTAAGATATAAACAGCTATTGGAGGATAGATGGGCTAATGAGAGCATAGGCAATGGGGTCGAAGAGGTATGGGTAGGTTTAAAAATGTAGTGTTAAGTGTTCAGCAGAAGTTTGTGGTTACAGGAAAGTGGGTGCAGGAGGGAAGAGGAGCGATTGGTGGAATGATGATGTAAAGAGAGTAGTAAGGGAGAAAAAGTTAGCATATGAGAAGTTTTTACAAAGTAGAAGTGATGCAAGGAGGAAGAGTATATGGAGAAAAAGAGAGAGTTTAAGAGAGTGGTGAAGCAATGTAAAAAGAGAGCAAACGAGAGAGTGGGTGAGATGTTATCAACAAATTTTGTTGAAAATAAGAAAAAGTTTTGGAGTGAGATTAACAAGTTAAGAAAGCCTAGAGAACAAATGGATTTGTCAGTTAAAAATAGGAGAGGAGAGTTATTAAATGGAGAGTTAGAGGTACTGGGAAGATGGAGGGAATATTTTGAGGAATTGTTAAATGTTGATGAAGATAGGGAAGCTGTGATTTCGTGTATAGGGCAAGGAGGAATAACATCTCGTAGGAGTGAGGAAGAGCCAGTTGTGAGTGTGGGGGAAATTCGTGAGGCAGTAGGTAAAATGAAAGGGGGTAAGGCAGCCGGGATTGATGGGATAAAGATAGAAATGTTAAAAGCAGGTGGGGATATAGTTTTGGAGTGGTTGGTGCAATTATTTAATAAATGTATGGAAGAGGGTAAGGTACCTAGGGATTGGCAGAGAGCATGCATAGTTCCTTTGTATAAAGGCAAAGGGGATAAAAGAGAGTGCAAAAATTATAGGGGGATCAGTCTGCTGAGTATACCTGGTAAAGTGTATGGTAGAGTTATTATTGAAAGAATTAAGAGTAAGACGGAGAATAGGATAGCAGATGAACAAGGAGGCTTTAGGAAAGGTAGGGGGTGTGTGGACCAGGTGTTTACAGTGAAACATATAAGTGAACAGTATTTAGATAAGGCTAAAGAGGTCTTTGTGGCATTTATGGATTTGGAAAAGGCGTATGACAGGGTGGATAGGGGGGCAATGTGGCAGTTGTTGCAAGTGTATGGTGTAGGAGGTAGGTTACTGAAAGCAGTGAAGAGTTTTTACGAGGATAGTGAGGCTCAAGTTAGAGTATGTAGGAAAGAGGGAAATTATTTCCCAGTAAAAGTAGGCCTTAGACAAGGATGTGTGATGTCACCATGGTTGTTTAATATATTTATAGATGGGGTTGTAAGAGAAGTAAATGTGAGGGTCTTGACAAGAGGCGTGGAGTTAAAAGATAAAGAATCACACACAAAGTGGGAGTTGTCACAGCTGCTCTTTGCTGATGACACTGTGCTCTTGGGAGATTCTGAAGAGAAGTTGCAGAGATTGGTGGATGAATTTGGTAGGGTGTGCAAAAGAAGAAAATTAAAGGTGAATACAGGAAAGAGTAAGGTTATGAGGATAACAAAAAGATTAGGTGATGAAAGATTGAATATCAGATTGGAGGGAGAGAGTATGGAGGAGGTGAATGTATTCAGATACAGTGGACCACCGGTTAACGATATTTTTTCACTCCAGAAGTATGTTCAGGTGCCAGTACTGACCGAATTTGTTCCCATAAGAAATATTGTGAAGTAGATTAGTCCATTTCAGACCCCCAAACATACACATACAAACGCACTTACATAAATACACTTACATAATTGGTCGCATTCGGAGGTAATCGTTATGCGGGGGTCCACTGTATTTGGGAGTGGATGTGTCAGCGGATGGGTCTATGAAAGATGAGGTGAATCATAGAATTGATGAGGGAAAAAGAGTGAGTGGTGCACTTAGGAGTCTGTGGAGACAAAGAACTTTGTCCTTGGAGGCAAAGAGGGGAATGTATGAGAGTATAGTTTTACCAACGCTCTTATATGGGTGTGAAGCATGGGTGATGAATGTTGCAGCGAGGAGAAGGCTGGAGGCAGTGGAGATGTCATGTCTGAGGGCAATGTGTGGTGTGAATATAATGCAGAGAATTCGTAGTTTGGAAGTTAGGAGGAGGTGCGGGATTACCAAAACTGTTGTCCAGAGGGCTGAGGAAGGGTTGTTGAGGTGGTTCGGACATGTAGAGAGAATGGAGCAAAACAGAATGACTTCAAGAGTGTATCAGTCTGTAGTGGAAGGAAGGCGGGGTAGGGGTCGGCCTAGGAAAGGTTGGAGAGAGGGGGTAAAGGAGGTTATGTGTGCGAGGGGCTTGGACTTCCAGCAGGTATGCATGAGCGTGTTTGATAGGAGTGAATGGAGACAAATGGTTTTTAATACTTGACGTGCTGTTGGAGCGTGAGCAAAGTAACATTTATGAAGGGGTTCAGGGAAACCGGCAGGCTGGACTTGAGTCCTGGAGATGGGAAGTACAGTGCCTGCACTCTGAAGGAGGGGTGTTAATGTTGCAGTTTAAAAACTGTAGTGTAAAGCACCCTTCTGGCAAGACAGTGATGGAGTGAATGATGGTGAAAGTTTTTCTTTTTCGGGCCACCCTGCCTTGGTGGGAATCGGCCAGTGTGATAATAAATAATAAAATATATGCTTCAATGTAAACACTTGATCTACACATCCCCTACCTACTCTGAAACCTCCTTGCTCATCCGCAATCCTACATTCTGTCTTACCTCTAATTCTTTCAATAATAACCTTACCGTACGCTTTTCCTGGTATACTTAATAAACTTATTCCTCTATAATTTTTACAAACTCTTTTGTCCCCCTTCTTCACTCCTAAAACCTAGCCAGTGCATGAAATTACCACCTCCCTTTCTTCCTCAACATTTAAAAGTTCCTCAGAATATTCTCGCCATCTACCTAATACTTCACTCTCCCCATCCACTAACTCCCCTACTCTGTTTTTAACTGACAAATCCATACGTTCCCTAGGCTTTCTTGCTTAACTCACTCCAAAATTTTTTCTTATTTTCAGTAAAATTTGTTGACAGTGCCTCTCCCACTGTATCATCTGCTCTCTTTTTGCACTCTCTCACCACTCTCTTCACCTTTCTTTTACTCTCCATAACACTGCTGCTTTGTAAAAACCTCTCATAAGCTAACTTTTTCTCTTTTATCACACCCTTTACTTCATCATTCCACTAATCACTCCTCTTTCCTCCTTCCCCCACCCTCCTATAACCACAAACTTCTGCCCCACATTCTAATACTGCATTTTTAAAACTCATCCAACCCTCTTCAACCCCCCATTACTCATCTTTGCACTAGCCCACCTTTCTGCCAATAGTCGCTTATCTCACCCGAACTTCCTCTTCCCTTAGTTTATACACTTTCACTTCCCTCCTACTTGTTGTTGCCACCTTCCTCTTGTCCCATCTACCTCTTAATCTAACTGTAGGTACAACTAAATAATGATCCGATATATCAGTTGCCCCTCTATAAACATGTATATCCTGGAGCCTACCCATTAACCTTTTATCCACCAATACATAATCTAACAAACTACTTTAATTATGTGCTACATCATACCTTGTATATTTATTTAACCTCTTTTTCATAAAATATGTATTACTTATTACCAAATCTCTTTCTACACATAGTTCAATTAAAGGCTCCCCATTTACATTTACCCCTGGCACCCCAAATTTACCTACTACTCTCTCCACAACATTTTTACGCACTTTAGCATTGAAATCTCCAACCATAAGTACTCTCACACTTGGTTCAAAACTCCCCACGCATTCACTCAACATTTCCCAAAATCTCTCTCTCTCCTCTACACTTCTCTCTTCTCCAGGTGCATATACACTTACTATAACCCACTTTTCACATCCAACCTTTATTTTACTCCACATAATCCTTGAATTAATACATTTATAGTCCCTCTTTTCTTGCCATATCTTATCCTTCAACATTATTGCTACTCCTTCTTTAGCTCTAACTCTATTTGAAACCCCTGACCTAATCCCATTTATTCCTCTCCACTGAAACTCTCCCACCCCCTTCAGCTTTGTTTCACTTAAAGCCAGGACATCCAGCTTCTTCTCATTCATAACATCCACAATCATCTCTTTCTTATCATTTGCACAACATCCACGCACATTCAGACTTCCCACTTTGACAATTTTCTTCTTATTCTTTTTAGTAATCTTTACAGGAAAAGGGGTTACCAGCCCATTGTTCCCGGCATTTTAGTTGACTTTTACAACACGCATGGCTTACGGAGGAAAGATTCTTATTCCACTTCCCCATGGATATAAAAGGAAAAGTAATAAGACCAAGAACTATTAAGATAAAATCAAAGAAAACTCATCTGAGTGTGTATAAATAAATCCTACCATCATGTAAAACAATTACAGGCTTTCGTTTTACATTCACTTGGCAGGACGGTAGTACCTCCCTGGGTGGTTGCTGTCTACCAACCTACTACCTATATGTACATGTATGTGTAGTAAGTTATTATTATTATTATTATTATTATTATTATTATTATTATTTTCTCATTTGTTTGTTGGGTTATCTTATTGAAACTTGGGCAATGTATGATGGAAAGATACTTCTTAATGTACACCAAAAATGAAAGAAATCAGACCATAAATAGCGGATTTCACTTCTCAGCCATTAGCGGCTGCTTAGCGGTATATTTTTGTATGGTTTTTATGGTTATATTCTCGTTTTTTCGGTCTCATTTGATAGAATGGAAGATATATTACAGAAGTAGATATGATTTTGATTGCTTTCATGACGAAAAGTACCTTGAAATTGTGCTCACAGTAGCAGAAAAGTTCTATTCTTTAGCGATGCTTGAGTAAACAAATGACATTACCGTCCAATACCTGTCTGCCTGCCAGTCCAAATTCCAATACGCAGTCAAGAATGGGTTGACATTATTTATACAATTATTACAATAATGCAGTATGTGAATAAAAATTCCAAATGGTAAGCAAGAGTAATATAAGAGGGGCCTGGAGCCATAACCAGTGAACAGAGAAAATGTTATTTTAGTGCCAGAAATGTCTGCATTGTCTATTCTGGACCCTATTTTGAAATTGGCATCTGTGAAATTGGCCAAATTGCCAATTTCTGACCACTTTATTGGGTAGTTGAAATAGGTGAATGGGCGGTTTCTTGTACTCAGTCGACAAACTAGAAGTAAGTTTATTCAGGTACTATACACAAATACAATTACATAGATTATTATACATAGCAGGGTATGTATAGAGAACCTAGGATAACCCAAAAAAGTCAGACAAAGTGACTTATTTCCAGTACCTGGCTTGGGCTTGCCATGATTTTTGGTAAATAGTTTTTTTCTCAGTTGTTTGTTGGGCTATCTCATTGAAACTTGGGCAATGTATGATGGAAAGATGCTTCTTAACGTACACCAAAAATAAAAAAGACGGACGATAAATAAGGGAGCTCACTTCTCAGCCATTAGCCGCCACTTTGTGGTATATTTTCGTATGGGTTTTATGGTTGTATTCTTGTTTATTTAGTCTCATTTGATAGAATGGAAGATATATTACAGATTTAGATATGATTTTGATTGCTTTAATGATGAAAAGTACCTTGAAATTGAGCTCAAAGTAGCGGAAATGTTTGATTTTTGCCGATGTTCAATGAAGTTTGTGTAAGTCAAGTTGGTTAATTTTATTAAGTATATTCTAACCTAACCACTCTGTAATCCGGCAAACTCAGTAATCCGGCACACTACAGGTCCCAATGGTGCCAGATTTGTGATGGAGGACCTGTACTGTATTTGATGAGTAAGACACTTGTAATACCTGGGTATCTATATTGATTGAGATGGTTTGCCAGCCAGTGGCTTTTTCATTTAACCCTTTCAGGGTCCGTGCCATAGATCTACGGCTTTATGTTGAGGGTCCAAACCGTAGATCTACGTCAAAATTCTAGTGGCATCAAATTTAGCGCGAGAAGGCTGGTACCCTGCACCATATGGTACCCTGCACAATATGGTACCCTGCACCATATGTTTTCCTATACTGCATGGTACCCTATACCATAATAGTACAATGTACCATATGGTACCCTGTAACATATGGTACTGTGTACCATATGGTCAGTAGGAGGTGTTGGTGGCATGAGACACCAGCCAAGATTAAGTGAGTGGTGACACAAGCTGGCTACTGACTCAGCAGTTTCCAAGACAAAGCGCTTTGTCTTCCACCTCAAGGAACATGTCTAGTGGCTGTACATTTGTAAATATATAATAGAACATTACTAATATACAACATTTTTGCAGATTTTTGTTGTAAACAATTGTTGTAAACAAAATAAAGATGAAAATATAAGTGTGTTTATTGTGTTGAATACAACAGTACCATATAGTACCATATGGTACAATGAACCATATGGTATCATTGTACTGTATGGTACAATGTACCACATGGTACCATTGCACTATATGGTACCATTGCACCATATGGTACCATTGTATCATATGGTACCATTGTACCAAATGGTGTCATTGTACCATATTCTACCATATGGTACCATATGGTACTATTGTATCATGTGCCATTGTACCATATTCTACCATATGGTACCATTGCACCCTATGGCACCATTGTACCATATGGTACTATATGGTACCGTTGTATTCAACACAATAACCGCACTAATATTTTCATGATTTTGTTTACAATAAATTTGTAAACAAGTTTTGTAAGCAATATAATGATAAATTAGTGCATTTATCGTGTTGAATACAATGAGTGTACACTTATACAATATACATTATATTGGTCTTATAGGCCACAAATGTTACTAGAAAAAAGAAAAAAATTTGAAAAGAAAAGAAAAAAGTATAAAAAACGTAAAATAAAAAAATGCGAATTTGCAGAAGTCACTGATGTTGCCGCTACCCGGTCATTTTGGGTCAACTTCCCGCTGCTGTATCTTGGTAAGTACTGATCAGAATTTTTGTTTTTGTTTTACTACCTTCACAAAAATATTATCTTTAATTCTGTAAGTTTTTTTTTTTTTTTTTTTTTAAATTTCTTGGACACTGGGGCACCCCTTCAGATTTTGGCCTTGGACCCTGAAAGGGTTAACTACAGATAATAAATATTGGAGACAGTGGAAGAAAAGAAATGGAGGTGATTAGTCCCTCAGCCTTGATAAGTACAGTGGAACCTCTGCTTTCGAGTGCATCCATGTGCAAGTTTATCCAAATACGAGCAGTCGATGGGTTGAATTTTTGCTTCCATACGCGAGCAAAATTTCCATAAGCAAGCAGACATCAAAGCAGGTTCCTTGACGCTGGTGAGGGGCTCTTGCTCTTGTTCTAGGGAATTGTATCTCATTTGTTTGTTGGACTATCTTATTGAAACTTGGGCAATGTATGATGGAAAGATGCTTTTTAATGTACACAAAAATGAGAGAAATCTATGCATAAATAATGGAGTTCACTTCTCAGCAATTAGCCACCCCTTAGCGGTATTTTCATATGGTTTTTTTGGTTGTTTTCTTGGTTTCTTGGTCTCATTTGATAGAATGGAAGATTTTTTTTTTTTTTTCAACAAGTCGGTCGTCTCCCACCGAGGCAGGGTGACCCAAAGAGAAAGAAAATCCCTAAAAAGAAAATACTTTCCATCATCATTCAACACCTTCACCTCACTCACACATAATCACTGTTTTTGCAGAGGTGCCCAGAATACAACAGTTTAGATTTATATACGTATAAAAATACACAATATATCTCTCCAAACTGCCAATATCCCAAACTCTCCCTTTAGAGTGCAGGCATTGTACTTCCCATTTCCAGGACTCAAGTCCGGTTATATAAAATAACCGGTTTCCCTGAATCCCTTCACTAAATATTACCCTGCTCACACTCCAACAGCTTGTCAGGTCCCAAATACCATTTGTCTCCATTCACTATCTAACACACTCATGCACGCTTGCTGGAAGTCCAAACCCCTCGCCCACAACACCACCTTTACCCCCTCCCTCCAACCTTTTCGAGGTCGACCCCTACCCCGCCTTCCTTCCCCTACAGATTTATACCTCTCCATGTCATTCTACTTTGATCAGAAATAGATATGATTTTGATTGCTTTCACGACTAAAGGTACCTTGAAATCGAGCTCAACATAAGAGAAATGTTCGATTGTTTTGGTTATGTTCAAGAGTAAACAAATGATGTCATTGTCCAGTGTGTGCCCAACTGGCCAGTCTAATATTGGGTTGAAATTATTTATACAATTATTACAATAACGCAGTAGTCTGCATAACAGTAAACCTTTTATTATGATAAGAATACGTACGTATTAATTAAAAATAATAATACAAAATAATAAAATAATAATATTAATAATAATACATATAATAATGAATACTAAGTATGAAACAACAAAAATAAAAAATTTTTAAAAAAGTTTATGCACGTACTATACAATTTAGTTTAAGCATCCACCACAGATGGCAGCGCAATCAAAACAAAGATCACATTCCACATGTGTTTACGGACTTACCACGTGGGTGAAGGTATACCCTGTTTTTCTTACTTTTTTGTCAGTTTTTTTTCACGAAATTTTTCTCGTTTCTAACCAGGGTCCTAAAAAGCAAGTCCACAGCTGGTGCCAAGAAGAAAAAAGAGAATGATTCCAGGTTTTTAAAGCAGGAAAATCATAGATAAACAGGACGGTGCAGTAAGTACAAAGTCATCTTTAAACAGTGTACAATTATAACATGGATTAAGATGTAGCAATTAAAATGTAACAAAATTTAAAAGGGTATCACCCAAGAAATTTAAAAGGGGTTTTTTCATGGCCCTTTTTTAATGACCTTGCATAAGTCATTTCCAAAACTTTCCTAAAGGGGGGAAGAAGCAAACCCCTTTGGACAGTTTTTTTCTTAAACGCTCTGCGATAAAGTGTACAAGCAGGGAAACCCAAAAAATCAGTGAATAGGGAAGACGAAATCATTAAAAAAAAAATTTGTAGCAGTTAAGTGACAAAAGTGTATCTTTAAACATTGAAAAAAAAAAAAAAAAAAAAGTGTACATAGGATTAAGAGTGTATCACCCAGAAAAGTTTTCAAATGGTCTGCATAAAATATTTATTAAAAAGAAGGCTACTAGTATGCCTAGTGCATTGGACCTTTTTAATAAGCATAACCGATGTGCCCAGCATCTTTCCCCATCTCCAAGGGTAAATGCTGTATTACTACAAAATTTTTTTATGTAGTTTATTATTATTTTTATTATTTTTTTCTTAAAAAACTAGTACGTAGTAACAAAAGGGGTTTTCCCCTCAAAACACTCCGTTTCTTTATAAAAAAAGCAAGGAAGGTAGTCAGGGAGCAGTGGCTGCCGTGGGGCCCTATAAACACAACAACCAATGGCCACTGTGCTTCCGCCTCCACTAACATACTCAATAGAAAATTTTTCATTCATTCAGTGTATATATCTGTTTTTCTATGTTATTTATATTGTTTTTATTCAATTAGATGAACGTGATAATAAAAACCCTATAGATGATATTAGTGAAATTTTGGGGTTCCTTTCGCCCCCTGAACCCGGGGAACGTTAATGCATTTCATTTTAAATTTAAATGTGGAAAATTGACTCGAAAAACGAGCAAATCCAGTTGCGAGAAAAGGTCATGGAAGGGATTAAACTCGCAAGTAAGGGTTCCACTGTATTCAGTTCCTTAACCCTTTGACTTTTTGGTCATATATACGTTTTAAACGGTACTGTTTTGACGAAAATTAAATTCAAAAATTCAAGGGGCTTCAAATCAAGCAGGAAAAAGGGTGGGGCACACATGAGAGAGAAGGTTCAGTGTGAAAACCAAAAAAAAATTTTCGGGAGAAAGCAATGCATATGAGAAAAAAAAAACTGACCTTTTTTTTTTTTTAAATTAAAAACTGATTTTTGTGGTGTATTTTCGTATATTTTTAGGGTTTTGTATTCCTCTTTTCCCCTCGGTCTCATTGATAGAATGGAAACTTTTTATAGAAAAATTTAAATTTGATTGGTTTACTATAAAAAAAACCTGAAAGGAGTCAAGTAGGGGAAATTTTTTGATTTTTGCCGATGTTCAAAATAAACAAATGATGTCATTGTCCAATAAATGTCCAACTAGCCATTCTGATATGCAGTCATAATGAGTTGACAATATTTGTAAAAATTTTTACAGTATTGCAGATCTGCATAACTAAACTTCTATTTTTTGTTTCAAAAAAAATTTCAAAAATAAAAATCAAGAGTAAATCAGGGGGGCCTGGAGACTTTAGATAAAACAAAGTAAATGTTTTTTTAGAGCCAGAATTCTGCTTTGTTTTTCTGGATCTTATTTGAAATTGCAAATTTTTTATTTTTGTAAATTGCCAAATTGCAAATTTCTGACCATGTTATTGGGTAGTTGAAATCGGTAAATGGGCAGTTTCTTGTACTCAATCGTAGAAAAAACGGAGTTTCTAAAAAAGGCAGGGATTTGGTCAACTGGAACAAGGAATTAGCCAAAAATAGAGTCAAATTGGGTGAAATCCCCGTTTTGAAAATATCGCGAGGTCACTGATTCCTAAGCGCAATTCCGTCGTTTTCTATAAAATTTCGTTTTTTTTGGTGTATTACAACTAAAAAATTCTCTACATTTCATAAGATTTTTTAAAATTTTTGCACACCGGGGAGACACCTCAAATTGGGGGTTGCGATAGCAAGGGGTTAAGTTCGATAATCTTGAAACAGAAAATAAAGATGGAGACTTTAAAATCAAGTCGGGGGAGAGTTCAACAAATAAGACTTAATGGGTGGTGGACTTAATTGGGAGAAAGCCCATGCCCAAAAAGTTGTGTGAGAGAACCCTCTCAACAATTTTCCCATCCTTTTGGTACAGGGAAAATCTGCAACTTTTTTTCCTACCTCTACCCCAATCTGACAGACCATTTTAAACTTTTGGGACCTCGCCCACCTGTCTTTTGATTGCTACACCTCTTTTATTCATGGTTTTAGGTCTTCAGTTCATCAAACTAAGAGATTGAATAGTTGTCAAAACTCATACAGATCACCCAAAAAATTTCCTTCATACTTCCCCCCTTCTCTGGTATATAGTCTTGGCATTGGGGCTGAAAAACCATCAGTTGGGGAAGCATCTTCATCAAAAAAAGAAACCCGTATTACCATCTTTTTCATCAACTTGGTACTGCTTTCAAAATTTTTTATTTTTTAAAATTAAAAAGGGAAGATTTTTTGAGGCTGTATGCCCCCTTTGGGTTAGCGCTTCTTTTTGATTTAATAATAATAATTGGCAGTTTGGAGGGGTAATTTGGGATCTTTATACATATGCTTTTAAACTGTTGTATTCCGACCCTCTCAAAAACAGTATAATGTGTGATGTGGGAAAGTGTTAATGAGATGAAATATTTTTTTTATTGGGATTTTCTTTTTTTTTTGGGTCACCCTGCCCCGTGGAGACGGCCGACTTGTTTAAAAAAAAAAAAAAAAAATAAAGAGGCTTCCTAGTTTTTTTTGGGTTTTTTTTCTTTATTCTCAAAATTTCGCAGTTTTTTTCAGGGATATTTTCCGGGGTTCCTGCCTGAGTGCTACAGGGAACCCCCGGGTTAAAAAGTTTTAAAAAACCCTGCAAAAGGGGGTCATCGTTTGCAAAAAAATCTTTATGCAATTAATTTTCCCCAAAGAAATAATGGAAATAAAATTAATCCGTGCAAACGCCCAAAATATGAAAAAAATTTTTTTTACCACATGAAATTTTTAATTTTTAATAACCAAATGAAAAAAGGCTGCACAATTAAATGACACTTACTTTTATTGAAGTCGGTGATTTTGATGGATGGGGGAGGGGAGAGAGTGTGTTAGTGTTTTTAAAAGGGGGAAACCCCTTCCCTTAGGACTTGAGGTAGTAATCCTTTTCTGGGGTTCTTCTTTTTTTTTTTTTAATCCACTAGGCCAGCTTCAAGCACTGGACTTCTTTTGCACAAAAAATCTGTCCATAGTGGGCCCGTACCTCCGTTTCCTTTATGACTTCCCAATGTTTTCACAAAATTTTTATGAATAATCACACCGGGGTTGCAATAGCTGGTGAGGGGTTTTCATCCTGAAGGTTTGCAAATCAAGCCACTTTGCACAGATTTCCTTTAAACTTTGAAGTAGGCAACTTCTTCAATTTCTCTCCCCCCTCCCCCCCGAAGCAATTTCCTCAGGTGGGGCCTCTTGCTGTTTAAGTTTTATCACAGCTCACAGTGGTTAGTTCTTCATTGTCCTCCTCCACCAACTCTTCCACACCTCCCCACTAACCTCCAAAACCCCCAAGGGCTTTTTCCCCAAAGCCACAATGGATTCCCAACTGGCACGGATTCTCAGGTTGCCTCAAACCCTTCAAAACCCTTTTCTGCACATTTGGCCCCAAATTTCTTCCAAGCAAATTCGGGCCTCTTTGTCACTTTCCCCCCAAAACCTACCTTTAAGGTTTAACCCCAATTGAGGATATTAAAGTGATTCCCCAAAACTCCTTAGATCATTGATTTTTTGAGGTCATTACAAACACCTTTCAAACAAGCTTTTGTGTACATTTCTTTTAAGTTTTGGGAAAAAACCGCTGGTCCATGGGGTTCAGGGGAGGGTGGGATTAGGACAAAAACCCTTTACCTTAATGAAGCTCATTCCCCCCTAAAGTCGCTCTGACACGTCTGTAGGGTGACCAGGGCATTGTCTAACACCAGGGGCCTTAAATTCTAAATTTCTTTAGTTAGGTAATTTTTTTACATTGGGGCAAAATGCATGGGTAACCAGTTTTAGAAAAATTCCCAGGACCCATGCCTTTCGTTTGCCCTCCACAGCACACACAAATTATCCTTTAGGACATTTTTTTGCCTAACGTCTGGATTTAGATGATACACTAATAAAGGCTTCACTTTGCAAACACCAGTACATTGGCACACATCAACAAAGTAAGCCTGTCTTTCTTTAGGCTTATGTCCTGGAGTGCCTTTTCCTCCTGAGTAATGTAGGTCCTGCTTGGCATTTCTTCCAGAACAGGGCCCGTTTCATCACAATTAAACACTTGTTCAGGTTTCAGGGCCTTCATTTCTATGTAACTCCTTGAATTCCTGCACATATTTTTCAGCCCCTTTGTTTGGGCCGAACTGGGCCGCCTCACCATGCCTTAATCACACTATGGATGCCACTACGCTCTTAAAATCTCTCAAAACCCAAACCCTTTTCTGGGGCCCTTTAAAATTTACTCACATCATCACTAGTTGCAGGCATTTTTTAATTAAATCGTCATGCAACTCCTAGCCTTTTTCACATATGACGCTTGAGAGACGCTATCTCCTGCTATCTGTTTTCATTTATCCAACCAATAAGAGTCTCTCAACATCTTCCATCAATTGCGATCTTGTTTCGAAAACACAGTTGAACCTTTGGCAAGAACAGCTTCCTTGAATTGTCTTTCTTGGTGCCCACAATAGTAGCGATGGTTTGATTGGGGTTTTCTTGTACCCGCTGACTAGGTCGGCTATACGCACTCCACTTTCATACTTATCAATTATCTCTTTCTTCAACTCTATAGTAATTCTTACCCTTTGAGGTGTAGGGGTTTGGGACTAGAAGCTTTCTGGGGCCCATGGTCACTTATTTTCCAGAAACAGCACCGAAAATACTGTAATAAATACGAAATATTCCCGAGTGATGCTTGGATGTTACCGCGGAGGGTGGCTGGTAAACAATGGGACGGGGCGGCACATGTGAGGCTGGCTGAGGGCACATTGGACGCGTCTCGGACGAAAATCTGTATGCGGGGGTTTTTTAAACGGTAAGCGGGGCAAAAAATTTTGCGATAAAAGTAATCGTTTATGCGGGAAAAAACGCTATGCGATGCCATCGTTATGCGGGGTCCACTGTATTTATTTTAGGAGAGAATAAAAAATTAATATATTTTAAAAATTTTCTTGAATGCTAATTAAATTGCAGGTTTTTTTTTTGCAGTGGTTGGTGATTTTGTGACCCATTCAACACTAGATATATACTGTCTATTTCCCGCTCACCACGATTTTTTTGAAATTAAAACCTTTGAATTTTTCAAAAGAAATTTGGGATTCACTTTTTTAAAAAAAAGGGAAGGGAAACAAGATGTCAAGAAAATATACAGATAAATTTATAATCACCAAAAATTTTTTACTCTGTAAGTCAATGTGTTTCAGATGCTCGAGAAGATGCAATGTTTCCTGACGAGGTAGACACTCCTATGGATATGCCAGCCAGTATACGTTTTCAAAAATTCCGTGGATTACAGAGTTTTCGTACTTCTCCTTGGGACCCAAATGAAAATCTCCCAGTTGATTACTCAAGAATATTCCAGTTCGAGAATTTCCGGCATACTAAAAAGAGAGTAATGAATGAAGAGAAGCAGGGTGCCCTAGTAAGATACAAATATTTGTTGATATTTAATGTTGTCCTAGGTAGTAGGTTGGTAGACAGCAACCACCCAGAAAGGTACTACCATCCTGCCAAGTGTGTGTAAAATGGAAACCTGTAATTGTTTTACATGATGGTAGGATTGCTAGTGTCTTCTGTCTGTCTCATAAACATGCAAGGTTTCAAGTATGTCTTGCTACTTCTACTTACATTAGGTCACACTACACGTGCACATACAAACATATATACACACCCCTCTGGGTTTTCTTCTATTTTTCTTACTAGTTCTTGTTATTGTTTATTACCTCTTATCTTAACCCTTAAACGGTCCAAACGTATATATACGTTCACTTGCGCAGCACTCCTCCGAATATTTTGAGAAACAAAAAAAACAATAATTTTTTTATAGGAAAAAAGAGCATGTGGTACCCAGGCATCCCCACTTTTTTTCATATGGCACACAGTGAGTGTGCACACCCATTCTCTCATGTCTAGGCGATTCAGGCCTTTCATGCCAATGTTGAATAAATGACAAATTATTTATTTTTTTTTTATTATCACACCGGCCGATTCCCACCAAGGCAGGGTGGCCCGAAAAAGAAAAACTTTCACCATCATTCACTCCATCACTGTCTTGCCAGAAGGGTGCTTTACACTACAGTTTTTAAACTGCAACATTAACACCCCTCCTTCAGAGTGCAGGCACTGTACTTCCCATCTCCAGGACTCAAGTCCGGCCTGCCGGTTTCCCTGAATCCCTTCATAAATGTTACTTTGCTCACACTCCAACAGCACGTCAAGTATTAAAAACCATTTGTCTCCATTCACTCCTATCAAACACGCTCACGCATGCCTGCTGGAAGTCCAAGCCCCTCGCACACAAAACCTCCTTTACCCCCTCCCTCCAACCCTTCCTAGGCCGACCCCTACCCCGCCTTCCTTCCACTACAGACTGATACACTCTTGAAGTCATTCTGTTTCGCTCCATTCTCTCTACATGTCCGAACCACCTCAACAACCCTTCCTCAGCCCTCTGGACAACAGTTTGGTAATCCCGCACCTCCTCCTAACTTCCAAATACGAATTCTCTGCATTATATTCACACCACACATTGCCCTCAGACATGACATCTCCACTGCCTCCAGCCTTCTCCTCGCTGCAACATTCATCACCCACGCTTCACACCCATATAAGAGCGTTGGTAAAACTATACTCTCATACATTCCCCTCTTTGCCTCCAAGGACAAAGTTCTTTGTCTCCACAGACTCCTAAGTGCACCACTCACTCTTTTTCCCTCATCAATTCTATGATTCACCTCATCTTTCATAGACCCATCCGCTGACACGTCCACTCCCAAATATCTGAATACGTTCACCTCCTCCATACTCTCTCCCTCCAATCTGATATTCAATCTTTCATCACCTAATCTTTTTTGTTATCCTCATAACCTTACTCTTTCCTGTATTCACCTTTAATTTTCTTCTTTTACACACCCTACCAAATTCATCCACCAATCTCTGCAACTTCTCTTCAGAATCTCCCAAGAGCACAGTGTCATCAGCAAAGAGCAGCTGTGACAACTCCCACTTTGTGTGTGATTCTTTATCTTTTAACTCCACGCCTCTTGCCAAGACCTCGCATTTACTTCTCTTACAACCCCATCTATAAATATATTAAACAACACGGTGACATCACACATCCTTGTCTAAGGCCTACTTTTACTGGGAAAAAATTTCCCTCTTTCCTACATACTCTAACTTGAGCCTCACTATCCTCGTAAAAACTCTTCACTGCTTTCAGTAACCTACCTCCTACACCATACACTTGCAACATCTGCCACATTGCCCCCCTATCCACCCTGTCATACGCCTTTTCCAAATCCATAAATCCCACAAAGACCTCTTTAGCCTTATCTAAATACTGTTCACTTATATGTTTCACTGTAAACACCTGGTCCACACACCCCCTACCTTTCCTAAAGCCTCCTTGTTCATCTGCTATCCTATTCTCCGTCTTACTCTTAATTCTTTCAATTATAACTCTACCATACATTTTTACCAGGTACACTCAACAGACTTATCCCCCTATAATTTTTGCACTCTCTTTTATCCCCTTTGCCTTTATACAAAGGAACTATGCATGCTCTCTGCCAATCCCTAGGTACCTTACCCTCTTCCATACATTTATTAAATAATTGCACCGACCACTCCAAAACTATATCCCCACCTGCTTTTAAACATTTCTATCTTTATCCCATCAATCCCGGCTGCCTTACCCCCTTTCATTTTACCTACTGCCTCACGAACTTCCCCCACACTCACAACTGGCTCTTCCTCACTCCTACAAGATGTTATTCCTCCTTGCCCTATACACGAAATCACAGCTTCCCTATCTTCATCAACATTTAACAATTCCTCAAAATATTCCTTCCATCTTCCCACTACCTCTAACTCTCCATTTAATAACTCTCCTCTCCTATTTTTAACTGACAAATCCATTTGTTCTCTAGGCTTTCTTAACTTGTTAATCTCACTCCAAAACTTTTTCTTATTTTCAACAAAATTTGTTGATAACATCTCACCCACTCTCTCATTTGCTCTCTTTTTACATTGCTTCACCACTCTCTTAACTTCTCTCTTTTTCTCCATATACTCTTCCCTCCTTGCATCACTTCTACTTTGTAAAAACTTCTCATATGCTAACTTTTTCTCCCTTACTACTCTCTTTACATCATCATTCCACCAATCGCTCCTCTTCCCTCCTGCACCCACTTTCCTGTAACCACAAACTTCTGCTGAACACTCTAACACTACATTTTTAAACCTATGTATATATACGTTTGGGGTGCTATGTGAGAGAACATATATATACGTTTGGACCGTTTAAGGGTTAATGGAGAAGTGGAACAGAATTCTTCCTCTGTAAGCCATATGTGTCATAAGAAGTGACTAAAATGCGGGGAGTAAGGGGCTAGTAACCCCTTCTGTATTTTTTTTTTTTTTTCAACAAGTCGGCCGTCTCCCACCGAGGCAGGGTGACCCAAATAAGAAAGAAAATCCCCAAAAGGAAAATACTTTCATTATTCAACACTTTCACCACACTCACACATTATCACTGTTTTTGCAGAGGTGCTCAGAATACAACAGTTTAGAAGCATATACATATAAAGATACACAACACATCCCTCCAAACTACCAATATCCCAGACCCCTCCTTTAAAGTGTAGGCATTGTACTTCCCATTTCCAGGACTCAAGTCCGACTATATGAAAATAACCGGTTTCCCTGAATCCCTTCACTAAATATTACCCTGCTCACACTCCAACAGATCGTCAGGTCCCAAGTACCATTCGTCTCCATTCACTCCTGTATATATTACTAAATTTAAAAGGAGAAACTTTATTTTTTTCTTTTGGACCACCTTGCCTTGGTGGGATATGGCTGGGTCATTGAAAAAAAAAAAATCAGTGTTGTGTTCTAATAACTCTATGACTTACTGTAATGTTTTAGAACTGATTGAAAATGCTGATCATTAGAGAAAATTCTCAAAGGAAAAAAGCAAGTGTATGGAAAGCCAGATTAGAACTGCTTCATGGTAGTTATTTTGCTTCACAACAAAACCTGGACTTAGGGATAACCTTTCACTAATTATGCTTCTCCACAACACTAGTATTCACTCTGTTTTACAAGCTTAATCTAAGTTAATCTAATTTTGAATTTTATTCTACTAAAGAAGTAATACAGTTGTCTGCAGCTTGCTTTTATTTACTTCCATACCATTTGGCAGTAATTACATCCATTATTAAATATAAAAATGTGAGATGCTACATATAAATGATATTCCATACTTTCGTGAATCTTGTAGCTGTGTTTCAACTGTTTAATATTAGAGAGCCAATTTAGGAGTTGTTAATTAGTAATTTGTTTAATCTTGTGAGTGGTTAATTTGTATTAAATATTATTATAAAGCAAAACATGTTATGTACAGGCTAGGAATTAATGTTTGTTTGTGTTTCCAGCCTGGCTGGTATGTGGTAGTACATATTGCTGACGTGCCTCGTCATCTCTATGACAACCATGTTTCAAGTCACTCCCCACTTGCAGTGTTTGGGCTCCTTATTCATGAACAGAAAATGTCTGTGATTAACGTTGTCATAAAGTCTCATTCTTTGGGACACTTGCGGCCAATTAAATCCAAGGAACGCCTCATATTCCACATAGGCTATAGAAGATTTGCTAATGCACCCATCTTCAGTGAGCATTCCACAGGAAATAAGCACAAGGTAAGGCAATTCTCTTTGGTTGACTTTTTATGTGTAATTTTGTAATTTAGATTTAGAAAAGGCATATGGTAGAGTGGATAGGGGAGCAGTGTGGAAGATGTTTCAAGTGTATGGAATAGGTAGTAAGTTACTAAATGCTTTAAACAGTTTTTATGAGGATAGTGAGAAGTGTCTTCCTCGGGTGTTGGAGAGAGGGGTGGGATTAAATTATGGGGAATCAAATACAAAATGGGAGTTGACACAGTTACTTTTTGCTGATGATACTGTGCTTATAGGAGATTCTAAAGAAAATTTGCAAAGGTTAGTGGATGAGTTTGGGAGGGTGTGTAAAGGTAGAAAGTTGCAAGTGAATATAGATAAGAGTAAGATGATGAGGGTATCAAATGATTTAGATAAGAAAAATTGAATATTACAATGAAGGGAGTGAGTATGGAAGAAGTGGATGTTTTCAGGTATTTGGGAGTTGGCTTGTCAGCTGATGGGTTTATAAAGGATGAGGTAAACCATAGAACTAATGAAGGAAAAAAGGTGAGTGGCAGGGTGAGGTATCTGTGGAGACAAAAAACGTTATCTATGGGGGCAAAGAAGGGAATGTATGAAAGTGTAGTGGTACCAACACACTTATATGGGTGTGAAGCTTGGGTTGTAAATGCGAGGAGGTGGTTGGAGGCAGTGGAGATATCCTGTCTAAGGGCAGTATGTGGTGTAAATACTATGCAGAGAATTTGCAGTGTGGAAATTAGGAGAAGGTGTGGAGTTAATAAAAGTACAGTGGACCCCCGCATAGCGACCTTAATCCGTGCAAGAGGGCTGGTTGTTATGCGAAATGTTCGGTATGCGAATGAATTTTCCTCATAAGAAATAATGGAAATCAAATTAATCCGTGCAAGACACCCAAAAGTATGAAAAAAAAAATTTTACCACATGAAATATACATTTTCCTACACACAAAGAGAAGGATACATGCACAATAGTAGAGTAGTACATGCACAATATGTATTGTGCATGTACTACTCTACTAAATGAAGACTAAATGACACTTACCTTTATTGAAGATGCAGCAATGACTGATGAGACACTGTGTCCTGGGAGTGCCTTTTCCTCCTGAGTACTGTAGGTCCTGTTTGGCATTTTCTTCCAGAACAGGCCTTATCACACTGTGTATGCCACTACGATTCTTAAATCTCTCAAACCAACCTTTGCTGGCTTTAAATTCACCAATATGAGCACTAGTTCCAGGCATTTTTCCCTGTTCACCTGGGTGTTAGTCGACTGGTGTGGGTTGCATCCTGGGAGACAAGATTAAGGACCCCAATGGAAATAAGTTAGACAGTCTTCGATGACACTGACTTTTTTGGGTTATCCTGGGTGGCAAATCCTCTGGGGTTAATTGTTTCTTGGTATTCTCAATAAGCCACACCAACAACGGTGCTACAGCAGCAGCAGCAGCTGACGGTGGTACAGCAGCAACAGACGATGCTACAGCAGCATCAGACGATGCTACAGCAGCAGCAGACGATGCTACAGCAGCAGCAGACGATGCTACAGCAGCAGCAGACGATGCTACAGCAGCAGCAGACGATGCTACAGCAGCAGCAGACGATGCTACAGCAGCAGCAGACGATGCTACAGCAGCAGCAGCAGCTGACGGTGGTACAACAGCAGCAGCAGCTGACAGTGCAGCAGCAGCTGTACCACCAATAGTAGCGATGGTTGATTGGGGTTTATTATACAACCTGGCCAGCTCGGAGACACGCACTCCACTTTCATACTTATCAATGATCTTTTTCTTCATCTCTATAGTAATTCTCACCCTTATTGCTGTACGGTTGGCACTAGAAGCTTTCTTGGGGCCCATGGTCACTTATTTTCCAGAAAAAATCACCAAAAACACTGTAATAATATGAAATGTTCCGATTGTATGCTTGGATGTTACCGCGGAGGCTGGCTGGTAAACAGTGCCACCGGCGGAACATGTGAGCGTGGCTCAGGCCGCACATTGGACGCGTCTCGGATGAAGGGCGGTGAGCGGGTTTTTGGGCGGTATGCGAGGCAAAATTTTTGCAAAAAAAGCGAGCGGTATGCGGATTGTACGGTATGCGATGCATGCGGTATGCGGGGGTCCACTGTATTAGTCAGAGGGCTGAAGAGGGGTTGTTGAGGTGGTTTGGTCATTTAGAGAGAATGGATCAAAGTAGAATGACTCGGAGAGCATATAAATCTGTTGGGGGAAAGGCGGGGTAGGGGTCATCCCTGAAAAGGTTGGAGGGAGGGGGTATAGGAGGTTTTGTGGGCGAGGGGCTTGGACTTCCAGCAAGCTTGTGTGAGCGTATCAGATAGGAGTGAATGGAGATGAATGGTTTTGGGGACCTGACAAGCTGTTGGAGTGTGAGCAGGGTAATATTTTGTGAAGGGATTCAGGGAAACTGGTTATTTTTATGTAGCTGGAATTGAGTACTGGAAATGGGAAGTACAATGCCTGCACTTTACAGGAATGGTTTGGGATATTGGCAGTTTAGAGGGATATGTTATATATCTTTATATATGCTTCTAAACTGTTGTATCTTGGTGCCTCTGCAAAGACAGTGATTATGTATGAGTGAGGTGAAAGTGTTGAATGATAATGAAAGTATTTCTTTTTGGGGATTTTCTTTCTTTTTGGGTCACCTTGCCTTGTGGGAGAAGGCCGACTTGTTGAAAAAAAAAAAAGTGAGGATCAGGTTAAAGTGTGTAGGAGAGAGGGAGATTACTTCCCAGTAAAAGTAAGTCTTAGACAGTGATGTGTAATGTCACCATGGTTGTTTAACATATTTATCGATGGGGTTCTAAAAGAAGTAAATGCTAGGGTGTTGGGGAGGGGTGGGATTAAATTATGGGAAATCAAATACAAAATAGGAATTGACACAGTTAGGTTTTGCTGATGATACTGTGCTTTTGGGGGATTCCAAAGAAAAGTTGCAAAGGTTAGTGGACAAGTTTGGGAGGGTGTGTAAAGGTAGAAAGTTGAAAGTAAATATAGATAAGAGTAAGGTAATGAGGGTGTCAAACAGTTCAGATAAAGAAAAATTGGATATCACATTGGAGGAAGGGAGTATGGAAGGAGTGAATGTTTTCAGATATTTGGGAGTTTACTTGTCAGTGGATGGGTTTATGTAGGATGAGGTAAACCATAGAATTGATGAAGGCTAAAAGGTGAGTGGTGCGTTGAGTTATCAGTGGAGACAAAGAACATTATCCTTGGAGGCAAAGAAGGGAATGCATGAGAGTATATTGGTACCAACACTCTTATATGGGTGTGAAGCATGGATTGTAAATGCTTCAGCAAGGAAGCGGCTGGAGGCAGTGGAGATGTTGTGTCTAAGGATAATGTGTGGTGTAAATATTTTGCAGAGAATTCAGTGTGGAAATTAGGATGTGTGGAATTACTAAAAGTATCAATCAGAGGGCTGTTGAAGCGGTTTAGTCATTTAGAGAGAATGGAACAAAATAGAATGACTTGTAGAGCGTATAAATCTGTTGGGGAAAGAAGGCGATTCAGGGAATTAACCTGCCTTGAGTCCTGGAAATGGGAAGTACAATGCCTCCACTTTAAAGGAGGGGTTTAGGATATTTGCAGTTTGGAGGGATGTTTAAACTGTCATATCTGAGCACCTCTGCAAAGACAGTGATTATGTATGAGTGATGGTGAAAGTGTTGAATGATGATGAAAGTTTTTTCTTTCTGGGCTTTTCTGTTTTTTTTGGGTCACCCTGCCTCGGTGGGAAACGGCCGACGTGTTAAAAAAAAAATAGACACGTGCAACACTTGGGTATCTTTATTGAGGAAACATTTTGCCAAATAGTGGCTTCATGAGTCCTATACAAAGAAGGGTGAAGATCAGGAGTTGCAGGTAATCACTCCCTCAGCTGAAGTCAGTGTATTTAGTCCATCAGTCTTTTCAAGATTGCTGGATGATTACATTTCATCTCCAGGCTGAGGACTGATTGCACTCCAACTCCACCTTCTGATCATCACCCTTCTTTGTATAGAAACTATGAGGCACTGTGTTGTGAAATCATTTCTCAATAAAGATATCAAAGTGTTGCACTTTTCGTACTTATCAACTTGTCAGTTACTCTAAATCATTTATCTACAAATTTGTAATGGAATTATCTCTCTAACGATATTTTTTTTTTTATCGCCTCTTCACATTCTCCTGTAAAATTTGTTGTTATGTTGGTTATTGTGTTTATGTTGCTTTTGCATTGAATTTTAGTTTTTAATTACTCAGTTTTGCCTTATAGTTTGCCTAGTGAAAACCAATTTCTTGTAGAGTAAACCCCCCTTATAAAACACCTATCAAAATCTGTAGTTTTCTATAATACTTAATAGGAAAAGGGATCATTAAATCAAAAAAAAAAGAAGAAATTGTGTGTGAAATCTGGATAGTGTCCTCCCTGTAAATATTTTTTCAATTTACTTAATTTAAGGCCTATGAACTGCTTTCCATGTAGCTCCCACACTTATTTTTGATATAACAAGAGGAAAATTATGTCCATTAAAACAGCTTTTTTTTTTTTTTTTTAAGTAATGTTTTCCATAATTTCTCGTGAACTAGGAGTACCCAAATTTTTTTTAGACATACTGTGGACACTAGACACAACGATATTATCAGTTCCTGAGTGCTCATGTTAAACGAATTATCGTTAGTTGAGTTAATGTCCCATAATGGAATAAGGAATCATAATTAATCGGCAAGACACCCAAAAGTATTGAAAAAAAAATATTTACCTCATGAATATTTAATTTTAATACACACAAACTGAAGAAGACATGTACAAAATTCATGACACTTACCTTTATGGAAGTCTGTGAGTGATGATTGATGGGGAGTGGGAGGAGGGGAGAATTGTGGATGGTGTTAGTGATTAGATGGGAATTCCCCTTCCATTAGGTTGAGTTGTCAAGTCCTTTTTCCGGGGGTACTTCCCTTCTTTTAATGCCATAGGACCAGCTTGAGACGTCACTGGACCTCTGTCGCAAAACATATCTGTCACATAGAGGCCTGTAACTACAGTTTCCTTATGTCTTTACCCTAAAGGTGTTTCAAACATTGTACTGTGTCACAATTATAAAAAACTTTGTTCAGGTTTCATTTCTTCTCTGTCTATGTAATCCTTGATATTCCTGCACATATATTTTCAGCTGCTTTTTGGTCCATCTGGCAGCCTCACCATGCCTTATCTCACTATGTATGCCACTTCGATTATTTAATCTCTAAACCCACCTTTTGCTGGCATTAAATTCAATCCCATCTCCACTAGTTGCTGGCATTCTTTCTAATTAAATCATCATGCATCTTCCTAGCCTTTTCACATATGATCGGCTTTGAGAAGAAGATGCGATATGTTTTTCATTTATCCACACCTATAACGACGCTCAACATCTTCTAGTCAATTGTGATCTCTGTTTCGATAACATTGTTGCAACCTTGGCAAGAACCAGCCTTCCTTGATTGCTGTTTTGTTGAAATATAAGAAAAAGTTTTGGAGTGGAGATTTTACAAGTTAGGAAGCCTAGAGAACAAATGGATTTGTCAGTTAAAAAATTAGGAGAGGAGATTTTTAAACCGTTGACTGTTTACGACGTATAATTACGTCTTACGAGCCATTTTTTCTGAAGTATTTATACGCACAAATTCTAGCGGATTCAAATCAAGCGCCAAAGGCCTGGTAGGGACCTACACGGGAGAGAATGGGTATCAGTGGTCGGTGTGCTCCTTTGTTGAAAAAAAAATCTGGGAACCCAGCGGTGCATTGTGGGAACGCCATTGTTGTCAGTCCATTTTAACCATGCCTCTCGGTAAGAAGTTCCTCCACTTTCCTCGGCGGATTGGAGAAGAGGTCTTATTGTCCAAAGAGATAGCTCTAACAGCGATGAAATGTCAGTGACATGAATTCCAGGGTTTTGAAGTGAGAATGAGTGTTCCCTGAAAAATAAGTGCCCTGGTAACGGTAATTAGTGACGAAAAACCAGTTGACCCCAACCTTTAACCTCTGGTGCTGGACGGATTTTGTTCAAGTTCACACGTTCGCCTGTTACCAGGACGAATGAGGAAACTATTTGGTCGTGTTACAACACCCAGATGATAGCAGTAGTGATAGTGATTTCAAGGTCATTGTAAGCAGTTCTTCAGTGACAGTTGAGAAAGTGGAATATCCCAAGTGAAGCGGCAGTTTGTACGACGTAGCACATGGCGGTCTGGGTAGTGTTTATATTGTTGTTTTTCCATAGGGTGGGAAGGAGAAACTCTGGGGAGCACATACCATGGCCCTACACACGACCTGTTATGTGAAGGATGACGATATTGTAACGATGGGTTTGAATAGGTGACAGTGAGGTTGTGGAGGCTGTGGTGGTGATAGTGAGGGTTGGCACGGCCCATGTGTGGCTGGCACCTTTCACCTCGGGCCTCGCACGTGATACTAACCCACGCTCGGCTGGACTCAGAACAACAAACCTGCCTCACTCTACCCCACCACTCCCACAACCTGCACCACAACATCCTGCTTAACCACAACTGCACCCAACCCACAAACCACGGTACAATATCCAAAACCCCACCTGCAGTCCGCAATCTGGGATTGGCAGGGACGGTGGTAGAGTTTGTTCCAGTCCCCATGACTTTGATTATGAAAACACAAAGTGGAATAAAAAGCCATCTTGTCAAATGGGAAACAATGCCAGTTGAAATGGACTGCTTGAGTTATTCTTCGATGAACCCCTGATGGGACATTATTGTTCTGGGAATCAAACCACATACTCTGTATAACCCTGGAAAATACAATTCTCTCACCAAAATATGCTACACAAGATGGAAGGAGACTACTGTGGCAGAGGATAGTGTACGTTTTTTTGGCACAATAATGCTTATGCCACAATGTGTATAAGCACACTGTCACCAACTCATAATGTTGACAACTGATCAACCTGATCTTCAACTACAGGTTTTAGTGACATTATAGGTGTCATAGTTTCCTGATACTGTTACGTATGTTACACTTTTCAGACATCTACCAGGCCTGACAGAAGCGAAGGTTTATATAAGATATAATGTTGTTTATGTACCTGAAACAAAGTGCTGCATGGATTTTTATCTTCAGTCGGAAGCTTGTCTATTGATGAGTTCCTTGATTTTATTAAAAGGACAGAATTCATTCAAGCAATATATTACCAGTCAAGATGGATAAAAAAACTGCTTTTGTTTTGATAAAAGCTATTTGTACTTGTGATTGCAAAAGCTGGTTAGTTTTTTGGATATTATTGTGTACAATCGGCAGTAATACTTTGGAGAGAGATACCATGAAGTTAATTGGGTATCTCATGGTGATGTGGTCCTCGAAACAAATGATGGAACCATATCTTGGTAAGGGGAAATATGTTATTTAATGATAACTGGTACCCCACAACCCATTACTCCCCCCCCCCCAGTGATTTCTATGCGAGTGAACGTGACAGACGTGTGTGGCAACAGTGCGTGGTAATCACAAAACTTATGCCAAGGTTCGACGCTGGCACTCCAGTGGTCGAGGTTGCAAGCCTTTTGCTGCCAATGACAATCATGGCATTTCGGTGGCATGACAAAACGTGATGTCACATTGTTGACATCAGTTCACCCAAAGGAAATGGTACCCTGTGGCCAGGCAACAGAGAGAATGCAATGAACCCATTCTAAAGCCTGCTGCTGTCATGGACTACAACCTCAATATGCGCTTAGTGGACAGATGTGACATTGCAGATTGGGTTTGCAGACTGTGTACGCAAGAGTTATAAGTGGTATATCAAACTTTTTTTCATCTGTTGATATATCTATGCTAAATGCTTATAACAATATACAAGTTTGATGAAGACAAACAAAACACCAAAATATGAGTAGGGGGGGGAATTTTGCCTGTCAGTAATCAGACAATTTATTTGCTAAAGTACCAAGGAGCAGCTCCTGCAATTTAGTCCAGCGACCACTGACGTCTCATCTCGGTATGAGGCCTGGTGATCATTACCCCATACAACTGCCTCCTACTAACTGCCAAGAATAATGCTCAGAAGACCCGGTGTTATGTATGTATGCATTACCACCAAAACGCCCAACAAACACGCAGAGAGACACTCGTTTTATGTGTGCGGAGGTCGTGATAGTTTGCCCCTCTGCATTATACCCATGTTTCAAAGAGTTCCACAAGCTCAATGTACAGCAAGTTCTTAGGATACGTGTTTTGTGACTGTAAATATGTTTTTTATTATGGAAACAATGTTATAAACATTGTTTTGTATTGGTTTGTTCTTTGTTGTAAACAAAGTGTATACACAAACTATAGTGATAAAAGTTTGTTCTGTTATTGTGTTGTAAATAATGAGTGTATATATGAACGTGAACCTTACATTGGTCTCACAGGCCACATAAGTTACCTGGAAACACGGACAAAATATTGTAAAATGCAAGAAACTTTGATATTTGAGTAAATAAAATAGATTACCGCGGTGGGAGGCACTCGCCGTGTTGCAGTACGCACGTCAATTTCTGCAAACTTGCGGGCTCTATATCTCGGTTACTTAGTATGATGGCAAAAATTTATTTTAGGCTTTTTAAAACACTAGTTTTTAAAAATATTCTACATTTTCATAAGGAAAAAATTAATTTTTTTTTTTTTTTTTTTTCTCGTATATTTGGCGACATAGAAATGACAGTTTCAGAGAGGGGACTGAAACAGTCAAAGGGGTTAAATGTAGAGTTAAGAGGGTTTGGGAAGATGGAGGTAATAATTTTGAGGAATTGTTTAAATTTTGATGAAGATAGGGAACTGTGATTTCGTGTATAGGGGCAAGGAGGGAAATAACATCTTGTAGGAGTGAGGAAAGAGCCAGTTGCGGAGTGTGGGAGAGTTCGTGAGGCAGTAGGGGTTAAAATGAAAGGTGGGGTCGGGCGGGGTTAAGGCAGTGGGATTGGATGGGATAAGATAGAAATGTTTAAAAGCATGTAGGTGGATGTTAGTTTTGGAGTGGGTTGGTGCCAATTAGTAATAAATGTATGGAAGAGGGTAAGGAAGGTACCTAGGAATTTGGCAGACGAGCAATGCATAGTTCCTTTGAATAAAGGCAAAGGGGACAAAACGAGGACCTTGATTGCAAAAATTATAGGGGGGATAAGTCTGTTGAGCCTGTATACTGGTACTCAGTGTATGGTAGAGATTAATATTGAAAGAATTAAGAGGTAAGACGGAGTTAGGATAGCAGATGGAAACAGGGGCTTTAGGAAAAGGCTTTAGGGGCAGTGTGCTGGACCAGGTGTTTACAGTGAAACCTATAAGTGAACAGTATTTTTTATATAGGCTAAAGAGGTCTTTGTGGGCATTTATGGATTTTTTGAAAAAGGCGTATGACAGGGTGGATAGGGGGGGGGCAATGTGTGCAGATGTTGCAGGTGTATGGTGTAGGAGGTAGGTTACTGAAAGCAGTGAAGAGTTTTTACGAGGATAGTGAGGCTCAAGTTAGAGTATGTATGAAAGAGGGAAATTATTTCCCGTTTAAAAGTAGGCCTTAGACAAAGGATGTGTGTGATGTCACCGTGGGTTTTTGTTTAATTTATTTTATAGATGGGGTTGTTAGGAGAAGTAAATGCGAGGGTCTGTCAAGAGGCGTGGACGTTTAAAAAGATATGTAATCTCACTCATAAAAGTGGGAGTTGTCACAGTTGCTCTTTGCTGATGTCACTGTGCTCTTGGGAGATTTGAAAGAAGAAGTTGCAGAGATTGGTGGATGAATTTGGTAGGGTGTGCAAAAGAAGAAGATTAAATGTGGAATTTCAGGAAAGTGTAAGGTTATGCGGGGATAACAAACAGATTAGGTTGATGAAAAGATTGGTTATCAGATTGGAGGGAGAGAGGTATGGAGTGAGGTGAATGTATTCAGATATTTGGGAGTGGATCGCGTTCAGCGGATGGGATCTATGAAGGGTGAGGTGAATATAGTTATTGATGAGGGGAAAAGGGTGAGTGGTGCATTAGGAGTATGTGGAGACATAGAACTTTGTCCTTGGAGGCAAAGAGGGGAATGTATGAAGAATAGTTTGAACAAAGCATCTTCATTGGGTGTGAAGCATGGGTGATGATGTTGCTGCGGAGGAGAAGGCTGGAGGAGTTGAGAGATGTCATGTATGACGGGCAATGTGTGTGTGAATATATGCAGAGGAAGTCATATTAGGAAGTAAGGAGGAGGTGCGGGATTATCAAAAACTGTTGTCCAGGAGGGCTGAGGAAGGAGTTGTTGAGGTGGTTCGGACATGTAGATGAGGAATGGAGCGAACCAGAATGACTTCAGAGTGCTATCAGTCTGTAGTGGAAGGAAGGCGGGGTAGGGGTCAGCCTAGGAAAAGGTTGGAGGGGGGGGTAAAGGGCGGAGGTTTTTGTGTGCGAGTGGGCTTGGACTTCCAGAGGCGTGAAACTTATCTTATGTGCATTATTAGTTTTACCTCCTATGGTGAGAGTGTTTTGATTAGGAGTGAAGGAGACGAATGGTTTTTTTATACTTGACGTGTGTTGGAGATGATGTGTTTGAGCAAAGTAACATTTATGAAGGGGGTTCAGGGAACCGGCAGGCCCGGACTTGAGTCCTGGAAGATGGGAAGTACAGTGCCTGCACTCAGAAGAAGGGGTGTTAATGTTGCAGTTTAAAAAACTGTAGTTGTAAAGCATCCTTCTGGAAGTGCAGTGATTGGTGAATGGAATGGTTGAAAGGTTTTCTTTTTCGGGCCACCCTGCCTTGGTGGCGAATCGGCCGTGTTGATAATAAAAAAAAAAAAAATAAAATTTTAAATTAAATAAAAGCAAGGACAAAAAGGGTATACGGACTACTCTTCTGCAAGCAGCAGGAATCGTTGTTACAATCATGGTGAGGCATTCAGTGCGCAGCTTCGGCAGGCTTGTATCTCGGTAAGTATGGCCCATAATATTTTTTTTTTTCCTATAGCATGTAGAATAAATGCACTCTTCATTTATTTATTTTTTTTTTTTTTCTAAATATTTGTAGGTTGTACATGGGTTCCGTGGTTTGGAGTGAACATCAGATCTACGTTTGGGCAGTGTAAGGGTTGAATTTTTAATTTATTTTTAATTTGTGCACTAAATTGCCAAAATTTATGACACTCTGAAGGAGGGAGTGGTAGGGATATTTGCAGTATTGAGGGGCGCATTCTGAATTTTCCAGTATCAGGTGCCTCTGGAAAGAGTGATAAAGTGTACGATAAATGAAAGATGTTCTCTCTTTTTTGTGTTCACCCTATCTTAAGTGGAAATTATGGATTGCATCGTTTCAAAAATAATAATAATAATAATGTGTATGTGTTAATGCTTTAAGTGTAAACCTATGAACTTGGATAAGAAAATGTGAGTGCGTGCACCTGACTGTTGCCTGGGATGATAGTACGTATTAATAATCTTTATTTCTACAAGTACGTGATATGGCTATTACAGACCTAGCTAACATCATTGTATATAGAAAGCCCCCAGTTATGCAGAGCATTTTGGTCAACTTGTGTTAATATTGTTCCCTAGAATGCGACCCACAACATATCACATCTCCAGTTTTTTATCACAGCTAAAAACAAAATCCTTCCATGATGATAAATTTTAACTTCAAAATATCATAACTTCAGGGACCACTGTATCATTGGACAGATTGGAAGGACATTTACCCCTTCAGGGTTGGTGCCGTTACTTAGGAACAGCTTCTGAACGCCAGGAGTTGGTGTGCAGTACTGTACCAGCACCAACCCTGAAAGGGTTGAATGTCTTTCCAAACTGTCAATAAAAATATAGATACTACAGTGGTCCCTGAAGTAGTTAGTTAATAGTTAATGATATTGTGATGTTTCAATTTATCATAAATGGAGTACGCTTGCACGCAATGGTTGGTGCCGTACTAGGACCAAATTCTAGTGGCATTCAAATTCTAGCGAGAGAAAGATGGTAGGCATTCATATGAAAAGAATGGGTCTATGTGTGTCAGTGGTGCACAGTTTAAAAACATTCTGAGCACAGGTGCTGCCATGTGAAAAAAAACTATGACCGTGTTTTTGGTTTTAAAACAGCCGACTTTTGCTGTTGTATTGTTTGTATGTAATTTATGGTTGTATTTAGTGTTTTCCTGGTCTCATTCTATAGATTGGAAGACTTATTACAGAAATTGAGATGATTTTTATTGGTTTCCAATGAAAAAGTACCTTGAAATTGAGCTCAAAGAGCAGAAATGTTCAATTTTTGCCAAAGTTCAGAAGAAAATAAATCAAGCCATGAGTCCAATACACGTCAACTGGTGAGTCTAATATTCTTTCACAAGTGCGCTGATATTATTAACACCATTTCTACACTAATGCAGTAGTCTGAATAACAGTAAATCTTTATTTTTTGTGAGAATATAAAATTCAAAGTGGAAAGCAAAAGAAATGTAACAGAGGCCTGGGGACGTGACTAATGAACAGAGGAAATGTTATTTTAGTGCCAGGAAAGTCTGTCTTGTTTATTCTGGACCCTATTTGGAAATTGGCATCTTTTGAAATTTGTGTGAGATTGGCAAAATTGCCAGTTTCTGACCACTTTATTGGATAGTTGAAATCGGTAAATGAGTGGTTTTTTGTACTCATTCGATAGAAAAAATGGGGTTCTAGTGAAATAGTTATGATTTTTGTCGATTGATACATTGAAATTGGCCGAAAATAGGGCTCAAAGTGGGCGAAATCGCTGGTGCGTAAACATAGTCGACACCACTAACTTCACGAGAGCATACCTCTGTAAGTTTTCCATCAAATTTTATACTTTTAGTGTCATTATGATCGGAAAAAGATTTTCTATCATTTCATAAGATTTTTTTTTCTTGAAAAATTTCCGACCCTGAAAGGGTTAAAAAATGTAGTCAAAATTTATTGACTTCTTTTATTTTTTTAGCAATAGATGGGAAATATTAAATAAAAGTTCCTTAGTGGTTAATTTTACTGAAGTAAAAAAAATCTTTCACCCAAGCTTGTGTGAGCATGTTAGGAGGTGAATGGAGATAAGTTGTTTTAATGGGCATTGTGTTGGAGTGAGAGCAAGGCAGCTATTATGGTATTCAGAGAAACAGTTAGCCATATTTTAGTCTTGAAGGTGGGAAGGGCAGCGCCTGCACTGAAGGAAGGTCTGGGGATATTGCTGTTGGAGGGGTAATCTGATTGTGATGTCAACACACTTCTGGAAAGACAGCAATTAAGTGAATGTTGGTGAATGTGTTTTCTTCTTTGAGTCACCCTGCCTTGGTGGGAGATGACTGTTGAGTTAAAAAACCATTTTGATATACCCTAATGGAATTAGTTTACATTACTATTTTCCTTCCTTTGTAGCTGTTCCGGTATTTCCAGCCTGGGTCTACAGTTGTGGCAACAATGTTTGCACCTATCACCTTTCCCCCAGCCTCAGTCATGGTGTTCAGAGAGAGACCAGATGGTGCACAGGTACATTACTTTGTTTTCTTTATAATCCAAAGCCTGATTGAATTTACAGTATAGGAAATTAAATTACATGTATGTAGGCACATAATAATGTACTGTACAGTGGAACCCTGAATATCGGCCTTAATTCGTCACAGAAGGCTGTTCGAGTGCCATTACCAAAGGAATTTGTTCCCGTAAGGAATAATGTAAATTTGATTAGTCCGTTTCAGACCCCCAAAAATACACTTAAAAGAGCACTTACAAAAATACACTTACATAATTGCTCGATTTGGGAGCTGTTCGAAATTCGGGGTACCACTGTATTAGACAATATAAGCATAAATTTATGAAGGAGACCTAGGTTTATAGAGCAAGATTCCTGGGCAGTATTTAAATTTTTCTTAATGATCAAACAATGCTCCTGACCAGAGAGAATGAGTAGAGAAGTAGTGATGTAGTAACCAATTTGTTATAAGAACATGTGAACCCAATGAGTGTATGTAATATACCCGTATATATTTGTGAAAAACAGGAGTGTGCCATATGGCCTACAAGGATAACAGATGTACAACAATATAAGTACTAGCAGTTTTGTTTAAACACACACACCTGGTAAAGTTCATTTATCTACATGTGGATTATTATTTTTTTTTTTAATTTTCTTAAAATTATCAATATTGAATGTACTGAATCATTAGTAGTGATGCTTTGACTGCCTGTTACAGGACTTGGTGGCAACTGGTTCCTTGTTAAGTGTTGACCCCAAGAGAATTGTGACTAAGAGGGTAGTGCTTAGTGGTCACCCATTCAAAGTAAGTACTTTAATCCTGAAACCATTTTGTATATTCTGTTGTCCTAAAATTGTATATAGTATTTTTTTTTTCTTCTCAACAAGTCGGCCGTCTCCCACCGAGGCAGGGTGACCCAAAAAAGAAAGAAAATCCCCAAAAAGAAAATACACCTACCATCTGACTTATGACCGAGTTCGGTTCCGAGAAACCGGTCGTTAGTCGAAATGGACGTAAGTCGAACTTTGCTACTGAATATCAACATAACATTTTTGTAATGACTTTATTTTATTGTTTTATTTTAGTATTTCATGTTTTACTTTACTTTTTATGCTGTTAGTACTGTATTTTATACTGTAAGGTTTAGGATAAACACTGTGTACAACACAAACACTTGTTTATTTAATAACCCAGAAATTTGGCATAAAAAACACGGTCGTAAGTCGAGTCGTCATGTGTCGAGCAGGTCGTAAGTCAGATGGTAGGTGTACTTTCATCATCATTCAACACTTTCACCTCACTCAAACATAATCACTGGTTTTGCAGAGGTGCTCAGAATACAACAGTTTAGAAGCATATATGTATAAAGATAAACAACACATCCCTCCAAACTGCCAATATCCCAAACCCCTCCTTTAACCCTTTCAGGGTCGACAGGCCCTCTCAGAGACTTGTTCTCAGAAAAAAAAAAACATACCACGGGCGGGATTTGAACCCGCGGTCAGAGAGTCTCAAAACTCCAGACCGTGGCTAACACGACGGTCTGGAGTTTTGAGACTCTCTGACCGCAGGTTCAAATCCCGCCCGTAGTATGGTTTGTTTGCAATTGTGTCATTACGATTTCGTGAGTCTTGTTCTCAGGGTTGCCCAAATTTCAAAAAAAAAAAAAAAAAAAAAAAAAATCTTATGAAAAGATAGAGAATCTTTTCCCGATCATAATGACAAGAAAAAGTATGAAATTTAATGGAAAACTTACGGAATTATGCTCTTGCGAAGTTAGCGGTCTCGACGATGTTTACGTATCGGCGATTTTGCCCACTTTGAGCCCTATTTTCGGCCAATTCCACTGTACTATTCGACAAAAATCATAACTGTTTCACTAGAACTCCATTTTTTCTATCGAATGACTGCAAGAAACCACCCATTTACTGATTTCAACTATCCAATACAGTGGTCAAAATTTAGCAATTTTGCCAATTTCACACAAATTTCAAAAGATGCCAATTTCCAAATGGGCCCAGAATAAAACAAGAAGGGCATTCCTGGCACTAAAATGACTTTCCTCTGTTCATTTGTCACGTCCAATGCCCCTCTTACATTCTTTTGCTTTTCACTTTGAATTTTTATTTCACAAAAAATTGAAGATTTACTGTTATTTCAGATTACTGCATTAGTGTAAAAAATTAAGTATAATAATATTGGCGCACTTGTGAAAGAATATTAGACTCCCCCAGTTGACGATATTGGACGCTTGCATGATTTGTTTACTTTTGAATTTGGTAGAAATCGAACATTTCTGTCTTTGACTCATTTAAAGGTACTTTTCATTGTAAAATCAACAAATCACCCAAATTTTCTGTAATGTTTTCTATTCTATAGAATGAGAAAAAAAGTAGATAAAAAAAATAAATACTTACGAAAACGTACAAAGTTGCTATTTTAATATAAAAACCCGAAAAAAGGGTTTTTTTTTTCTCATTACGCATTGTGCTGCAGGTTTTTTTTTATACTGGCCACTGCCACTAGACCTTTCTTTCATATGTGTCTACCGCTTTCTCTCAATGATTTGGGGCGCTAAAATTTGGGCGTACTAGTACGTCAAAAACCCCGGGCGTAAGCTGTATAGTCGGCCGAAAACCCCGAAGGGTTAAAGGCAGGCTTGTACTTCCCATTTCCCCGGGGCTCAAGTCCCCTATATAAAAATAATCGGTTTTTCCTGAATCCCTTCATAAATATTACCTGCTCCACTAGCAGCTCATCAGGTCCAAATTTTCCTTCGTCTCCATTCATCCTATTAACACATATGCTGCTTGGGAAGTCCAAGCCCCCCGCCCCCAAAACCTCCTTGACCTCCTCTCTCCACCTTTTTTAAAGGGCAACCCCTACCCCCCCCTTCCTTCCCCTTTCAGATTTTTATGCTTTTCATGTATTCTTCTTTGATCCTTCTTCTAAATGACCAAACCACCTCAACAACCCCCCTTCAGCCCTCTGACTAATACTTTTATTAACTCCACACCTTTTCCTAATTTCCACACTCCAGATTTTCTGCATAATATTTACACCACACATTGCCCTTAGACAGGACATCTCCACTGCCTCCAACCGCCTCCTCGCTGCAGCATTTACAACCCAAGCTTCACATCCATATAATAGTGTTGGTACTACTATACTTTCATACATTCCCTTCTTTGCCTCCATAGATAATGTTTTTTTGTCTCCACATATACCTCATCGCACCACTTGCCTTTTTTCCTTCATCAATTCTATGATTAACCTCATCCTTCATAAATCCATCCTCTGACATGTCAACTCCCACATATCTGAAAACATTCACTTCTTCCATACTACTCGTCCCCAATTTGATATTCAATTTTTCTTTATCTAAATCATTTGACAGCAACCACCCAGGGAGGTACTATCGTCCTGCCAGGTGACTGTGAAACAGAAACCTGTAACTGTTTTACATGATGGTAGGATTGCTGGTGTCTCTTTTCTGTCTCATAAACATGCTGGATAACAGGTACGTCTTGCTACTTCTACTTACAGTTAGGTCACACTACACATACACGTACAGGTTTATTTATACACACTCATCTGAGTTTTCTTTGATTTTATCCATGGGGAAGTGGAATAAGAATCTTTCCTCTGTAAGCCATGTGTGTGTGTTGTAAAATTCAACTAAAATGCCAGGAACAATGGGCTAGTAACCCCTTTTCCTGTAATAATTACTAAAAAGAATAAGAAGAAAATAGTATAATTTTATATTGAAATATGTGTGTAAGCTAAAATATAGTTTCATGTCGGCATGGCACACCCAGGCCTCGCTTTACAGCACTTCACTTTACTGCATTTCACTAATACAGCAGTTTTCGATTATGCCCATTCTTCATTGATTCAGACTTCCTACAAAAATTTATTTGCCACTCACTATAGACTAAGGACAAAAATATTTTAAGGTAAGTAATGTGTGTACTGTATATGCATTTTTTAGGCCTGGCTGTATTGCTCACTAATATATAATAGTGTAAACATGTTATCAGGCTTTAATATAATATGTATTTGAAAGTTAAAAAAAAAATGCTATAATTCACTTAACAGTGGTAGTAGTCCAGAACCTAGCCTGCTGTATAAGTGGGGCCCTCCTGTATATAAAACAGACTACAGCAGATATGCTCAGAGAAAGCCTGAGATATATTAGTTAACTGTTTTCTTATTGTGCCTTTGAATCTTGCAAATTATTTTTTTTGCTCTATTTATTTCTCTTCATAGAAATAGCAAAGTACCAAGCTGCCTCAATTAGAAAGGAAATTGTGAAAGCATCAGCAGTCTCAAAAAAACTGTAAAGATAGAAAAACGAGTGAAATAAGATAGCAAGATATCATGACACTTATTTGTTCATGAGACAAAAACCCCCAGCGTCACTTCTAATGAAAAAAAAAAGTACGGGAAAGGCCTTTCAAAAGCGGTTAGGTTCTGGGCTATGTTGAACACAAAAATCTTGTAAAGTGAGACCAAGCCTTTTTTCATTTAAAAAATGCATCTAAAACCCTGATACATGTTCACAAATATTTTAATGAGCTAGAGCTACACCAAAAAATTTACAGGGGGACCCCCGGTTCACGTTATTAATCCTTCCTGAGAGCCCCTGTAAAACAAAAATTATCGGAAACGAATCAATTTTCCCCTAAAAAATAATAAAAATTTAAAATTTAAATTCCGGCAAGACCCCCCAAAAAGTATGAAAAAAAAACTTTTACCACTGAAATTTTAATTTAAATAAAATAAAAAATTAAAATAACAATAATAACAATAGAAAATTACACTTCCCTTTTAATGAAGTTTGGGTGATGATTGAGGGGATGGGGGGAGGGGAGAGTGTCAAAGTTTTTAATTTTTAAAAGGGGGAAAAATCTCCCTCCATTAGGATTGGGGGAGCAAGCCCTTTTTCCCGGGGGTTACTTCCTTCTTCTTTTAATCCACTAGGCCCCCTTTGAAGTCACTGGATTTCTGTCGAAAACATATCTGTCCATAGGCCTGTACCTTTCTTTCCCTTTTGACTTTCCAAAAGTGGTTCACAACATTGCCCAGTACGGGTTTGCCAAATGGCTTGCAGACTGTGTCGGGGTGTTTTCATATACTAGTATGCCACTTTGTTTCAAAATCTTTAAAAACCAACCCTTTGTGGCCTTAACCTTTCGGGGCCTCCCATAGATCTACATTTTTAAAATTGGGGTTTAAACCGTAGATTACGTCATGACTCAGCTGCCTGATAAACTGGAGTGGTACACTTGGGCCTAGATATGAGAGAAACTCTATGTGGTTTTTTGTGCACCACATAAAAAAAATCCTGCACACATGTTTAATGAGAAAAAAACTGAAACATATTTTCGATTAAAACGGCAAACTTTGCAGTGTTTTTTCGTATTTTTTTAAGTTGTACAGGTCTCCCTCAACATTCACGTTTTCAGCTTTCCGGGGGCTTCACCATTCGCGAAATTCCCCCCCCCAAAATTTCCCCAGCCACCAAATTCCCAGCCGCCAATCAATTCAAGTTTCCCGCCACCCGAGTCCCACTCCCCTCCCCCGCCCCCCACAACGGCAGCCAGCCCTCCCACCACTCATGTGGTGAGTGTTTTGTTTGTTCATTATTTGTTTTAAAACTACAGAAAATAAGAAAAACACTTCAAACTGCATATTGGAATGGCTATTTGGACAGGTTTTGGGACGGTGACACATGGTTTATCTTGAACACAGCAAAGAATCAAACATTTTGCTCTGCTAATAATAAAATAGTATAATAAAATAATTAATAAAAATAAAAATAATAATACATAAAATTTGAAGAAAAAATTTGTACAAAATACGGGGAAGTGGTTGCACATCGTCAGTGTGGCTTTGTTTTGGGAGTGAACATTAGTCCCCCTGCTTTCCAAACTTTCACATAATTCTTTGTTTGGTGTTTGTTTTGAGTGAAGGAGGTGAGGCAGTGGAAGGCATGGGAGGCAGTGGAGAGGCAGTGATAGAGGCGGGATAGAGGCAGTGGTAGGGCGGTAGAGGCAGTGGAGGGGCATGAAAAAGGCAGTGGTAGAGCGGGGTAAGGGTGAGGGCAGGGGTGGGGCAGGGTGAGGCCGTGGAAGAGGCAGGGGTGAGGCAGGGGGTAGAGGCGGGAGAGGCAGTGAAAAGGGGCGGATTTTTTTATACTTATGTTAAAAAATAAAGAACATTTGAAAAACATTTATTTTTATTTATAAATTTTAAAAATTTTAACAGTACTTTTAAATTTATAACATGTATGTGTTAGAAATCCACGCCTCTACCTCCTCAACTGCTAATTTTTTTTGGAAAGTTTGGAAGGCGGGAGACTAAGTTCACCCCAGATAAACAAAGCCACATGACCAGGGTTCACCACTTCCTCGTTTTTTTTGTACAATTTTTCTCAATTAAAACGTTTTTTTATTATTTTATTATTATTATTATTTATTTATTATTATTATTTTTGTATTTTTATTGTTTAAAGCAGAGCAGAAATGTTTGATTCTTGCTGGTTTTCAAGGTAAACACTGATTTCACTGTCCAAACCTGCCCAAAAAAGCCTTTCCCAATATCATCTAATGTTTTTACATTATTCATACTGTAGTTTATTGCAAATAATGAACAAACAAAACACCCCCACACTGAGTGGTGGGGGCTGGCCCCAGTTGGGGGGGTCGGAGGGGGGAGTAGGGCTCCATTGGTTGGGGAAAGTGGTGGAGTCTTGGGGGTTTTTAAATAACATACATGTTATTAAAGATAACATTTAAATATTTATAAAAATTTACGACTTTTCATGTTTTTATGATTGTTCGGTTCAACAAGTTAACAGTATTGTATTATTTTTCCCTACAAAAATTTGGGGGCCCCAAACATCACGTTTTTCCCAACATTCGCGGGGCTCTTGATCCCCTAACCCTCGCGTGTTGAGGGAACCTTATTTGCAATTTTTTGTCCATTTGATAAATGGAAGACAAAATTACGAAATAGAGAGATTTTGATTGGTTTTAACACTGAAAATGGCTTGAAACGAGCTCAAAGTAGCGGAAATGTTAAAATTTTTTCCATGTCAAGATAAACAAACGCCTCACACGTCTAATACACCCCCCTGGTGGGTCTAAAATACTTCAAAAATGTGGTGATGATTTTATACAAATATTTCAATATTTCATAGCAGTAAATCTTCTATTTTTGGGGTGAATAAAAAACAAAATGGGATTTTTTGTGTCTCAAAACGTAACTAATGAACCGAGGAAATGTTTGTTTATGCCAGGAATGCCTACATTGTTTATTTGGGGCGCTATTTTTTAAATTGGAAATTTTGCTTTGTGTTTAAATTTCCAAATTACCAAATTTTCCCTCATTTTTTTGTAGTTTAAAAAAGTTTACTTGGCGATTTCTTGTGCTCAATCGATAGAATAGAAGTAAAAAAGTGAAATAGCTAAGAATTTGGTCGCTGGAATGATGTAATTTGGGAAAAAAGGGACCCAAGTCGGCAAAATCGCCGATTTTGTAAAAATCGCTGACAATCAAAAATTTGCAAGAGCAAATTTTGTCAATTTTTTATCAAAATTTTGTACTTTTTTTTTTTTACCTTTACAAAAAGATTCCTACCATTTTAAAAAAAATAAAAAATTTTTTTTTGGAAAAATTTTTGGAATGGGCACCACTTCAGATTTTGGCCTTGGACCCGAAGGGGGGATTTCACTCACTCACCACTAGTTGCAGGCATTTTTCTAATTAAATCCCCAACGCCCAACCTTTTCACAAATGATCACTTTAGGTTCTACTCCCGCAATCGTTTTTTCATTTATCCACACCAATAACAGGCTCTCAAATTTTCTAACACTTTTCGATCGTGTTTTGTAACACGGTTGCCCTTTTTTCAAGAACAGCTTCCTTGATTGCTGTGTTCCTCCTCCAAAGTAGAATTGTGGGTTGGGATTACTATACAACTTTGGCCCGGTCCAACCGCCCCCCACTTTCATACTTCAAAAGCATATTTTTTAGTCATTAGACCCTGGTTCGAGGGTTGGCACTAGAAGCTTTCTGGGCCCAGGTGACTTATTTTCCAGAAAAAAAGCCCAAAAAAAGTGATAAAAGGAATTTTACCGAATGTATCCTTTAAAGCACCACACTGTGGGTTTAAACACTGGGACATACGGGGCAGTTAGGGCCCACGTGGACACTCCGACGAATCGTATCGCATACCGGGTTTTGTAACAGGAACCGAGGAAATTTTTTGCATATAACTTCGGATACCGGTTTATCGGATACCGATGACTTTGGGAACCGGGGTCCATGAATCAGCACAACATTACTTTTTGAAAAACATTTTTGCCCAGTTTATAGTTGGTGGTGAATTATTTATTATGGGAAGTCGAAAAATAAGAAAGGGTTTTCAGTGGACCCCCAGAATTTGTGATTCAGTAATTTACTGATTTTTCCTTAGAACAACTAATAATTTTTTGTGGAAATACCCAAATTCGTAGAATTTTTTTTTTTTTTTTTTCGTGGGAATATATAATTTTTTAGGGTTTTTAAAGTAAAAACAGGGATCCCATTAAAAAAACGCTCAATAAGTAAAAATCAGATATCGACACTTTTTGCGTCAAAAAAATTTGGGTCAGTTAACGAAAGAACTCAATAAAGTCTTTTGTCCCAAGTGCCGCGCAGAGGATGCCCGGGCCTCCTGTAAGCCATGTGCCCTTGTTTACAAACCCTGAGGACGATTCCACGCATCAGCATACATTTATATTTCCCTTGTTTTTAGTACTTTAACGCTAAAAAAGCCACCATGAGCCCAAAGAAAGCTTTTAGTGCCCCCCCTTTTGGGAAAGGGGTGAGAAACACTAAGAAATTCAAGGAAAATTTTTTAGCTCAACCCCCTTTAGCCCAAGAACGAAAGTGTGGTGGAGAGGGGATATGATGGTGGAGTATGGGCCCAAAAGGTCGCGCGTGTTTTTCCCGCTTTTAGACACCAACCGGGACTTTTCCCCACACCCACCAGAACTTCCCCACATACTACCAGGGGACTTCCCCCCCTCCCCCAGGGTACCTCCCCCCCACACCAGCCAGGGACTTCCCCTATACCCCCCAAATACTTCCCCCCCCCACCCGCCAGGGGATTCCCCGCATACCAGACTGGTACAGTGAAACCTCACTTCGAGTTTAATCGTTCCATGACCTTCTCGCAACTGGATTTGCCTTTGCAGAGTCCCCTTTTCCTCATTTAATAAATTGAAATGTAATTAATCTGTTCCAGTGGAAAATTTTGTGCTTCAATAAATTTTTCTAATATCAATCCAGCTTTTTTTTCTATCTCACTTCTCATAATAAAACAAAATAAATAAATAAAAACCTGATATATATACTCTAAAATGAATGAAATATGTAAATTTATGTAGTGGGAGGGCAGTGTCGAGGGGAAGAGTTTGTCGGGGGACCCGAAAAATACCCTTGAATAATTTTGCTAATACATCTATATGGTTTTTTATCCACACAGTTCATCTAATTGCACAACAAACAATGTAAAAACATAAAACCGAATTTATTTAGAAGAATAAAATACATGGAATCTACTTGCGAGTTTAATCGCTCCTGACCTTGCTTGCAACTGGATTTGCTGTTTTTCAGGTCAGTTTTTCCCCATTTAAATTAATTTTAAAGCAATTAATCCGTTCCCTTGAATTTTGTACTCAATAATTTCCCTTTTATCAACTCTTGCTTATTTATCATCTCACTTCATCAATATGAATAATAAATAACATAAAAAAACATCAAAACCCGATAATACTTTTAAAAAGAATAAAAATATCTTCTTGGGGGTAGGGCGTGCCCCGGGGTGGACGATTTGTCTGGGACCGGGGAAAAAACTTCATGAATAATTTTTTAATATCATCTATATGGCTTATTTTACAGTGGACCCTCAAATATTGAACTTAACCATTCCCGGGGTTAGTTTTAAAATTCAAAAGTCTAAAAGTGAAGCAATATTTCCCATAGAAATAATGAAAATTTCAAAAATCTGTTCCAGAAACCAAAAAAAAATTTCCCCCAAAAAATATTTTTATAGAGATTAAAATTAGTTTTACATACACTCAACAATACAGTGGAAACCCCAAAAAACGAATTAAACCGTTCCAGGGGCTAGTTCTAATTTTTAAAAACTAAATTCGAATCAATATTTCCCTAAGAAATAATGGAAAAACAATTAATCCGTTCCAGAAACCCAAAAATTTCACCCAAAAATACATTTTATAGAGATTTAATTACATTTTACATACTAAAAATAAATACAAAAAAATAACATACTATTTTTTTTTTTTATCACACTAGCCGACCCACCAAGGAGGGTGGCCCGAAAAAGAAAAACTTTCACCATCATTCACTCCATCACTGTCTTGCCAGAAGGGCAAGATGGAGTGAATGATGGTGGGAATCGGCCAGTGTGATAATAAAAAAAAAAAATAGTATGTATTATTTTATATGTGTGTTATTTTATATGTATGTAAAACATACATATAATATAAAATAACATTTTTACTTACCTTTATTGAAGATTGGTGATGGCATCTGGAAGATAGGGAGGAGGAGAGAAGGAGTTGGGGTTAGTGTTTGGAAGGAGAATCCCCCTCCATTAGGACTTCAGGTAAAGCCCTCTCTTGGGTTACTTCCCTTCTCTGTCTTTTAATGCCACTAGGACCAGCTTGAGAGTCACTAGACCCCTGTCTCACAAAATAACTGTCCACAGTCCTCTGTTTCTGGCGCCTCTTTAACATTTCCCTAAAATGGGACATGGTTCTGTCACTGAACTTGTTGCAAAGATGGCTTTTTTTCAGTTTTGCTCAGGGTGGTACTTCTGCACAAACATTTGGACATAAATTCCATTTGGGCACAAATCTCCTTAATCTTTGAAGAAAGGCACCTCATCCACTCCCTTTTTCCTCCTCCTCTGAAGCAAGTTCCTCAGCTGTGGTCTGATACTGCTCCAGATGAAGCTCTTGCAGGCTTTTCAGTGGTTAGCTCCCCCTGGGGTTTCCTCCACCACTCTTCCACATCCTCACCACTCAACTCCAACCCCAGGGTGTTCCCCAATGCCACAATAGAGTCCACAACAGGCAGAGGGTGAGCTGGGTCTGGGTCAGGGTCAGGGTCAGCCTCAAACCCTTCAAATCCCTCTTTTTGGGCATAATCTGGCCACAATTGTCTCCAAGCAGAGTTCAAAGTCCTGGAAGTCACTCCATCCCAAGCCTTACCTATAAGGCTTATAGAGTTGTAGATGTTGAAGTGATTCCTCCAGAACTCTCTTAGGGTCAACTTAGTGTCTGTGGTCACTTCAAAGCACTTTTCAAACACTGCTTTTGTGTCGAGTTTTTTGAAGTTAGAAATGACCTGCTGGTCCATGGGGTGGGGGGAGAGGTGGTGTTAGGAGGCAAGAACTTCACTTTTATAAAACTGAAGTCCTTAGACAAGAGGTTTAATAAGTTTGGAGGATGAGCAGGAGCATTGTCCATTAACAGGAGGCACTTGAGTGGCAATTTCTTTTCCCGGAGGTAATTTTTTTACACTGGGGCCAAAACACTTCACTGACCACTCTTTGAAAATTTGTTGTGACCCATGCTTTATGATTAGCTTTCCACAAGACACACAACTTGTTCTTAAAGACATTGTTTTTCTTAAACACACTGGGATTTTCTGAATGATACACAAGTAAAGGCTTCACTTTAAAATCACCACTAGCATTTGCACAGAACAGAAGTGTAAGCCTGTCTTTCATAGGCTTGTGTCCTGGCAGTGCCTTTTCCTCCTGTGTGAAGAAGGTCCTTTTTGGCATTTTTCTTCCAAAACAAACCGTTTCGTCACAATTAAACACTTGTTCAGGTTTGGGAAATTTTTCACTGTCTGTGACCCCTTAAACTCCTGTACAAACCTCTCAGCTGCCCGTTTGTCTGAACTGGCTGTCTCACCATGTCTTACAACATTGTGTATGCCACTACACTTCTTAAATCTCTCAAACCAGCCTCTGCTGGCCTTAAATTCACTATCAGCACTGGTTCCAGGAGTTTTCTGTACCAATCGGCATGCAACTTTCCCTTTCCTTTTCGCAAATAATCGCTCTGAAACACTATCACCTGCAATCTCTTTATCCTTGATCCACACCAGCAACAACTTCTCAACCTCTTCAACTATTTGTGGTCTTTTTTTGTTAGCATATTAACACCTTTTGCAACATCAGCTTTCCCTTTATTTGTTCTTTTTTTTGCCAGGATAGAACCGATGGTCCCACTTGTTTTTCCCATACATCCTGGCAAGCTCAACAAGTCTCACACCACTCTCATACTTCTGTATTATTTCTTTCTTCACATCTGTGGTGTTTCTCACTTTCTTTACCACAGGGGTACCACTAGCAAGTTTCTTTGAGCCCATGGCAGCTTATTTCACAGTCCCACAAGCACTAAACACAACGAAATGATCGTAAAATGTGTGAATGAGAGCGCAGGTTAGTGTTCACTCAAGCATAAACAAAGCTAGACTGCTCACGGCGTCTGCGCGGGGACGCGGACAGAGCGGGCCAGCGGACAGGTCCCGTACCCGGCGGTCCGAAATTTGAAACGCGTTCGATTTTTTGGTACACAGTTTGTCCGAAAAAAATGGTCTTATTTTCGAAACGTTCGATATTTGGTACGTTCGATTTTCAAGGTTCCACTGTATAGTGTTCAATTATGTATTAATAAATTTAAATAAACATATAAATAACATTTTACTTTCCTCTATTGAAGATTGGTGATGGCATCTGGAAGATAGGGAGGAGGAGAGAGGGAGTTGGTGTTAGTGTTTGGAAGGAGAATCCCCCCTCCATGAGGACTTCAAGTATCAAATCCCTCTCTCGGGTTACTTCCCTTCTCTGTCTTTTAATGCCACTAGGACCAGCTTGAGAGTCACTGGACCCCTATCTCACAAAATATCTGTCGACAGTCCTCTGTTTCTGGTGCCTCTTCAAGATTTCCCTAAAATTGGACATGATTCTGTCACTGAACTTGTTGCAAAGATGGCTTGTTTCAGCTTGCTCAGGGTGGTACTTCTCCACAAACATTTGGACATCATTCCACTAATGTATTATTTCCTTCTTCACATCTATGGTGTTTCTCACTTTCTTTACCACAGGGGTACCACTAGCAATGTTCTTTGGGCCCATTGTAGCTTATTTCACAGTCCCGCAAGCACTAAACACAATGAAATAATCGTAAAATGTTTGAATGAGAGCACAGGTTAGTGTTCACTCAAGCATCAAACCTAACCAGACTGGCTCACGGCGCCTGCATGGGGACGCGGACAGAGCTGGCTGCTGGACATGTCCAGTGCTTGGCGGTTCGAAAATAGGGGCGAGTTCGATAATAGGGACGAAGTTGGTTCGAAATAAGGATTCTATTTTCGAAGAGTTCGATAAGTGATTCGTTCGAATTTGAGGTTCAACTGTATATGTATTATTAATTATACATACAGTGGACCCCCGCTTAAACGATCACCTCCTAATGTGACCAATTATGTAAGTGTATATATAAGTGCGTTTGTACATGTATGTTTGGGGGTTCTGAAATGGACAATCTACTTCACAATATTCCTTATGGGAACAAATTCGGTCAGTACTGGCACCTGAACATACTTCTGGAATGAAAAAATATCGTTAACCGGGGGTCCACTGTATATTATTATTATTATTATTATTATTATTATTATTATTATTATTATTATCATCATTATTGTATTATATTATTATACAGTGGACCCTCGCATACCGTTGGCATCTCATAATGTTAAATCCGCATACCGATACATTTTATCACTAAAATTTTGCCTCGCATACCGCTAAAAAACTCGCTCAACGCTATTCGTCCGAGACGCTTCTAATGTGCGACCTGAGCCAGCTTCACATGTTCCGCCGGTGGCAGTGTTTACAAGCCAGCCTCCGCGGTAACATCCAAGCATACAGTCGGAACATTTCGTATTATTACAGCGTTTTTGGTGATTTCATCTGCAAAATAAGTGACCATGGGCCCCAAGAAAGCCTCTAGTGCTAACCCAGTGGTAAAAAGGGTGAGAAATACTATCATACCACAGTCAGCTGTTGCTTGATCAGTCAGCTGTTGCTGGATCAGTCAGCTGCTGTTGCACCTCGATCAGCTGTTGCTGGACCATTTCAGCTGTTGCTGGATCAGTCAGCTGCTGCTGCACACACGATCAGCTGTTGCTGGATCAGTCAGCTGCTGCTATGCACACACGATCAGCTGTTGCTGGATCAGTTAGCTGCTGTGCTGTACCCACATCAGCTGTTGCTGGATCATCAGCTGTTGCTGGACCAGTCGCTGTTGCTGGAATCAGTCAGCTGCTGCTGCACCATGATCAGCTGTTGTTGGACCAGTCAGTTGTTGCTGAATCAGTCAGCTGCTGCTGCACCACGATCAGCTGTTGCTGGATCAGTCAGCTGCTGCTGCACCACGATCAGCTGTTGCTGGATCAGTTAGCTGCTGCTGTAACCACGATCAGCTGTTGCTGGATCAGTCAGCTGTTGCTGGACCAGTCAGCTGTTGCTGGATCAGTCAGCTGCTGCTGCACCACGATCAGCTGTTGTTGGACCAGTCAGCTGTTGCTGAATCAGTCAGCTGCTGCTGCACCACAATCAGCTGTTGCTGGACCAGTCAGCGGGTTGCTGGATCAGTCAGCTGCTGCTGCACCACGATCAGCTGTTGCTGGACCAGTCAGCTGTTTGCGGATCATTAGCTGCTGCTGCTGCACCACAATCAGCTGTTGCTGTATCAGTCAGCTGTTGCTGGATCATCAGCTGTTGCTGGATCAGTCAGCTGTTGCTGGACCAGTCAGCTGTTGCTGGATCAGTCAAACTGTTGCTGGACCAGTCAGCTGTTGCTGGATCAGTCAGCTTTGCTGGATCAGGTCAGCTGTTGCTGGATCAGTCAGCTGTTGCTGGCCAGTCAGCTGTTGCTGGACCAGTCAGCTGTTGCTGGATCAGTCAGCTGTTGCTGGACCAGTCAGCTGTTGCTGATCAGTCAGCTGTTGCTGGATCAGTCACTGTTGCTGGACCAGTCAGCTGTTGCTGGACCATCAGCTGTTGCTGATCAGTCAGCTGTTGCTGGATCAGTCAGCTGTTGCTGGACCAGTCAGCTGTTGCTGGACCAGAGAGCTGTTGCTGGACCAGTCAGCTGTTGCTGGATCAGTCAGCTGTTGCTGGACCAGTCAGCTGTTGCTGGACCAGTCAGCTGTTTGCTGGACGAGTCCAGTGTTGCTGGATCAGTCAGCTGTTGCTGGATCAGTCAGCTGTTGCTGGATCAGTCAGCTGTTGCTGGACCATCAGCTGTTGCTGGACCAGTCAGCTGTTGCTGGATCAGTCAGCTGTTTGCTGCACCACGGTCAGCTGCTGTTGCACCATCAGCTGTTTTCGAACATGACTCGTCCCGAACCTGTCCCGAACCTGTCCGTCAGCCTGAGCGCCTGCCTTGCCGTCAATGTTTACAAGCCAGGGTGGCCGGTTGCATGCATACATTCGATACATTTTGTATTATTCCATTATTTATATTTGCTTGTAACTGCTAAATAAGCCACCATGGCCCAAAGAAAGCTTCTAGTGCCAACCCTGTGGTAAAAGGGTGATAAATACTATCGTACCACAGTCAGCTGCTGCTGTGCTGCACACCACGGTCAGCTGTTTAAATTGGACCAGTCAGCTGTTGCTGCACCCAGCTGCTGCTGCACCATGGTCAGCTGCACCACAGCTGTTGTTGTTGCTGCACCACCGTCAGCTGTATTACTCGAAGATGTGGAGAGAGTGTTGTTGGTGTGGCTTAACGTGAAACAATTACTGAGAAACAATTAATCCCAGAGGGTTAGCCACCCAGGATAACCCAAGAAAGTTAGTGCATCATCGAGGACTCTAACTTATTTCCATTGGGGTCCTTAATCTTGTCTCCCAGGATGCAACCCACACCAGTCGACTAAAACCTAGGTGAACAGGGAAAAATGCCTGGAACTAGTGCTCATATTGGTGAATTTAAAGCCAGCAAAGGTTGGTTTGAGAGATTTAAGAATCGTAGTGGCATACACAGTGTGATAAGGCCTGTTCTGGAAGAAAATGCCAAACAGGACCTACAGTACTCAGGAGGAAAAGGCACTCCCAGGACACAGTGTCTCATCAGTCATTGCTGCATCTTCAATAAAGTAAGTGTCATTTATTCTTCATTTAGTAGAGTAGTACATGCACAATATATACTGTGCATGTACTACTCTACTATTGTGCATGTATCCTTCTCTTTGTGTGTAGGAAAATGTATGTTTCATGAGGTAAAATTTTTTTTTTCATACTTTTGAGTGTCTTGCACGGATTAATTTGATTTCCATTATTTCTTATGGGGAAAATTCATTCGCATAACGATAATTTCGCATAACAATGAGCTCTCATGAACGGATTAATATCGTTATGCTGGGGTCCACTGTACTATTATTATACGTATTATTATTATACATCTTTCTTTCAACACACTGGCCGTATCCCACCGAGGCGGGGTGGCCCAAAAGGAAAAAGGAAAGTTTCAACTTTTATATTTAGTAATATACAGTGGATCCTCGACCAGCGATATTAATCCGTTCCTGAGAGCTCATCGTTAATCGAAATTATCGTTAGTCGAGTTAATTTTCTACATAAGAAATAATGGAAATCAAATTAATCCGTGCAGGACACCCCAAAGTATTGAAAAAAAAATTTTACCACATGAAATATTAATTTTAATACAAACTGAAGAAGACATGCACAGTTACATGACACTTACCTTTATTGAAGATCTGGTGATGATTGATGGGATGGGAGGAGGGGAGAGTGTTGATCTTCTTAGTGTTTAGAAGGGGAATCCCTTTCCATTAGGACTTGAGGTAGCAAGTCTTTTTCCAGGGTTACTTCCCTTGTTCTTTTAATGCCACTAGGACCAGCTTCAGAGTCACTGGACTTCTGTCGCACAACATATCTGTCCATAGAGGCCTGTACCTCCCGTTCCTTTATGACATTTCTAAAGTGTTTCACAACATTGTCAGTGTACAGGTTGCCAACACGGCTTGCAGTAGCTGTGTCAGGGTGATTATCATCCATAAAAGTTTGCACTTTAAGCCACATTGCATAGATTTCCTTAATCTTAGAAGTAGGCAACTTCTTCAATTTCTCTATCCCCTCCTCCAAAGCAGTTTCCTCAGGTGTGGCCTCATGCTGATGAAGATGATCTAGCAGCTCATCAGTGGTTAGTTCTTCATTGTCCTCCTCCACCAACTCTTCCACATCCTTCCCACTAACCTCCAACCCCAAGGACTTCCCCAATGCCACAATTGATTCCTCAACTGGCATATGCTTCTCAGGGTTAGCCTCAAATCCTTCAAAATCCCTTTTGTCTACACATTCTGGCCACAGTTTCTTCCAAGCAGAGTTCAAGGTCCTCTTAGTCACTCCCTCCCAAGCCTTACCTATAAGGTTTACACAATTGAGGATATTAAAGTGATCTCTCCAAAACTCTCTTAGAGTCAATTGAGTTTCTGAGGTCACTACAAAGCACCTTTCAAACAGAGCTTTTGTGTACAGTTTTTTGAAGTTTGCAATGACCTGCTGGTCTATGGGCTGCAGGAGAGGAGTGGTATTAGGAGGCAAAAACTTGACCTTAATGAAGCTCATGTCTGCAGAAAGTTGCTCTGCCACGTCTGAAGGATGACCAGGATCATTGTCTAATACCAGAGAGCCATTAAGGTCAAATTATTTTCAATTAGGTAATTTTTCACAGTGGGGGCAAATGCATGGTGTAACCAGTCATAGAAAAAGTCCCTAGTGACCCATGCCTTACTGTTTGCCCTCCACAGCATACACAAATTAGCCTTGAGGATATTCTTTTGCCTGAATGCTCGGGAAGTTTCAGAGTGATACACCAATAAAGGCTTCACTTTGCAATCACCACTAGCATTGGCACGCATCAACAGAGTAAGCCTGTCTTTCATAGGCTTATGTCCTGGGAGTGCCTTTTCCTCCTCAGTAATGTAGGTCCTGCTTGGCATTTTCTTCCAAAACAGGCCTGTTTCGTCACAATTAAACACTTGTTCAGGTTTCAGTCCTTCACTGTCTATGTACTCCTTGAATTCATGCGCATATTTTTCAGCCTCTTTGTGGTCCGAACTGGCAGCCTCACCATGCCTTAAAACACTGTATGCCACTACGATTCTTAAATCTCTCAAACCAACCTTTGCTGGCCTTAAATTCACTCAAATCACCACTAGTTGCAGGCATTTTTCTGATTAAATCCTCATGCAACTTCCTAGCCTTTTCACATATGATCGCTTGAGAGATGCTATCTCCTATCTGTTTTTCGTTTATCCACACCAATAACAGTCGCTCAACATCTTCTATTACTTGCGATCTCTGTTTCAAAAACAAAGTTGCACCTTTGGCAAGAACAGCTTCCTTGATTGCCGTTTTCTTGGCCACAATAGTAGCGATGGTTGATTGGGGTTTACTATACAACCTGGCCAGCTCGGAGACACGCACTCCACTTTCATTTATTTATTTATTTATTAATTTGAACATGATACAGAGAAGTACAAGGAATACAATTATTAAAGTGCAGCTTGCCAAAGCCCCTTGTATGCAGAGCATTATGGGCAGGCTTAAAATTAACTTAAGATTAACTAAGCAATGATATATTCAGTGGTGCAAAAATTATTGTAAAACAGATAACAATTTAGTACAAATGAGTATTACAAAGACAGGTCATATGGTCATTTACTGTGTTGCTGGTGTAATCGAGTAGAATGGAGTATTCTGTTAGGTAATGAAGTTAAATAGTAACAAAGTTTGATTGGGTCACAGGTTGGCATTTATGAGATTCAATAATGAGATACATATATGAGATACAATTTATAAGATACAATTATTCAGTATTTATTTAGTTGTGGGTGAGTAAGTGATTTTTGAGAAGAGACTTGAATTTATAAACAGACAGTGTTTCTTTTTATTTCACAGGTAATGAATTCCAGATTTTAGGGCCTTTTATGTGCATTGAGTTTTTGCATAGCATGAGATGGGCACGAGGAACATCAAAGAGTGATCTGTGCCTTGTGTTATGGTCATGTGTTCTGTTGAGGTTGGTAAGGAGATGTTTGAGGGGAATGTTTATGTCAGAGTTAAGTGTTCTATGTATGTAGTAGGTGCAGTAATAAGTATGGATGTTTTGTATTGTGAGTAGGTTTAGAGTTTTGTATATTGGTGGAGTGTGTTGTCTGTAGTGGGAATTTGTTATCATTCTGACTGCAGCCTTTTGTTGGGTGATTAGTGGTCTGAGATGGTTTATTGTTGTTGAGCCCCATGCACAAATTCCATAGGTGGAATAGGGGTAAATAAGTGAGTGATATAGGGCCAGGAGGGCTGACTGTGGAACATAGTACCGTATCTTCGATAGAAATGCCTACGGTCTTGGAATTTTTTTTGGAAATTTGTTGTATATATGTTTCAAATTTGAGTCTATTATCAAGGTGGATTCCTAAGAATTTTCCCTCTGTGAGTTTTGTGATAGGTGATCCATTTATCATTATGTTAAGAGACACATCTTGTAGCTCTGTTACCAAACTGAATGTAGTAGTTTTGTCAATGTTTAGAGTAAGTTTGTTGGTCCTCATCCAGGTTGATATTTTCTGTAATTCGGTATTTACAGTATTGGCTAGCATGACTGGGCTCGGGTGAGAGTAGACATATGTAGTGTCATCTGCAAATAGTGTGGGGTTTTAGTAGTTGCGATGCACTTGGTAGGTCATTTATGTATATGAGAAAGAGAAGAGGGCCTAGGACACTTCCCTGTGGGACACCAACTGTAATTGGCTGTGCGGAAGAGTTTGCCCTATTTGTGTACACATATTGGCTTCTGTTGCTGAGGTATGACTTTAGGTAGTTGAGGGAGTGCCCTCTTATACCATAATGCGGCAATTTTATGTGGAGCAAGTCGTGGTCAACTGTATCAAAAGCTTTACGTAAGTCAATGAAGATCCCCAGTGGGACTTCTTTTTTCTCTATTGCTGTATAAATATGTTCTAGCATGTGGATAATAGCATCATTAGTATTTTTATTAGGCCTGAACCCAAATTGACCTGGGTTGAGTATGTTGTGGGAGATGAGGTAGGAATAGATAGGCTTATGGATTAATTTTTCAAAGATTTTAGAGAGAGGGTGTAAGTTGGATATTGGTCTATAGTTATTCAAGTCTGTGTGGTCTCCTCCTTTATGGATCGGGGTGACCCTTGCTATTTCTCCATATCCATAGTAATTCTCACCGTTATTCCTGTAGGGTTGGCACTAGAAGCTTTCTTGAGGCCCATGGTCACTTATTTTGCAGGTGAAATCACTAAAAACGCTGTGATAATACGAAATGTTTCGATTGTATGCTTGGATGTGACTGCAGAGGCTGGCTTGTAAACACTGCCACCCACGGAACAAGTGAGGCTGGCTCAGGCCGCACGTGGACGCGTCTCGGACGAATCGCATTGAGCGAGTTTTTTAGCGCTAGGCGAGGCAAAATTTTTGTTAAAATGTATCGCTAGGCGGATTTAACGTTATGCGATGCCATCGTTAGGCAAGGTCCACTGTATTATAATTATTTTTAAATGTAGTACATTTATTATTATATATATGTATATTATTACTATATGTATTATTATTACTATATGTATATTATTATTTTTATTGTATTATATTATTATACGTACTATTATTATTATACATATTATTATTATTATTATTATTCTTTCTTTCAACACACCGCCGTATCCCACCCGAGGCGGGGGGGGCCCCCAAAAGGAAAACGAAATTTTTCTCCTTTTACATTTAGTAATTTATACAGGAGAAGGGGTTACTAAACCCCTTGCTCCCGGCATTTTAGTCGCCTCTTACAACACGCATGACTTACGGAGGAAGAATTCTGCTTTCCACTTCCCCATGGAGATAAGAGGAAAAAGAACAAGAACAAGAACTAGAAAGAAAATAGAAGAAAACCCAGAGGGGTGTGTGTGTATATATATATATATATATATATATATATATATATAAATATATATAATATATATTATATACATATATACAGGGGGGGCCCCCCTTATACGGCAAGTTTTAAATTCCAGGCTACCGCTGTAAAGCGGAAATCGCCGTAAAGTGGAACAAACCCTTTTTTTCCACTTATAAATGCATACAAACACTAGATAACAAGTTTACACTAACATATATTAAGTAGCAATAGAACCAGGCATCAAAAAACAATAAAAAAGTACAATACACACATAGTGCCCCTCATTACTTTTCCTTAAAAAATTTATAGTCTTAATCTAGGGTGAGACAAGTAGTATTTATTGTAAAAATCAAGTGTGGTACGTATGGTAAAGCCAGGCATTTCCTAAACCCGGCCACCCCACCCACACATACTATTCTATGATAAATTTAAGCATCCCAAGCGATAAAAAAGTATATACAAATTCACTCATTACTTACCTTAAAATATTTGTAGTCTTAATGTAGGTCAGGAGTAAGTAAATGAGATTTAAAAAGAATAAATTGAGAGAGAGAAAGAATGAGTACATGAGGAAAGGGGGGAGGCGCAGAGTTAAGTAAACAAACCAGAGGCGAAGGTAAGTTTTGTAAACAAACGAAGTGTACCCCGTCTGGTTTGTGTACAAGTTACATTGTGTACAGGGTTGTCTCTACATTGATACGGTAGAATTAATAAAGAAGAAACACTCCCATTCTCATGTAACATCTTTTTTGAGAAGAAATGAAGCTCTGAGTGAAGGCAATGGAAATAAGTCACACTGATTTTTTTTGGGTTATCCTAGGTTCTCTACACGTATGTTGTTATGTATGATAATCTAGTAACTGTATTTGTGTATAAGGAAGGCCCCACTTATAACCGGCGGGTTAGGTTCCAGGCTACCGCCGTAAAGTGGAACACCCTTTTTTTCCACTTACAAATGCATACAAACACTAGATAACAAGTTTACACTAACTATATTATGTTAGCAATAGAACCAGGCATAAAAAAAACATAAAAAAGTACAATACACACATAGTGCACTCATTACTTCCCTTTAAAAATTTATTTATAGTCTTAACCCTAGGGTGGAGACAAGTAGTATTTATTGTAAGAAATCAAGTGTGGTATGTTTGTAATAGCCTCACCAGGCCACCCCACCCACACATACTATTCTATGATATTTAAGCATCCCAGAGCGATAAAATGTATATACAGTTCACTCATTATTACCTTAAAATATTTGTAGTCTTAATGTAGGGTCAGGAGTAAGTAAATGAGAAAAAAGAATAAATGAGAGAGAGAAAGAATGAGTACATAAAAGGAAAACAGTCGCAGATTTTATGTAAACAAAACCAGGCTCCCACATCTTATATTTATGTTTATTATTCTATTGGGGGGTTATTTATCATCTTTTTATTTTTATGATCGTGTTTATTATATAATTTTGAAAAAATATCATGGATGGATTAATGAAAATGTGTATATTACCGCAATATACGACATTTAATGAGAACTCGGGGGCTATTGTTATTATCACCACTTGTGGAAGTCGTCTGCTACCACAGCTCACATTTATGTTTATTTATTCTACTGTGGGGTGTATTTAAATCTTATTTATATGTTATGCATCGTGTTTATTATATAATTTTGAAAAAAATATCATGGATGGATTAATGAAAATGTGTATATTACCGTAATATACGACATTTAATGAGACTCGGTGACTATTGTTATTATGGCGTCACTTGTGGAAGTCGTCTGCTCACATCTCACATTTATGTTTATTTATTCTACTGGGGGGTGTATTTATCTTATTTATATGTTATGCATGGTTTATTATATAATTTTGAAAAAAATATCATGGATGGATTAATGGAAATGTGTATATTACCGTAATATAACGACATTAATGAGACTCGGTGAGTTTGTTATTATGGCGTCACTTGTGGAAGTCGTCTGCTCACATCTCACTTTATGTTTATTTATTCTACTGTGGGGGTATTTATCTTATTTATATGTTATGCATCGTGTTTTTATATAATTTTGAAAAAAATATCATGGATGGATTAATGAAAATGTGTATATTAACGTAATATACGACATTTAAATGACTCGATGTATGTAAGTTTATTTAGGTAAAAGGTATACATAAAATATAATTATCAGAGTATATATAAAATATGAAATAACTTTAAAAACATTTGAAATTTTGGAGTTTCCAGACAAAATGGAGAGACTTAGTGCTTACTGAGCTCATGGAGAATGTAAACAAACAGGGGGGGCACGGTGACCGTATTAGAAAGTCAGGTGGGGGAGCCGTATAGTGAGTTTTGGTCATAATTTGAAATGTCCGTATTAGCGGAACGCCGTAAAGTGAAACGCCATAAAGCGGGGCCTTCCCCGTACCTGAATAAACTTACTTTCTTACTACGAAAGGAATAATTTTCTACAGTTACCCCCAGTAACACATTTTCTCTTATGTTAGATTAGAGAAAATGTTATTCTTGCCGTCAATTGTACAAGTTATGTGGCTCCCACATCTTATATTTATGTTTATTTATTCTATTGTGGGGTGTATTTATCATCTTTTTATGTTATGTATCGTGTTTATTATAAAATTTAAAAAAAAAATATCATGGATGGATTAATGAAAATGTGTATATTACCGTAATATACGACATTTAATGAGACTCGTGATATTGTTATTATTATCATTTCAAATATGGCGTCACTTGTGCAAGTCGTCTGCTACCACATCTCACATTTATGTTTATTTATTCTACTTTGGGGTGTATTTATCTTATTTATATGTTATGCATCGTGTTTTATATAATTTTGAAAAAAAATATCATGGATGGATTAATGAAAATGTGTATATTAACGTAATATACGACATTTAAATGACTCGATGATTATTATTATCATTACTAATATGACGTCTGGAGACATAAGACACTTACCAATTTTAATGTGTACCTGCATGCCAGCACAGTATGTAAGTTTATTTAGATACAGGTATACATAAGTATAATTATCAGAGTATATATAAAATATGAAATAACTTTTAAAAACATTTGAAATTTTGGAGTTTCCAGACAAAATGGAGAGACTTAGTGCTTACTGAGCTCATGGAGAATGTAAACAAACAGGGTGGGGCACGGTGACCGTATTAGAAAGTCAGGTGGGGGGAGCCGTAAGCGAGTTTTGGTCATAATTTGAAATGTCCGTTTTAAAGCGGAACGCCGTAAAGTGAAACGCCGTAAAGCGGGGCCTTCCTGTATATATATATATATATATATATATATATATATATATATATATATATATATATAATATATATATATAATAATATATATATATATATATATATATATATATATATATATATTTTATATATATATATATATATATGCTTGTACATGTATATGTAGTTTAACCAAAGTGTAAGTAGAAGTAGCAAGACGTACCTGAAATCTTGCATGTTTTCTTTCTTTCAACACACCGGCCGTATCCCACCGAGGCGGGGTGGCCCAAAAGGAAAAACGAAAGTTTCTCCTTTTTACATTTAGTAATATATACAGGAGAAGGGGTTACTAGCACCTTGCTCCTGGCATTTTAGTCGCCTCTTACAACACGCATGGCTTACGGAGGAAGAATTCTGATCCACTTCCCCATGGAGATAAGAGGAAATAGACAAGAACAAGAACTAGAAAGAAAATAGAAAAAACCCAGAGGGGAAATGTATATATATATGCTTGCACATGTATGTGTAGTGTGACCTAAGTGTAAGTAGAAGTAGCAAGACGTACCTGAAATCTTGCATGTTTATGAAACAGAAAAAAGGACACCAGCAATCATACCATCATGTAAAACAATTACAGGATTTCGTTTTACACTCACTTGGCAGGACGGTAGTACCTCCCTGGGCGGTTGCTGTCTACCAGCCTACTACCTCGGATTATTATTATTATTACAATATAAATAATTTGTAATTTTTATTCACACAAAAAATATACGATTTACTGTTATGCCTTATTGCAATAATTGTATAAATAATGTCAACCCATTCACGACTGCATATTGGAACTGTACTTCCACTGTACTTCCCCACACAAACGATTTGATTTTATTGGGACTTGTGCCTGAGTGAATAGAATTATCAAAGCTTATTACTTGGGAAGCATTGAAAATTGGGTTGGGCAAATACGATTCTGTTAGTGGGGCGGTTTTGTGAAGGACCTGCCTAGTATGGGCCAACAGGCCTGCTGCAGTGTTTCTGCTTTCTTATGTGCAAATATTTATGGGCGAACATCACCCTGACACAGCTGTTGCAGGCCGTGCTGGCAACATCTACAATGACAATGTTGTGTCCCATTTTAGGGAAATCTTAAAGAGATGCCAGATACAGAGCTCTCTGTACAGATTTTTAGTGTGACAGGGGTCCAGTGACTCTCAAGCTGGTCCTAGTGGCATTAAAAAACAAAGAAGGAGGTAACCCCAGAAAAGGACTTGGTACCTAAAGTCCTTATGGAAGGGGATTTCCCTTCCAAAACAATTGTAAACTCAATCCTCTGCCTTCTCCCATCTCATCACTCATCAGATATGGGCTTCAATAAAGGTAAGTGTCATTTTATTAATTATTAATGTATTTATTCTGCATGTCTCATTGTTTTCTGTGTAGGGAAATGTATATTTCATGTAAAAAAATTATTTTGTTTAATACTTTTGGGTGTCTGGAACGGATTAATTGGATTTCCATTATTTCTTATGGGGAAAATTAATTCGGATAACAACAGAATCAGTTAAAGACAAGCTCTCTGGGACAGATTAATGTCGTTAACTGAGGTCCACTGTATTAAGAAAAATGTAATTTAATGTTATTGTAACATAAATATTAATGTAAATTCAGCAAAATTTCCATATAAAATATAATACTTTTACTAAATTAATTTACGTATTACCATATATGTATTTACCATACATATACATACCAAAGAAAACAGGGTTGCAAGAATTATAGTATACCAAAGAAAATAGGCTTGCATGAAGTCGTACATATGGGGGAAAATTCAGTATTTTACATTCTAGCACTGCGGGGCATGCAGTACAATACAGTGGCCCCTCGCTTTTGTAGTTCTCGGAAATGTAAATTTCGCCAATCATAGGGGTTTTTTTCGTATAAACAGGGATCGCTTTTCTGGGTTTTGACTAGGAATAGGTTGCCCGGGGATGCTTACGCCCCGGTGGGCCGGGCGGGCCCCCCTCCCCACCATTTGGGCATTGTTTACCGTAGTGAAGGCCCCCTCAAGTGCTCCTACGAAATATTTCAAACCCACTCATTTTAGTGCTTGAAAGTCTAAAAAAGCTACCATGGTCCAAAGAAAGCCCCTAGTGCCAAGCCTGGGGTAAAAGAAGGTGAGAAATAGTCTGCAAATTTTTGGGCCATTTTAGGGAAGTGTTAAAGAGACGCCAGAAACAGGCTCCTCCACATTTATTTTGCGAGACGGGACTAGAGTGACTTCAAGGTGGCCCTGTGCTTTAAAGAAAAAGGAAAAGAAAAACCCCCAGAGAAGCAATTGGTCCTGAGGTGTTGTGGAAGGGGATTCCCCTTCCAAAACTGTAAAAATCAATCTCTCTCCTCCTACAGTTTCCCTTCAAAAGAAGAATCTCCAAAAAAGGTAAGTTTTATCTGTTAATGTTTCATTCATCATTTCCCATTGTATTGTTTATGTACTACTGTATTTTTCATAAAAAAAAATTTTTTTTTTTAAATACACCCGAGGTCAAAAAGGGATTAATTGTATTTACTTATTTTTTAGGGGGAAAATTGATTCGAAAAATCGTAAAATTTCGTTTATAGTATCTCCGGAAAGGGATTAATTACGAAAAAGAGGGGACCACTGTATATATAGGGGTTTTATCTTTACATTCTTTTCTTTTTAAGGGCTATGTATGAAGCTGAGTTTAAAATTTAAAATTAAAAGTGTTTTGGAGGCATATTTAAGGTTTAAACTATAAAATAGGAATTTATAGTTTTTTAACACATCCAGAATTTGCTTTTTTTTCCAAAAATTCGGGGTGGCCTGGAATTTAAACCCCCCAAATTTGGGGTGGACTAGGGGAAATTGAAAACCACTGCATTAGTGAAATGCGTATAGGGGCCTGCCCGTAATGATTTGTGGTCCCAACATGGGGACAAAGTTAAAATTGCTACTAACGATTCCTTTCCCATTTGGGGTGTTAGTTTATCCCTCTCAAGACCATGTAGTAGCAAGACTTGTATCTTTCAATAAATCGTTAAAACAGCTGTAAGTTATATGTTCTTTAACCGGGCGATGTGTTGTGGTTTAAACAGTGGAGTAAGGGCTAAATGGGGGAGACGAGGCCCCTATTAAAGAAACCCCTAGGGAAGTAAATTTTTTTGGATTTCTTTTTGTTTATTCTGACATCCCCCAATGATATTTTTGGGAAAATTTGGAGAGAGAAACACTAAATTACCATGTTGACCATTATATTATTTTTTTTAAATTTTAAAAACTATTGTTTATTGAGTTAAATAAATTCTAATAAAGATCATTTTGCGTTCCTTCTCTCCTGTTTTCCTATAAATTCTCTAATGTCATTTTGTGTTCCCTTCTCCATGTTTTACTTCTAAAGTACGTTTGGATTTCTTTATTCTTCCCCCCCCACTTGAATGCTGAATAATTTAAAGGAAATGTGTATGTTTAAGGCTCACCATCAAATAAGCAAGGCAAAATGACTCACGAAATCATAATGACACAATTGCAAACAAACCATACCACGGGCGGGATTTGAACCCGCAGTCAGAGTCTCAAAATCATGTCATTACGATTTCGTGAGTCATGTTGACGGCAGTGAGGGGACTTGAGCTAGAGTTCGTCACGGCCATGCTAGCTGGAGATTCGTCTGTAAAAACTTGCATTTGTGGTCACAGTGGTGCCTATGCTAACCTTCCTATGGTGTAGAAATATACCTAGTTGGACGAATCTTATTGTGGCTAGCTGGTCCAGTGGCTAACGCGACGGTCTGGAGTTTTGAGACTGACCGCGGGTTCAAATCCCACCCGTGGTATGGTTTGTTAAGCAAGGCAAATTTTGTCACTGCTTTATATTGAAGCAGAGTGAACTTTATTTTGCTGCAGTTTTAAAGTATATGCTGGACTCTCTTGTTTCATTAAATGTTAATGAAATTAAGAATCTTGAAAGCAAGAATTACGTCAGCTTTTTTATGAGCTCATTTATCTTTAGTACATAAGCTAGCATTTAAAATGCAAAACTTTGATACAAAATTGTCTCTTGTGTTCACACAGCATTTATAATTGAGAACCTGTCTTAAGGCGTATGAATAATATTAATTATTGCTCACTGCTGTTACTGGGAAATGCTGTAGTGAAAATTTAGAGAAAGACTAGATCCTACAAACAGGTTTTGGTACTTGAGGGCTCGAGGGAGGGAATTATTTGGGTTGAATTACAGAAAATAAGCATAACCCCCCAATTCTGGGTCACCTTAATGCAATAGTAGGGTTTGTGCCACTCTTCATGCAAAGTACAGTGGACCCCCACATAGCGAACGCCTTGCATAGCGAACATTCCGCATAGCGAACGCTTTGATCGCTAAAATTTTGCCCCGCATAGTAGACAAAAACCCGCTCAGCGAACTTCGTCTGAGACACGTCCAATGTGGGCCCTCAGCCAGCCTCACATGTGCCGCCCGTCCCATTGTTTACCAGCTAGCCTCCGCGGTAACATTCAAGCATACACTCGGAATATTTCGTATTATTACAGTGTTTTCGGTTCTGTTTGTTGAAAATAAGTGACCATGGGCCCCAAGAAAGCTTCTAGTGCCAACCCTGTGGTAAAAAGGGTGAGATTAGTATGGAAATTAAGAAAGATTTTGAAGGGTTTGGGGCTAACCCTGAGAAGCCTATGCCAGTTGTGGAATCCATTGTGCCTACTTCAAAAATTAAGGAAATGTGTGCACAGTGGGTTGAACTGCAAACCTTTATGGATGAAAATCACCCTGACACAGCTGTTGCAAGGCGTGCTGGTGACTATTTCAATGACAATGTTATGGCCCATTTTAGACAAATCGTAAAGGAACGGGAGGTACAGAGCTCTATGGACAGAAAGAAGTCCAGTGACTCTGAAGCTGGTCCTAGTGGCATTAAAAGAAGAAGGGAAGTAACCCCGGAAAAGGACTTGCCTCCTCAAGTGTTAATGGAAGGGGATTCCCCTTCTAAACACTAACACTCTCTCTCCCCTCCTCCCATCCCATCAATCATCACCAGATCTTCAATAAAAGTAAGTGTCATGTAATTGTGCATGCCTTTTTCAGTTTGTGTGTACTAAAATTAACATTTTTTTGTGGTAAAAAAATTTTTTTTTCATACTTTTGGGTGTCTTGCACGGATTAATTTTATTTCCATTATTTCTTATGGGGAAAATTAATTCGCATAGCGAACATTTCGCATAACGACCAGCCCTCGTGCACGGATTAAGTTCGCTATGCGGGGGTCCACTGTACTTGTCTAAGAACTAAGCATTTCTTTTGCTATAGATGGTGGAGATTTTTCATCTTTTGTCTAAATTTGCTCACACTCCTGGCTGATGTCATGGAACATTTTATGGACATGTACATAAAATGTAAAAAATATATTTTGAATAGTTGTACTTGTTCTTTGATTATTATTTATGTAATATGAGAGTGAATTGGTCACTGCAGTGGACTCTCCTGGCCACCTCAGCTTGTGTATCCCCCATTACTCTGTTGCTTTCATCATACTCTCGTCTTGCTTTCTTGCTGTTCAGGGGCAGGTTGTACATCACTGCTGTCACCACCTTGGGACCCCCTGTCTGAAGTGTTCCTACTATGTAGTCATTTGCTTCCCCTCTGCCCATTCCTCCCATCTCCTCAAAACTCCACTGGTTTCTGATTAGCAATGCAACTCCTTCCCTTCTGTTCATGCTGTCTTTTCTTAGGATCTGATAGCCATTTGGGAAGCTCACATGTAAGATCATCTTCATAAGCTTTGTCTCCGTGAGTACTATGATGTCTGTCAATACATCCATTATTTGTTCCTGTCACTCCTTACTGTTATTTGTCATTCCATCCGCATGGGTGCACCATACTTTTAACTTCTTTTCCAGTACTGTATTTGGGGGGTTGGGGGAGTGTGGATGGCAGGGTGGGATTTTGTGAGAAACTGTTGTGAAGATGGTATTCATGCTGAAAGGGGGAGAGGGGAGGTCAGGTTATTGTTTGGTTGGAATAGGTGGCTAGGAGTTGAGGAGGGGATTCGGTGGATGGATGTATTTGGTGGTCCTCCCAAGGCTGAGCTTCCCTGCCTGTCATTGCTTGCCCTGTCCCTCCTTACTGCCCTGGCATCTTTGTGTCCACTTTCTCAGTTGCTCCTGTTCCTTTCTTGTTCTGTTGTGGTCAAGGTACACCTGGTGGTAGTTTTGTGAGTCCTTTAATTGTGGTTTCTACTGAATGATTCTGTTTCATACCAGTTCTGTGTGTGCATGCAAGTGTGTTTTTATTTATTTTTATATATTTATTTATTGTCCTTGGTAGTAGGTTGGTAGACAGCAGCCGCCCAGGGAGGTACTACCGTCCTGCCAAGTGAGTGTAAAACGAAGCCTGTAATTATTTTACATGATGGTAGGATTGCTGGTGTCCATTTTTCCGTCTCATAAACATGCAAGATTTCAGGTACGTCTTGCTATTTCTTCTTACACTTAGGTCACACTACACATACATGTACAAGGATATATATATGTACACACCCCTCTGGGTTTTCTTCTATTTTCTTACTAGTTCCTGTTCTCTCCATGGGAAAGTGGAACAGAATTCTTCCTCCGTAAGCCATGCGTGTTTTAAGAGGTGACTAAAATGCCGGGAGCAAGGGGCTAGTAACCCCTTCTCCTGTATATATTACTAAATGTAAAGGAGAAGCTTTCGTTTTTCCTTTTGGGCCACCCTGCCTCGGTGGGATATGGCCGGTTTGTTGAAAGAAGAATGTATGTATGTATGTATGTACACACCCATACATATAGTCATACATACACACATTCTCAGTTAACCCTTTGACTGTTTCAGGCCCCTCTCTGAAACTGTCATTCTATGTCGCTCAATTTTTGAGAAAAAAAAATTATTTTTTCTTATGAAATGATAGAGAATCTTTTCCCGATGGTAATGACACCAAAAGTTCGAAATTTGGTCGAAAACTCGTGGAATTATGCTCCCGCGAAGTTAGCGGTCTCGGCAACATATGCGTATCGGCGATTTCGCCGACTTTGAGCCCTATTTTCAGCCAATTCAATTGTTCCAGTTGACCAAACTCATAGCTATTTCTTTAGAACTCCATTTTATCTATCAGCTGAGTACAAGAAACCTCCCATTTACTAATTTCGACTACCCAATATGGTGGTCAGAAATTGGCAATTTGGCCAATTTCACGCAAAATAAAAAAGATGCCAATTTCAAAATAGGGTCCAGAATAAACAAGGTAGACATTCGTGGCACTAAAATAACATATGCTCTGTTCATTAGTCACATCTCTAGGCCCCTCTTATATTATTATTGCTTTCTATTTTTATTTTTTATTCATACAAAAAAATACAAAATTTACTGTTATGCAGACGACTGCATTATTGTAAAAATGGTATAAATAATATCAGTGCACTAGTGAAAGAATATTAGACTCCCCAGTTGACGTGTATTGGACGTGTGGTGTGATTTATTTACTCTTGAACATTGGTAAAAATCGAACATTTCCGCTACTTTGAGCTCAGTTTCAAGGTCGTTTTCATCATATAAGTAATGAAAATCATCTCTATTTCTGTAATATGTTTTCCATTTTATCACCTAAGACCATGAAAACGCGAATACAACGATAAATACTATACGAAAATACACCTCAAAGTCGGCGTTTTATTCCAAAAAAACGATCAGAGTTTTTTTTTTTTCTCATTACGCAATGTGTGCTGCAGGATTTTTTTTATGTGGTGCACACTGACCACACAGACCCATTCTCTCACATGTGGGCCTACCAGCTTTCTCCCACTTGATTTGAAGCCGCTAGAATTATTGAGTATATATACAGTGGACCCCCGGTTAACGAACTTTTTTCACTCCGTAAGTATGTTCAGGTGCCAGTACTGACCGAATTTTTTCCCATAAGGAATATTGTGAAGTAGATTAGTCAATTTCAGACCCCCAAACATACACGTACAAACGCACTTACATAAATACACTTACATAATTGGTCGCATTTGGAGGTGATCGTTATGCGGGGGTCCACTGTACTTCAGAAACATTGGCTCGTAAGACGTATTTATACGTCGAAAACAGTCAAAGGGTTAAAGGATTACAGGAGGGGCCCCACTTTTACAGCAGGTTAGGCTCTAGGCTACTGCTGTAAAGCGAAAATCACTATTAAGTGAATCAAGCCTTTTTTTCACTTTCAATTGCATATAAAAGCCTGATAACATATCTACACACTATCATATATTAAATGAGCAACATAGCTTGGCCTAAAATTGCATATACAATACACACATTACTTACCTTAAAATATTTTTGTCTTTAGCTTAAAGTGACTGGTGAAAACATATAAACCATACCCCCGGCCGGGATTGAACCTGCGGTCATAGAGTCTCGAAACTCCAGCCCGTCGCGTCCAGCAATCGTGTCATTACGATTTCTTAAGTCATGAAAACATATACAGTGGAACCTCGACTTATGAGTGCCCCAACATATGAGTTTTTCAAGATATGAGCCGTTGCTCGGTCAGTTTTTTGCTCTGAGTTACGAGCCAAAATCCGAGTTACAAGCGAGCTTCTCCCTCAACCCTCGCACCTTGCCTGTGTTTATCTATGATTTCATGCTTTAATTCCATGGATGTCATCATTTTTTTCTTCTCGGCACTGTCCGTTGCACTTACTTTCTTAGGACCCATGGCGGAGTTCTGAAGTTCCTCATTATTATTATTATAATAATAATAATTATTATTAATTTAGGGAACTGGAGCACAGATCCATTCCCTAGATCAAGAGCCCCTCACCAGCGTCGAGGTTCCTTGACGCTGGTGAGGGACTCTTGATCTAAGGAATTGGATCTGTGCTCCAGTTCCCTAAATTAACAATAATAATAATAATTATTATAATTCTAGGTAGTAGGTTGGTAGACAGCAACCGCCCAGGGAGGTACTACCATCCTGCCAAGTGAGTATAAAACGAAAGCCTGTAATTGTTTTACATGATGGTAGAATTGCTGGTATAATTTTTTCTGTCTTATAAACATGCAAGATTTCAGGTACGTCTTGCTACTTTTACTTAAACTTGGGTCAAACTACACATACGTGTACAACGTGCATATATATATATATATATATATATATATTATATATATATATATATATATATATATATTAATTGGTACCCGAGAATGAATATCGTTAGGCGAGTTTTTTAGCGTTAGCCGAGGCAAAATGTTAGCGTTAAAATGTATCGTTTGGCGAATTTAACGTTATGCGATGCGTTCGTTAGGCGAGGGTCCACTGTACACACCCCTCTGGGTTTTCTGCTATTTTCTTTCTAGTTCTTGTTCTGGTTTGTTTCCTCTTATCTCCATGGGGAAGTGGAACAGAATTCTTTCTCCGTAAGCCATGTGTGTTGTAAGAGGCAACTAAAATGCCAGGAGCAAGGGGCTAGTAACCCCTTCTCCTGTATATATTACTAAATGTACAAGGAGAAACTTTCGTTTCTCCTTTTGGGCCACCCTGCCTCGGTGGGATATGGCCGGTGTGTTGAAAGAAAGAATTCTAGGTAGTAGGTTGGTAGACAGCAACTGCCGAGAGAGGTATTACCGTCCTGCCAAGTGAGTATAAAACGAAAGCCTGTACAGTGGACCCCCGCATACCGGACGCCTTGCATAACGGACAATCCGCATACCGGACGCTTTGATCGCTAAAATTTTGCCTCGCATACCGCCCAAAAACCCGCTCAGCGCCCTTCATCCGAGATGCGTCCAATGTGTGGCCTGAGCCACGCTCACATGTTCCGCCGGTGGCATTGTTTACCAGCCAGCCTCCGCGGTAACATCCAAGCATACAATCGGAACATTTCGTATTATTAGTGTTTTTGGTGATTTTTTTCTGGAAAATAAGTGACCATGGGCCCCAAGAAAGCTTCTAGTGCCAACCCTACAGCAATAAGGGTGAGAATTACTATGGAGATGAAGAAAAAGATCGTTGATAAGTATGAAAGTGGAGTGCGTGTCTCCGAGCTGGCCAGGTTGTATAATAAACCCCAATCAACCATCGCTACTATTGGTGGTACAGCTGCTGCTGCTGCTGTACCACCGTCAGCTGCTGCTGCTGTACCACCGTCAGCTGCTGCTGCACTGTCAGCTGCTGCTGCTGTACCACCATCAGCTGCTCCTGCTGCTGTAGTACCGTCTGCTGCTGCTGTAGCATCGTCTGCTGCTGCTGTAGCATCGTCTGCTGCTGCTGTAGCATCGTCTGCTGCTGCTGTAGCATTGTCTGCTGCTGCTGTAGCATCGTCTGTTGCTGCTGTAGCATCGTCTGTTGCTGCTGTACCACCGTCAGCTGCTGCTGCTGCTGTAGCATCGTCTGCTGCTGCTGCTGCTGTAGCATCGTCTGCTGCTGCTGTAACATCGTCAGTTGCTGCTGTAGCATCGTCTGCTGCTGCTGTAGCATCGTCTGTTGCTGCTGTAGCATCGTCTGTTGCTGCTGTACCACCGTCAGCTGCTGCTGCTGCTGTAGCATCGTCTGCTGCTGCTGTAACATCGTCTGTTGCTGCTGTACCACCGTCAGCTGCTGCTGCTGCTGTAGCATCGTCTGCTGCTGCTGTAACATCGTCAGTTGCTGCTGTAGCATCGTCTGCTGCTGCTGTAGCATCGTCTGTTGCTGCTGTAGCATCGTCTGTTGCTGCTGTACCACCGTCAGCTGCTGCTGCTGCTGTAGCATCGTCTGCTGCTGCTGTAGCATCGTCTGTTGCTGCTGTACCACCTTTCAGCTGCTGCTGCTGCTGTAGCACCTTTTGTTGGTGTGGCTTATTGAGAATACCAAGAAACAATTAACCCCAGAGGATTTGCCACCCAGGATAGCCCAAAAAAGTCAGTGTCATCGAAGACTGTCTAACTTATTTCCATTGGGGTCCTTAATCTTGTCTCCCAGGATGCAACCCACACCAGTCGACTAACACCCAGGTGAACAGGGAAAATGCCTGGAACTAGTGCTCATATTGGTGAATTTAGAGCCAGCAAAGGTTGGTTTGAGAGATTTAAGAATCGTAGTGACATACACAGTGTGATAAGGCCTTGTTCTGGAAGAAAATACCAAACAGGACCTACAGTACTCAGGAGGAAAAGGCACTCCCAGGACACAGTGTCTCATCAGTCATTGCTGCATCTTCAATAAAGGTAAGTGTCATTTATTCTTCATTTAGTAGAGTAGTACATGCACAATATATATTGTGCATGTACTAGTCTACTATTGTGCATGTATCCTTCTCTTTGTGTGTAGGAAAATGTATATTTCATGTGGTAAAAATTTTTTTTTCATACTTTTGGGTGTCTTGCACGGATTAATTTGATTTCCATTATTTCTTATGGGGAAAATTCATTCGCATACCGAACATTTCGCATAACAGCCAGCCCTCTTGCACGGATTAAGGTCGCTATGCGGGGGTCCACTGTAATTGTTTTACATAATGGTAGGATTGCTGGTATACTTTTTTCTGTCTTATAAACATGCAAGATTTCAGGTACGTCTTGCTACTTTTACTTACACTTAGGTCACACTACACATACATGTACAAGCATATAGTATATACACACCCATCTAGATGGGTTTTCTTCTATTTTCTTTCTAGTTTTTGTTCATGTTTATTTCCTCTTATCTAAATGGGAAAGTGGAACAAAATTCTTCCTCCATAAGCTATGCGTGTTGTAGGAGGCAACTAAAATGCCAGGAGCAAGGGGTTATTAACCACTTCTACTGTATAAATTACTAATTTCAAAAAAGAAACTTTCATTTTTCTTTTTGGGCCACCCTGCCTTGGTGGGATACGGTCAATTTGTTGATAGAAGAATTATAATAATAGTAGTAATAATAATAATGAGGAGTTTCAGAATGCCGCCAACTGGTGCAATGCACTGTTTAACTCACTGTGGAAGCATTTCTCTCGTGTTTTGCTTGCATTTTGTCTAGTTATTTTGCCAAATTTCTTTTTTCTAACCATGGGTCCTTAGAAAATAAATGCAAAGGACAGTGCTGAGAAGAAAAAGAGGTGTGAGGTGTGTGGGTTGTTTGCAAGGCAGTACGAGCGTAGTACATACTTCTACTATGCTGGTACTGCCTCGCATTTAGTACTAAGAATGTAGCAATTAAGTTCAGCAATAAAGTGTAGCATTAGGAGTGTAGCAGTTAAGTTCAGCAATAAAGTGTAGCATTAAGAGTGTAGCAAGTAGCCTATCTTCCACCCTCCACCAGTGTACATACACTTTATAAAACCAGTTTATTTCTTTACATTCTCTATTATGTTAAATTTTTTATGCAATATTTCTTATTTATAAATACATTGTTTCAGTGTTTTTCTTATGAAACAAGTGGTCTAGTGCAGTTATCCTCACAAACACACTGTTTTCAGAATGGGAAGATATGGTCAGTGCAGCAGTGTCAATGGCCGCCGCCACTCATGACGTAATGACGTATTTTATTCATTCTAGAGTATATATAACGTTTCTATGTTATATTGTTTTTGTCATATTAGATCAATTGTAATAGATAAATAAGTCGTAGATTTGATATTTGCGTTATTTCAAGTAAAATTTTTTTCGCCTCCCCAAGGAGGAATTCCGCTGGAA
>NC_069469.1:3761108-3811019 GCF_026875155.1 Cherax quadricarinatus | reverse complement strand
GAACCGCGGTCAGTCTCAAAACTCCAGACCGTCGCGTTAGCCACTGGACCAGCTAGCCACAATAAGATTCGTCCAATAGGTATATTTCTACACCATAGGAAGGTTAGCATAGGCACCACTGTGACCACAAATGCAAGTTTTTACAGACGAATCTCCAGCTAGCATGGCCGTGACGAACTCTAGCTCAAGTCCCCTCACTGCCGTCAACATGACTCACGAAATCGTAATGACATGATTTTGAGACTCTGACTGCGGGTTCAAATCCCGCCCGTGGTATGGTTTGTTTGCAATTGTGTCATTATGATTTCGTGAGTCATTTTGCCTTGCTTATTTGATGGTGAGCCTTCAACAGTACACAGTTCCATTATTAATTCAGCACTCAAGTGTGATGGGGAAGAAATGAAAGAAATCCAAACGTACTGTAGAAGTAAAACATGGAGAGAAGGAACAGCAAAATGATCATTATGAGAATTTATAGGAAAACATGGAGAGAAGGAACAGCAAAATGATCATTATTAGAATTTATGTTAACTCAAATAAACAATAGATTATAATTAAAAAATATATATATATGGTCAACATGGATAATTTAGTGTTCTCTCTCTCCTTAATTTCCATAAATATCATTGGAGGATGTCAGATATAAACAGAAAAGAAATGCCAAGAACAATTACTTACCTAGTGGTTCTTTAATATGGCCTCGTCTGCCCCACTTAGTCCTTAGCTCCACTGGTTTAAACCACAACACATCGTCCCGGTTAAAGAACATATAACGTACTACAGCTGTCTTACGATTTATCTGCAAAGATACAAGTCTGTGCTACTACATGGTCTTGAGAGTGGATAAACTAACACCCCAAATGGAAAGGAATCGTATAGTAGCAGCATTTTAACTATTGTCCTGCCATGTGAATGGGACACACAAATCTATTACTGCGGGGCCCCCCATATTACAGCATTTCACTAATGCAGTGGTTTTCAATTACCATAGTCCACCCAAATTCCGCGGGGGTTACATTCCATGGCCACCCATGAATTTGGAAAAATTGCAAATTCTGGATGTGTTAAAAAAATGCCTATAAATGCCTATTTTTATAGTTTAAACCTTAAATATGCCCTCCAAAACACTTTAATTTAATTTCAAACTCAGCTTCATACATAGCCCTTAAAAAGAAAAGAATGTAAAGATAAACCCATATATAGTACAGTGGTCCCTCGTTTTTCGTAATTAATCCGTTCCTGGAGGAGCTACTATAAACGAAATTTACGATTTGCGAATCAATTTTCCCCATAAGAAATAATGTAAATACAATTAATCCGTTTTTGACACTCGGATGTATTAAAACAAAAAATTTTTTTACATGAAATATACATGTAGTACATAAACAATACAATGGGAAATGATGAATGAAACATTAACAGCATAACACTTACCTTTATTGGAGATTCTTCTTAGTGTATGGGAGACATGTAGGAGGAGAGAGATTGGATTGTTTACAGTTTTGGAAGGGAATCCCCTTCCAGCAACACCTCAGGTACCAATTGCTTCTCTGGGGGTTGCTTCTTTCTCTGTTTCTTAATGCCACTAGGACCACCTTGAGAGTCACTCTAGTCCTGTCTCGCAAAGTACTGTGGAGGGAGCTCTGTTTCTGGCGTCTCTTTAACACTTCCCTAAAATGGCCCAGACTTTGTCACTGTACATATTTCTCACCTTCTTTACCACAGGCTTGGCACTAGGAGCTTTCTTTGGAGCCATGGTAGCTTATTTAGTACTTGCAAGCACTAAAATGAGTGGATTATGAAATATTTCGTAGGAGCACTTGAGGGGACCTTCACTCACTGGTAAACAATGCCAGACTGGCTGGGTAGGGAGGCCTGCCGGCTCACACCGTGCGTAAGCATCCTGGACAACTACTATTCGCTAGTCAACCTATGAAAAGCGAGTCCATGTTTATACGAAAATACCCCTATGATTGGCGAAATTTACGATTGCCGAGAACTACGAAAAGCGAGGGACCACTGTATTGTACTGCTATGTCTCCCGCAGTGCTAGAATGTAAAATACTGATGTTACCCCCATATGTACTGTACTTCATGCAAGCCTATTTTCTTTGGTATACTATAATTCTTGCAACCCTGTTTTCTTTGGTATGTATATGTATGGTAAATACATATATGGTAATACGTAAATTAATTTAGTAAAAGTATTATATTTTATATGGAAATTTTGCTGAATTTACATTAATATTTATGTTACAATAACATTAAATTACATTTTTCTTATACAGTGGACCCTCAGTTAACGACATTAATCTGTCCCAGAGAGCTTGTCTTTAACTGATTCTGTTGTTATCCGAATTAATTTTCCCCATAAGAAATAATGGAAATCCAATTAATCCGTTCCAGACACCCAAAAGTATTAAACAAAATAATTTTTTTACATGAAATATACATTTCCCTACACAGAAAACAATGAGACATGCAGAATAAATACATTAATAATTAATAAAATGACACTTACCTTTATTGAAGACATATCTGATGAGTGATGAGATGGGAGAAGGGCAGAGGATTGAGTTTACAATTGTTTGGAAGGGAAATCCCCTTCCATAAGGACTTTAGGTACCAAGTCCTTTTCTGGGGTTACCTCCCTTCTTTGTTTTTTAATGCCACTAGGACCAGCTTGAGAGTCACTGGACCCCTGTCACACTAAAAATCTGTACAGAGAGCTCTGTATCTGGCATCTCTTTAAGATTTCCCTAAAATGGGACACAACATTGTCATTGTAGATGTTGCCAGCACGGCCTGCAACAGCTGTGTCAGGGTGATGTTCGCCCATAAATATTTGCACATAAGAAAGCAGAAACACTGCAGCAGGCCTGTTGGCCCATACTAGGCAGGTCCTTCACAAACCGCCCCACTAACAGAATCGTATTTGCCCAACCCAATTTTCAATGCTTCCCAAGTAATAAGCTTTGATAATTCTATTCACTCAGGCACAAGTCCCAATAAAATCAAATCGTTTGTGTGGGGAAGTACAGTGGAAGTACAGTTCCAATATGCAGTCGTGAATGGGTTGACATTATTTATACAATTATTGCAATAAGGCATAACAGTAAATCGTATATTTTTTGTGTGAATAAAAATTACAAATTATTTATATTGTAATAATAATAATAATCCGAGGTAGTAGGCTGGTAGACAGCAACCGCCCAGGGAGGTACTACCGTCCTGCCAAGTGAGTGTAAAACGAAATCCTGTAATTGTTTTACATGATGGTATGATTGCTGGTGTCCTTTTTTCTGTTTCATAAACATGCAAGATTTCAGGTACGTCTTGCTACTTCTACTTACACTTAGGTCACACTACACATACATGTGCAAGCATATATATATACATACCCCTCTGGGTTTTCTTCTATTTTCTTTCTAGTTCTTGTTCTTGTCTATTTCCTCTTATCTCCATGGGGAAGTGGATCAGAATTCTTCCTCCGTAAGCCATGCGTGTTGTAAGAGGCGACTAAAATGCCAGGACAAGGTGCTAGTAACCCCTTCTCCTGTATATATTACTAAAATGTAAAAAGGAGAAACTTTCGTTTTTCCTTTTGGCCACCCCGCCTCGGTGGGATACGGCCGGTGTGTTGAAAGAAAGAAAACATGCAAGATTTCAGGTACGTCTTGCTACTTCTACTTACACTTTGGTTAAACTACATAAAACATGACAAGCATATATATTATAAAATTATATTTATAAAATTATATATATATATATATATAATATATTTTTATATATATTTTATTTATTTTATATAATATATTTATATATATAATAATATAATAATATATTACAGGAAGGCCCCCGCTTTTTCGGCGTTTTCACTTTACGGCTTTCCCGCTAATAGGGACATTCAAATTAGCCCAAAAAACCCGATTAAAAAACGGCTCCCCCCACCGGGACTTTTAATGGGTCACCGTGCCCCACCCTGTTTGTTTACATTCCCCATGACTCAAAGCACTAAGTCCCCCCCTTTTGTCTGGAAACCCCAAAATTTCAAATGTTTTTAAAAGTTATTTCTATTTTATATATACTCTGATAATTTTATACTTATTTTTAAACCTGTATCTAAAAAACTTACATACTGTGCGGCATGCGGGTACACTTTAAAATTGGTAAGGGGTCTTATTCCCAACGTCATATTTAATGTAAAATAATCACGAGTCTTTTAAAATGTCTTTATATTCGTTAATAAAACATTTTCTTTTAATCCATCCATAAATTTTTTTTTAAAAATTATTAATAAACACATTCATAACAATAAATAAATAAATAACCCCCCCAAATGAATAAAAAAACATAAATTGAGTTTGGGGTAGCAGACGACTTGCACAAGTGACGCCATATTAAAAATGATAATAAAAAAAATACTCACCGAGTCTCATTAAATTCTATATTCGGTAAATAACATTTTCATTAATCCATCCAAATTTTTTTTTTTAAATTTAAATTAATAAACCACGTACAAAAAAAAAAAAGATGAAAATACCCCCCACAATAGAAAAAAATAAACTAAATAAAAGGTGGAGCCAAAACTTGTAAATTGACCAAGAATAACATTTTCTCTAACTAAAATAAGAGGGGGTGTTTCTGGGGGTAACTGTAGAAAATTATTCCTTTGTATTAAATAGTAAGTTTTTTTAGGGACGGAAAGGGCCCCCTTTATGGCGTTTCACTTTACGGCGTTCCGCTAATACGGACATTTCAAAATTATGCCCAAAACTCACATACGGTCCCCCCACCTGACTTCTAATACGGCCCGTGCCCCACCCTGTTTTTTTTTACATTCTCCATGAGCTCAGAAAACACAAATCTCTCCATTTTGCTGGAAAATCCCAAAATTTTAAATGTTTTTTAAAGTTATTTCATATTTTTATTACTCTGATAATTTTACTTATGTATACCCGTACCTAAATAAACTTTCATACATCGATCATTTAAAAGCGTATATTAAAATTAATATACCATTTTTTCATTAATCCACCATGATATTTTTTTTAAAATTATAAATAAAAAAGATGCATAACATATAAATAAGATAAAACACCCCACGAGAAAAATAAAAAAAATGTGGATGTAGCAGGAAAAGACTTCCACAAGTGCGCCCTTTAACAATACTCCCGAGTCCATAAAAATCTATATTACGGTAATATACACATTTTCATTAAACCATCCATGATATTTTTTTCAAAATTATATAATAAACACGATGATAACTATAAAAAGTAAATTACACCCCCCCGTAGAATAAATAAAAAAAATGTGAGATTGACAGACGACTTCCCCAAGTGACGCCCATAATAAAAATATCACCGGTTATTAAATGTCGTATTTACGGTAATATACACATTTTCATTAATCCTCCATGATATTTTTTTCAAAATTTTATAAAAACACGTGAAAAAACATATAAAAAGATAAAAACACCCCCCCAGTAGAAAAAAATAAACATAAAGTGGGCTGTGGTAGCGCGCTTCCCAAGGGGTAAAATAAAAATAGTCACCGGTCTCATTAAATGTCGTATATTTCGGTAAATACAATTTTTTTTAACCACCATGATTTTTTTTTTAAAATAATAATAAAAAACATACATAACATAAAAAGAATAAAAAACACCCCAATAGAAAAATAAAATAAAATATAAGATGGGGAGCCTGGGTTTTTTACATAACTCTGCGACTGTTACCTCTCAGACCATCTTTCTCTTCTCATTTATTCGTTTTATCTCATTTCTTACTCCCCACCCCCACATTTAAACTACAAAAAATTTTTAAGGTAAGTAATGAGGGAACTTATAACATTTTTATGCTTGGGGTGCTTAAATATCAAGAAAAGTATGTTGGGTGGGGTGGCCTGGGGGGGCTATTACAATACAAAAACATTGATTTCTTTCAATAAAAACTACTTTTTTCTCCCCTAGATTAAGACTATAAATATTTTAAGGGAAGTAATGGTGCCTTGTGTGTATTGTACTTTTTTATTGTTTTTTGATGCCCCGGTTTATTTCTAAAATAAATATGTTTTGGGGGAAACTTGTTACTAGTGTTTGTATGATTTGTAATGGAAAAAAGGGGGGGGCCACTTTACGGGGGTAGCCGGAACCTAACCCGCCGATAAGTGGGGCCTTCCCGTATACACAAATAATTACATAGATTTTCAACATAACAACATACGTGTAGAGAACCTAGGGTAAACCCAAAAAAATCAGTGTGACTTATTTCCATTTTCCTTCACTCAGAGCTTCATTTCTTCTCAAAATGATGTTTTTCATGAAATGGGGGGGGTTCTTCTTTTTTAATTTTACCCTTTAATGTAGAGACAACCTTACACAATGTAAATTGTACCAAACCCGACGGTAACTTGTTTGTTACAAAACTACCTTCGCCTGGTTTGTTTTAAAATAACTTGCGCCTGCCCCCTCCATGTACTCATTTTTTCTCTCTCCCCATTTATTCTTTTATCTCATTTACTTACCCTGACCCTACATTAAAACTACAAAAAATTTTTAAAGGGAAGTAATGAGTGAAATGTATATACATTTTTTGCCCCCTGGGATCTTAAATACATAGAATATATTGTGGGTGGGTGGCCTGGGAAGGTGCCTGGCTATTACCATACGTACACACTTGATTTCTTTTTCAATAAATACACTTGTCTCACCCCAGTTAAGACTTAAAAATTTTAAGGGTAGAATGAGTGCAAATGTGGGGGTTTTTGACTTTTTTTATTTTTTTTTGTGCCCGGTTCTATTGCTAACTTAATTATGTTTTGTAAACTTGTTATCTAGTGTTTGTAGCATTTATAAGTGGAAAAAAAGGGGGTTCCACTTTACGGGGATTTTCCCCTTTAAAAGCGGTAGCCTGGGAATTAAACCCGCGTATAAGTGGGGCCCCCCCTGTTTAAAAATGATAATATATATAAATTTTTATATATAATATAAAATATATATATTAATAATATAACACAAACCCCCCTGGGTTTTCTTCTATTTTTTTTCTAGTCTTGTTCTTTTTCATTTTCCCTTTTCTCCATGGGGAAATGGGGCGAATTTTCCTCCGTAAGTCATGCGTGTTGTAAGAGCGACTAAAATGCCGGGAGCAAGGGGCTAGTAACCCCTTCTCCTGTATAAATTACTAAATGTAAAAGGAGAAACTTTCGTTTTTCCTTTTGGGCCACCCCCGCCTCGGTGGGATACGGCCGGTGTGTTGAAAGAAAGAATAATAATAATAATAATAATATTGTATAATAATAATAGTACGTATAATAATATAATACAATAAGAATAATAATATACATATAGTAATAATAATACATATAGTAATAATAATACATATATATAATAATAATGTACTACATAATAATAATTATAATACAGTGGACCCTTGCCTAACGATGGCATCGCATAACGTTAAATCCGCCTAGCGATACATTTTAACAAAAATTTTGCCTCGCCTAGCGCTAAAAAACTCGCTCAATGCGATTCGTCCGAGACGCGTCCACGTGCGGCCTGAGCCAGCCTCACTTGTTCCGTGGGTGGCAGTGTTTACAAGCCAGCCTCTGCAGTCACATCCAAGCATACAATCGAAACATTTCGTATTATCACAGCGTTTTTAGTGATTTCACCTGCAAAATAAGTGACCATGGGCCTCAAGAAAGCTTCTAGTGCCAACCCTACAGGAATAAGGGTGAGAATTACTATGGATATGGAGAAATAGCAAAATAGCAAGGGTCACCCCGATCCATAAAGGAGGAGACCACACAGACTTGAATAACTATAGACCAATATCCAACTTACACCCTCTCTCTAAAATCTTTGAAAAATTAATCCATAAGCCTATCTATTCCTACCTCATCTCCCACAACATACTCAACCCAGGTCAATTTGGGTTCAGGCCTAATAAAATACTAATGATGCTATTACCACATGCTAGAACATATTTATAACAGCAATAGAGAAAAAAGAAGTCCCACTGGGGATCTTCATTGACTTACGTAAAGCTTTTGATACAGTTGACCACGACTTGCTCCACATAAAATTGCCGCATTATGGTATAAGAGGGCACTCCCTCAACTACCTAAAGTCATACCTCAGCAACAGAAGCCAATATGTGTACACAAATAGGGCAAACTCTTCCGCACAGCCAATTACAGTTGGTGTCCCACAGGGAAGTGTCCTAGGCCCTCTTCTCTTTCTCATATACATAAATGACCTACCAAGTGCATCGCAACTACTCAAACCCACACTATTTGCAGATGACACTACATATGTCTACTCTCACCCGAGCCCAGTCATGCTAGCCAATACTGTAAATACCGAATTACAGAAAATATCAACCTGGATGAGGACCAACAAACTTACTCTAAACATTGACAAAACCTACTACATTCAGTTTGGTAACAGAGCTACAGATGTGTCTCTTAACATAATGATAAATGGATCACCTATCACAAAACTCACAGAGGGAAAATTCTTAGGAATCCACCTTGATAATAGACTCAAATTTGAAACATATATACAACAAATTTCCAAAAAAAATTCCAAGACCGTAGGCATACTATCGAAGATACGGTACTATGTTCCACAGTCAGCCCTCCTGGCCCTATATCACTCACTTATTTACCCCTATTCCACCTATGGAATTTGTGCATGGGGCTCAACAACAATAAACCATCTCAGACCACTAATCACCCAACAAAAGGCTGCAGTCAGAATGATAACAAATTCCCACTACAGACAACACACTCCACCAATATACAAAACTCTAAACCTACTCACAATACTAAACATCCATACTTATTACTGCACCTACTACATACATAGAACACTTAACTCTGACATAAACATTCCCCTCAAACATCTCCTTACCAACCTCAACAGAACACATGACCATAACACAAGGCACAGATCACTCTTTGATGTTCCTCGTGCCCATCTCATGCTATGCAAAAACTCAATGCACATAAAAGGCCCTAAAATCTGGAATTCATTACCTGTGAATATAAAAGAAACACTGTCTGTTTATAAATTCAAGTCTCTTCTCAAAAATCACTTACTCACCCACAACTAAATAAATACTGAATAATTGTATCTTATAAATTGTATCTCATATATGTATCTCATTATTGAATCTCATAAATGCCAACCTGTGACCCAATCAAACTTTGTTACTATTTAACTTCATTACCTAACAGAATACTCCATTCTACTGATTACACAGCAACACAGTAAATGACCATATGACCTGTCTTTGTAATACTCATTTGTACTAAATTGTTATCTGTTTTACAATAATTTTTGCACCACTGAATATATCATTGCTTAGTTAATCTTAAGTTAATTTTAAGCCTGCCCATAATGCTCTGCATACAAGGGGCTTTGGCAAGCTGCACTTTAATAATTGTATTCCTTGTACTTCTCTGTATCATGTTCAAATTAATAAATAAATAAATAAATGAAAGTGGAGTGCGTGTCTCCGAGCTGGCCAGGTTGTATAGTAAACCCCAATCAACCATCGCTACTATTGTGGCCAAGAAAACGGCAATCAAGGAAGCTGTTCTTGCCAAAGGTGCAACTTTGTTTTTGAAACAGAGATCGCAAGTAATAGAAATGTTGAGCGACTGTTATTGGTGGGATAAACAAAAAACAGTAGGAGAAGCATCTCTCAAGCGATCATATGTGAAAAAGGCTAGGAAGTTGCATGAGGATTTAATCAGAAAAATGCCTGCAACTAGTGGTGATTTGAGTGAATTTAAGGCCACAAAGGTTGGTTTGAGAGATTTAAGAATCGTAGTGGCATACAGTGTTTTAAGGCATGGTGAGGCTGCCAGTTCGGACCACAAAGAGGCTGAAAAATATGCGAAATGAATTCAAGGAGTACATAGACAGTGAAGGACTGAACCTGAACAAGTGTTTAATTGTGACGAAACGGGCCCCTGTTTTGGAAGAAAATGCCAAGCAGGACCTACATTACTGGGGAGGAAAAGGCACTCCCAGGACTAAGCCTATGAAAGACAGGCTTACTCTGTTGATCGTGCCAATGCTAGTGGTGATTGCAAAGTGAAGCCTTTATTGGTGTATCACTCTGAAACTTCCCGAGCATTCAGGCAAAAGAATATCCTCAAGGCTAATTTGTGTATGCTGTGGAGGGCAAACAGTAAGGCATGGGTCACTAGGGACTTTTTCTATGACTGGTTACACCATGCATTTGCCCCCACTGTGAAAAATTACCTAATTGAAAATAAATTTGACCTTAATGGCCTCCTGGTATTAGACAATGATCCTGGTCATCCTTCAGACGTGGCAGAGCAACTTTCTGCAGACATGAGCTTCATTAAGGTCAAGTTTTTGCCTCCTAATACCACTCCTCTCCTGCAGCCCATAGACCAGCAGGTCATTGCAAACTTCAAAAACTGTACACAAAAGCTCTGTTTGAAAGGTGCTTTGTAGTGACCTCAGAACCAATTGACTCTAAGAGAGTTTGGAGAGATCACTTTAATATCCTCAATTGTGTAAACCCTTATAGGTAAGGCTTGGGGGGGAGTGACTAAGAGGACCTTGAACTCTGCTTGAAGAAACTGTGGCCAGAATGTGTAGACAAAAGGATTTTGAAGGATTTGGGGGCTAACCCCGAGAAGATAGCCAGTTGAGGAATCAATTGTGGCATTGGGGAAGTCCTTGGGGTTGGAGGTTGAGTGGGAAGGATGTGGAAGAGTTGGTGGAGGAGGACAATGAAGAACAACCACTGATGAGCTCTAGATCATCTTCATCAGCATGAGGCCACACCCGAGGAACTGCTTTGGAGGAGGGGATAGAGAAATTGAAGAAGTTGCCTACTTCTAAGATTAAGGAAATCTATGCAATGTGGCTTAAAGTGCAAAACTTTTATGGATGATAATCACCCTGACACAGCTACTGCAAGCCGTGTTGGCAACTGTACACTGACAATGTTGTGAAACACTTTAGAAATGTCATAAAGGAACGGGAGGTACAGGCCCCTATGGACAGATTTTTTGCGACAGAAGTCCAGTGACTCGAAGCTGGTCCTAGTGGCATTAAAAGAACAAGGAAGAAACCCCTGGAAAAAGACTTGCTACCTCAAGTCCTAATGGAAAGGGATTCCCCTTCTAAACACTAAGAAAAATCAACACTCTCCCCTCCTCCCATCCCATCAATCATCCCCAGATCTTCAATAAAGGTAAGTGTCATGTAACTGTGCATGTCTTCTTCAGTTTGTATTAAAATTAATATTTCATGTGGTAAAATTTTTTTTTCAAACTTTGGGGTGTCCTGCACGGATTAATTTGATTTCCATTATTTCTTATGTAGAAAATTAACTCGACTAACGATAATTTCGATTAACGATGAGCTCTCAGGAACGGATTAATATCGCTGGTCGAGGATCCACTGTATATTACTAAATATAAAAGTTGAAACTTTCATTTTTCCTTTTGGGCCACCCCGCCTCGGTGGGATACGGCCAGTGTGTTGAAAGAAAGATGTATAATAATAATACGTATAATAATAGTACAGTGGACCCCCACATAACGATATTAATCCGTTCATGAGAGCTCATTGTTATGCGAAATTATCGTTATGCGAATGAATTTTCCCCATAAGAAATAATGGAAATCAAATTAATCCGTGCAAGACACTCAAAAGTATGAAAAAAAAAATTTTACCACATGAAACATACATTTTCCTACACACAAAGAGAAGGATACATGCACAATAGTAGAGTAGTACATGCACATATATATTGTGCATGTACTACTCTACAAATGAAAATAAATGACACTTACCTTTATTGAAGAGCAGCAATGACTGATGAGACACTGTGTCCTGGGAGTGCCTTTTCCCTCCTGAGTACGTAGGTCCTGTTTGGCATTTTCTTCCAGAACGGGCCCTTATCACACTGTGTATGCCACTACGATTCTTAAATCCTCAAACCAACCTTTGCTGGCTTTAAATTCCCCCAAATATGAGCACTAGTTCCAGGCATTTTTCCCTGTTCACCTAGGTTTTAGTCGACTGGTGTGGGTTGCATCCTGGGAGACAAGATTAAGGACCCCAATGGAAATAAGTTAGAGTCCTCGATGATGCACTAACTTTCTTGGGTTACCCTGGGGGGCTAACCCTCTGGGATTAATTGTTTCTCAGTAATTGTTTCACGTTAAGCCACACCAACAACACTCTCTCCACATCTTCGAGAATACAGCTGACGGTGGTGCAGCAACAACAACAGCTGTGGTGCAGCTGACCATGGTGCAGCAGCAGCTGGGTGCAGCAACAGTGACTGGTCCAATTTATCAGCTGACCTGGTGCAGCAGCAGCAGCTGACGTGGTACGATAGTATTTATCAAACCCTTTTTACCACAGGGTTGGGACTAGAAGCTTTCTTTGGGCCCATGGTGCTTATTTAGCAGTTACAAGCACTATAAATAATGGAATAATAAAAAAATGTATCGAATGTATGCATGCAACCGGCCACCCTGGCTTGTAAACATTGACGGCAAAAGGGAGGCGCTCAGGGTGGGCGGACAGGTTCGGGACAGGTTCGGGACGAGTCATGTTCAGAAACAGCTGATGGTGCAACAGCAGCTGACCGTGGTGCAGCAGCAGCTTTACTGATCCAGCAACAGCTGACTGGTCCAGCAACAGCTGACGGGCCAGGGAACAGCTGACTGATCCAAACAACAGCTGACTGATCCAGCAACAGCTGACTGATCCAGCAACAGCTGACTGTCCAGCAACAGCTGACTGGTCCAGCAACAGCTGACTGGTCCAGCAACAGCTGAATGATCCAGCAACAGTGACTGGGCCAGCAACAGCTCTCTGGTCCAGCAACAGCTGACTGGTCCAGCAACAGCTGACTGATCCCGCAACAGCTGACTGATCCAGCAACAGCTGATGGTCCAGCAACAGCTGACTGGTCCAGCAAAAGCTGACTGACCAGCAACAGCTGATGATCCAGCAACAGCTGAACTGGTCCAGCAACAGCTGACTGATCCACAACAGCTGACTGGTCCAGCAACAGCTGACTGGTCCAGCAACACTGACTGATCCAGCAAACAGCTGACTGATCCAGCAACAGCTGACTGATCCAGCAACAGCTGACTGGTCCAGCAACAGTTGACTGATCCAGCAACAGCTGACTGGTCCAGCAACAGCTGACTGATCCAGCAACAGCTGACTGATCCGCAACAGCTGACTGATACGCAACAGCTTGATTGTGGTGCAGCAGCAGCAGCTAACTGATCCAGCAACAGCTGACTGGTCCAGCAACAGCTGATCGTGGTTTCAGCAGCAGTGACTGATCCAGCAACAGCTGACTGGTCCAGCAACACTGTTGTGGTGCAGCAGCAGCTGAAATGATTCAGCAACAGCTGACTGGTCCAACAACAGCTGATCGTGGTGCAGCAGCAGCTGACTGATCCAGCAAAAAGCTGACTGGTCCAGCAACAGCTGACTGATCCAGCAACAGCTGATCGTGGTACAGCAGCACTAACTGATCCAGCAACAGCTGATCGTGGTGCAGCAGCAGCTGACTGATCCAGCAACAGCTGATCGTGGTGCAGCAGCAGCTGACTGATTCAGCAACAACTGACTGGTCCAACAACAGCTGATCATGGTGCAGCAGCAGCTGACTGATCCAGCAACAGCTGACTGGTCCAGCAACAGCTGACTGATCCAGCAACAGCTGATCGTGGTACAGCAGCAGCTAACTGATCCAGCAACAGATGATCTGTGGTGCAGCAGCAGCTGACTGATCCAGCAACAGCTGATCGTGGTGCAGCAGCAGCTGACTGATCCAGCAACAGCTGACTGGTCCAGCAACAGCTGATCGAGGTGCAACAGCAGCTGACTGATCCAGCAACAGCTGACTGATCAAGCAACAGCTGACTGTGGTATGATAGTATTTCTCACCCTTTTTACCACTGGGTTAGCACTAGAGGCTTTCTTGGGGCCCATGGTCACTTATTTTGCAGATGAAATCACCAAAAACGCTGTAATAATACGAAATGTTCCGACTGTATGCTTGGATGTTACCGCGGAGGCTGGCTTGTAAACACTGCCACCGGCGGAACATGTGAAGCTGGCTCAGGCCGCACATTAGAAGCGTCTCGGACGAATAGCGTTGAGCGAGTTTTTTAGCGGTATGCGAGGCAAAATTTTAGTGATAAAATGTATCGGTATGCGGATTTAACATTATGAGATGCCAACGGTATGCGAGGGTCCACTGTATAATATAATACAATAATGATGATAATAATAATAATAATAATAATAATAATAATAATAATAATAATAATATACAGTGGACCCCCGGTTAACGATATTTTTTCATTCCAGAAGTATGTTCAGGTGCCAGTACTGACCGAATTTGTTCCCATAAGGAATATTGTGAAGTAGATTAGTCCATTTCAGACCCCCAAACATACATGTACAAACGCACTTATATAATACACTTACATAATTGGTCACATTAGGAGGTGATCGTTAAGCGGGGGTCCACTGTATGTATAATAATAATACATATACAGTTGAACCTCAAATTTCGAACGAATCACTTATCGAACTCTTCGAAAATAGAATCCTTATTTCGAACCAACTTCGTCCCTATTATCGAACTCGCCCCTATTTTCGAACCGCCAAGCACTGGACATGTCCAGCAGCCAGCTCTGTCCGCGTCCCCATGCAGGCGCCGTGAGCCAGTCTGGTTTAGTTGATGCTTGAGTGAACACTAACCTGTGCTCTCATTCAAACATTTTACGATTATTTCATTGTGTTTAGTGCTTGCGGGACTGTGAAATAAGCTACAATGGGCCCAAAGAACATTGCTATGGTACCCCTGTGGTAAGAAAGTGAGAAACACCATAGATGTGAAGAAGGAAAATACATTAGTGAATGATGTCCAAATGTTTGTGGAGAAGTACCACCCTGAGCAAGCTGAAACAACCCATCTTTGCAACAAGTCATTGACAGAACAGCCCAATTTTGGGGAAAAAATTCCTTTGAAGGGGGCACCAGAAACAGGGGAAATGTCGACAGTTTTTGTGAGAAAAGGGGCCCAGTGACTCTCAACGGGTCCTAGGGCATTAAAAGACCAGAAAAAGGGAAGAAAACCAAAGAGGGGGTTTTGATACTTGAAGTCCTCAGGGAGGGGGGATTCCCCTTTCCCAAACACTAACACCAACTCCCCCCTTCCTCCCCCCTATTTTCCCAGATGCCATCACAAAATCTTAAATAGGGGGAAAGTAAAAATGTTTTTTATATTTTTTTTTAAAAATTTATTAAAAATTTAATTGAACACTAAAACGGGGAAACCCTTTGAAAATCGAACGTACCAAATATCGAACTTTTTTCGAAAATAAAAACCTTTTTTTGGGGGGGGGGAAAAAATGTTCCCAAAAAACGAACGCGTTTCAAATTTGGGGGACCGCCCGGGTAGGGGCCCGGTCCGCTGGCCCCTCTGTCCGCGCCCCCCGTGCGACACCGTGGCAGTCTAGCTTTTTTTATGCTTGAGTGAACACTAACCGGGCGCTCTCATTCACAAAATTTTACGATCATTTCGTTTTTGTTTAGTGCTTGTGGGACTGTGAAATAACTCCCTTGGGCTCAAAAAAACTTGTTTGTGGCCCCCTGTGTAAAAAAAGTGAGAAACCCCCCACAGATGGGGAAGAAAGAAAAAATACAGAATTGAGATGGTGTGAGATTGTTGACTTCCAGTGTAGGGAAAAACAAGTCGACCATCATTTCTATCCGGGAAAAAAAGAACAAATAAAGGAAGCTGATGTTGCGAAAGGTTTTAAAATTTTTCCCCAAAAAAAAAGCCCCACAAAAAGTTAAAGAGGTTGAGAAGTTGTTGGGGTGTGGATCAAGGTAAAGAGATTGCAGGTGATATGTTTAGAGACGATTATTTGAAAAAAAGGGAAAAGGAAGTTGATGCGATCGGGTACAGAAAATCCGGAACCCAGTGCGATAGTGAATTTAAGGCCAGCGGGCGGTTTGGAGATTTAAAAATTTGTAGTGGCATACACAATGTTGAAAGACATGGAAAACAGCCAATTCAGAAAACGGGCACTGAGGGTTTGTAGGGGATTTTAAAGGGGGGTACATAGACAGTGGAGAATTCAAACCTGAACAAGTGTTTAATTGTGACGAAACAGTTTTTTTTTTTGGAAGAAAATCCCAAAAAGGACCTTCATCAAAGGGGGAAAAAGGCACTGCCAGGACACAAGCCAAATGAAAGACAGGCTTACACTTCTGTTCTGTGCAAATGCTAGTGGTGATTTTAAAGTGAAGCCTTTATTTGTATCATTCAAAAACCCAGTGTGTTTAAGAAAAACAATGTCTTTAAGAACAAGTTGTGTGTCTTGTGGAAAGCTAATCATAAACCCATGGGTCACAAGCCCAAATTTCAAAGAGTGGGTCAGTGAAGTGTTTGGCCCCAGTGTGAAAAAATACCTCCAGGAAAAGAAATTGCCCACTCAAGTGCCTCCTGTTAATGGACAATGCTCCTGCTCATCCTCCAAACTTATTAAACCTCTTGTCTAAGGACTTCAGTTTTATAAAAGTGAAGTTCTTGCCTCCTAACACCACTCCTCTCCTCCACCCCATGGACCAGCAGGTCATTTCTAACTTCAAAAAACTCGACCCCAAAAGCAGTTTTGAAAAGTGCTTTGAAGTGACCACAGACACTAAGTTGACCCTAAGAGATTTTCTGGAGGAATCACTTCAACATCTACAATCCATAAGCCTTAAGGTAAGGCTTGGGATGGAGTGACTTCCAGGACTTTGACTCTGCTTGGAGACAATTGTGGCCAGTTTGTGTCCAAAAGAGGATTTTGAAGGGTTTGAGGTTTGCCCCTGACCTGACCCTGACCCAGACCCAGCTCACCCTCTGCCTGTTGTGGACTCTATTGTGGCATTGGGAACACCCTGGGGTTGGAGGTGAGTGGTGAGGATGTGGAAGAGTTGGTGGAGGACCACAGGGAAGAGCTAACCACTGAAGAGCTGCAAGAGCTTCATCTGGAGCAGTATCAGACCACAGTTTGGGAACTTGCTTCAGAGGAGGAGGAAGAGGGAGTGGATGAGGTGGCCTTCTTCAAAGATTAAGGAGATTTGTGCCAAGTGGAATGATGTCCAAATGTTTGTGCAGAAGAACCATCCTGAGCAAGCTGAAACAAGCCATCTTTGCAACAAGTTCAGTGACAGAACCATGTCCCATTTTAGGGAAATGTTAAAGAGGCACCAGAAACAGAGGACTGTGGACAGTTATTTTGTGAGACGGGGGTCTATTTGACTCTAAAGGGTGGTCCTAGTGGCATTAAAAGACAGAGAAGGGAAGTAACCCAAGAGAGGGCTTTACCTGAAGCCCCTAATGGAGGGGGATTCTCCTTCCAAACACTAACCCCAACTCCCTTTTCTCCTCCTCCCTATCTTCCAGATGCCATCACCAATCTTCAATAAAGGTAAGTAAAAATGTTATTTTATATTATATGTATGTTTTACATACATATAAAATAACACATATAAAATAATACATACTATTTTTTTTTTATTATCACACTGGCCGATTCCCACCATCATTCACTCCATCTTGCCCTTCTGGCAAGACAGTGATGGAGTGAATGATGGTGAAAGTTTTTCTTTTTCGGGCCACCCTGCCTTGGTGGAAATCGGCCAGTGTGATAATAAAAAAAAAAAATAGTATGTATTATTTTATATGTATGTTATTTTATATGTATGTAAAACTGTAATTAATCTCTATAAAATGTATTTTTTGTGTGAATATTTTTGGGTTTCTGGAACAGATTAATTGTATTTCCATTATTTCTTATGGGAAATATTGATTCGAATTTCAGACTTTTCAAAATTAGAACTAGCTCCTGGACCGGATTAAGTTCGATTTTTGAGGTTCCACTGTATTTGTTGAGTGTATGTAAAACTAATTAATCTCTATAAAACGTATTTTTTGGGGGGGAATATTTTTTGGTTTCTGGAACAGATTAATTGTATTTTCATTATTTCATATGGGAAATATTGCTTCACTTTTCAGACTTTTCGAATTTAGAACTAACTCCTGGAATGGATTAAGTTCAATATTTGAGGGTCCACTGTTATAAATAAGCCATATAGATGATTTAGCAAAATTATTCATGAAATAAAAAAAAAAAAAAAAAAAAAAAGTATTTTGCCCGGTCTCCAGAACTAAACTCGTTCCACCTACGGCCGCCCATACCACCACATGAATGATATATTTTATTACATTGTAAGAGTTATATCAGTGTACGACTTAATTTCACCGTAAAAACAATAGGGGCACCAAATAACTCCATTTTTTTTTTGTTAGTTTTATATTATACCAATCATTTAGCTTCTTGTTATTTGTTTAGCAGAATTAAAATAACACAAGCAATTATAAATGAATCAAGGTAGTAGGTTGGTAGACAGCAACCGCCCAGGGAGGTAGCTACCGTCTGCCAAGTGAGTGTTAAAACGACAGCCTGTTAATTTGTTTTTACATGATGGGAGGATTGCTGGTGTCCTTTTTTCTGTCTCATGAACATGCAAGTTTTCAGGTACGGTCTTGCTACTTCTACTTACACGTAGGTAACACTACAATACATGTACAAGCACATAAGACTAAAGACCCCTTGGGTCTTTCTTCTATTATTCTTTCTCAGTTCTTATTTCTGTTTATTTCCTCTTATCTACATGGGGAAGTGGGAACAGAAATATTCCTCCGTAAGCATGCGTGTTGTAATAGAGGCAAATAAAAATGACGGGAGCATGGGGCTGTAACTCTTCTCCTGTAATATATTACTAAATGTAAAAGGAGAAACTTTCGTTTTTCCTTTGGCTCCCGCTCGGTGGGATTACGGCCGGTGTGTTGAAGGAAAGAAGAAGACATTATAAATGAAACACTATCAGCAAGAAACCCATCTTTACGTTTTCAAATTCTCAATAACAGAGAGGATACAATAATTTCAATCTTAATCTACTACTTTAGAAAGGTTCTTTGGAGTAACGAAATAGTTATCTTTCATAAGTGACATGAATTACCAGATAATGGCAAAGGCAAGTCTTGAGTTAAAGTTTTTGGTTTTAGTTTAAGCTAGGTGCTTTGGGTTGAGACCGTAACCGCGTCAGAGCTAGGTGTGACTCACTCAACTACTTTCATTAGTATGACTTCAGCGCGGCCTGAAGGCGACGCGTGGCCGTCAAATTCTAGAACCAACAATTGGTCACTACAGTTAGTGGTTAACTTCGTAATACCTAACCTATATATTAATATATAATATTAATATTATAGTTATAATAATCATGGGGATAGATATATCTATAATACAATATATACAAAGAGTACTTTTGATTCATTCTGTACCCGATAATAATATATAGTCGAAACGGACTTTATATAGCTAGTAATAAAGTGTTCGCGATATATTATTACAGAACTTATTTTAACCAGGCCTTTCCTTTTATTTTTGTATATAATGGAGTGAAGTTGGGGCGCCGTAACACCTCCCCCTAGTGACTGACGGTCGCCATTGACTTGTAACTCTCTGTGGTGGGTAGATCTGTCATAGTTGCAGAGGTTGTAAACACTAGGACCAGCAGTCCTACATCATTCTCCAGCTTTCTCCACATCATAGTTGGTCATAAAAGTACCGACTCATACTGTAAAAATAAACGGTATATAATAAATTCAAGGCCTAGAGAGGGCATCGCAAATGAGTTTTGTTTTCCTTTTATATGGGAAATGGTAATAGAGAAGGGGTTGAATTCTCAAGCCCAACGAAAGTATTATGGCGTTCTTCGATTTCATGAATTTATGAAGGTCAAAGGATTTATGATCGGAGTACACCGATATCTGATGGCGGAGAAAGATCATAAATATTACATTCAAAATCTAATAGACATACAACGGAGAGCGAAGGCTTCTTTTCTATTAGTGAATAATTAATTTGGTGATTCTTTAACTTAGAGGAAAAATAAGAAACAGTTGTATAGGTCGAATTTTGGGCCTTCTTTAAACAATGCTGGCTCCCAAAGCATAGCATGGCATCTATTTGTATGTGGAGATTGGTTTATTAAATCAGGACCTTAGCAAATACTGGGGAGAGAGGATAGTAATCTTTTTAAACGATTTTAAAGCCATTTCACAGTCCTGGAGTCCATGAAAACTTTGTTTTTGGATGGTTAATTTCAGTTAGTGGAAAAGCTAAATGTGCAAAATCGGACTGAAACCGACGGTAGTAACGGCAACTCTAAAAATCTTGATACGCTTTTCCTATCCTTAGGGGTAGGAAATTCTAAGAGGGCCCTTTACTTTGGCGTTTCAAGGAGCGTCTTCACCTTGTCCAATTCCGAAATTTAAGTGTTTAATTTTCTGTCTGGCCAAACTCACTCTTGGACAAATCTCACTGTAAAATTATGTTTACTTTACAGGCGTAAAACAAGGCTTTTAAGTGTCTAGGAGTTGGGGCCAAACGGTCGCTGTATACGACGAGTCGTCTAAGTAAGCCTTCTACTCGTCCAATCCGCCGTAAGTATGTTTCCAAATTCGGCTGGAACGTAGAAGGCAGCGTACAGAAAGCCGAAGGGGATAAACGCAATACTCGTATAGGCCACAGGTATCGTAAAAGCCCGATATCTCTTGAGCTCTTGGTGACAACGGGACTTGGTAATACCCTCTTAACAAGTCCAATTTACCTGATATACTTAGCCTGGAGCTAGTCTATTAAAGTCGTCAATTTGGGTATTGGAAACCCTTCAGGTACCTGTTACAGCATTGACCTTTCTAAAATCCCGTGCACATGACGGAGGTCCCGTTTGGTTTGGGGGATAGAATGCCTCGGGGATGCCCAAGGGACTGTTACTTGGTTTTATCAAACCGTCTTGTGAGATTAAGAAGTTCACCTTGCCTCTAGTTCACACTTGTTTCTTGGGATCACTCTGTAGGGAGATGTTTGATTGGTTGTAGGTTCTCTGGGTAACAATCGTGCACACCCAACGTACACGGTTTTGGGGACTGTACATCAATCGTGATAGGTGGAGATTTGCTTTAATCTGGGGATTTTATTTCGTGTCTTTGTCACTTCCAGATTTATCAGTAGAGAATTTAAAATTCTTTTAAGGCTGTCAGGCGAATTGTTCAGAAAACTGGTTTTCCTATCATTTCATCCGATCTTATTGGAACCGTCTTGGTTCAGAGGAGTTATAGTTAGAAACTGGTGAAACGATTCCTCGAATAGGGTTTAAAGTTGGTTAATGTGATAGTCCGTTGTGAGTTACTCTTCTTCGGCGTTCTCTTACAAGTAGTCACGGGCACTTAGGGCGACTTCTCGGATTTCTTAAGGACCTTCCAAATTTGGCTGTAGAGCATTGTCCCTGATGAATTCGTTGAACCAGGAGAACTTGATCTTTTGGTTCAAATGATCTGAAGTTTAGTTCGACGATAGTATTCTCTCCTTTCATCTTACTCTGTGCTTGTCGTAAGTTTCTCGGCGGCCAATTCTCTAGCTTAGGCTCAGGCGTTCTTTCATTAAGGTAGGAGAGCTCCTAAAAGTCGGCGTTTTGTTCTTCCCCGGTCACAAGCTTCTTTGAGAAACCAGTCACTGGTCCTCTAAATTTGATGCCCATATAATTAACTCGAATGGCGAAAACTTCAAGTTGTCTTGTTCGCTTTCTCTTAGGGAAACAAGAGTAGTGGAATACCTTCTCCCCATCTTTGGAATACTGTAAACAATAGGACCTATCATAATCTTCAAGTTTGATGGATCCTTTCCCACCACGCCTTGTGTTGGGGTCGGATAGGCCGTCGAGGGGTAAACCGTTCTTGACCCTAAACTGAGCAAGGCTTCCGGAAATAATTTTGATAGTAAAAAATTCGACCTTGATCGATTGAATACTTTCTTGGAAATCCAAAGTGAGAGAAGAACTTAAATCAAGTGCTCTCACTATTAGGCGAGCATTTGTATCCTCCTGAGAGGAACTCTTCCGGTACTGGTAACGGTTGTCCATGATGGTGAACAGGAACTGGTTGCCCTGCGAGTCTTGGGTATAGCGGGCAGGTCACAGGCGATCACCAGACGTGAAAGTGGTTCGCCTGTTACTTGTATAGGTTCACGGCGCAGGTGGTGGATTATGTATGCAGGTTTGCCTACTAGTTGACACACGGAACAGCTTCTTACATTTACCGTTCCACTTCTTCCTTCTTTTTTTGGCCATGTGAAATTTGCTTAGCAATTTTTCTAAAAGTTTCTTTGTCCCAGATGTCCACCTTGAGTCTTGTCAATGAGCAAACTTACATGCTAAATTTCTAAACTGGGTAGCAAGGACCAGTGATGATTCACTTTTAAGAGATACTAGTTTCGTTTTCAGTAAAGCCTTCTCCCAATAGTAGAGCAGTCACTTTCTAAGGGCTTCTTCTACCAACACAGCAGTTCCTGATGTCTAGTAAGGTGGGGTCTATTTGGAGTTCTCTTACTGATCCTCATTCGACGACATATATCTATTTCGGAAACCCACCGACTTAGGAACTGGTATCGGTTCTGGGTGGAATTGTTGGCTTACCTCGAGGCTTTCGTTGGAATATGTCTTTACTCCTACGTCGACGTCGTCCATGATTCCTCCCGATACAACTGAGAACGCGACGTTGGTCCATCGCACGGGTTACTACGCTCAGAGGAAAGAGGGTAGGTTCCGTTCGTCGGGCTTCGATGACGAAATTTTCCTCGTTGGATTTTTCCATACTATGTGGCTCTGTTCCATATTCACTTCTTAGGCTAAGTCATTCCAATCAATAGGTCCTACGGTTTTTATGGGGAAGCTAGTTGGAGAACACTCCGATTGGACGTCCAGCCTGTAAAAATAGGAGTTTCAACATTATCACTTGTACAGGGGTACTCGCGTAGTGGTGCCACCTATAAGCTTCCAACAGAGCGTCGAAACCGTATATGAATCTGGCGGGGGAATGATAACAGTCTTATCTTAATAATGTTAAGTAGGAACCCCGTATCCCTAAGAATTTATTGCAACAACTGGCTATCGGTAATTCTACTTTGCTGGTTTGGAAAAGTAAGGACTCATAGCTCTTGACAACCGTTCGACGATTGATACCGGATTTTGCTTAGGTCAACTAGGAGGATTCTGTTCCTTTTCCTTGGGAAGAGCGTCTACTCTTGTCTCGGACTTCCTTGGATGAGTCCGTAGAGGATATGATTTGCTCGTGGGCAATCTATAGGATGGGACTCCTTTACCGGTCCCTATCACGTTAAAAACATTGTGATTTAAAATTTCCCAGCTTGAACAGTACGAACATTTAATTTTTTCCCATGACCTATTGGTCTATAGGATAGGGGTCGGAGTGAATTTGGAGTTTTCTTCGGGGTTACTTGGTTACACGGGAGTAAAAACGGGTTGGGAGGTCGCTTACCGATAAGGCTTCGCAGGTTCGGGTCTCTTTGCTGGTTTTGTTAAACCTGCTGCTATCAGATTGGTACCAACCTCTGGGGGAAATCTCAAAGTTGTCTGCCAGCGCCGGGCAGAGCCCCTAACAACGTCGTTTGCGGAATGGCCAACAAGATACTGGCGAACTTCCCTCTGGAAATTTTGCATACAAATCTTCTTGTAACATTAAATGCGTTAGATCTTTTAAAAGTCGTGTCCGAGAGAGAAAGCATCTGACACCAACGTTCAAACGCCACTGCTTTCACTCGGGCATTATCTAAATACGTTTGTCTGTTTGCCGTTTCATGGAACGAAAAGCTATTGGTAACTAATAGGGAGCATCGTCATATGTTTTTTTTACTTCTAAAGTAGTTCTTCTTTACTACGTCGTTATGGACATAAAACTCATATGGTAAGGAGGCGACACAAGACTGCGCCTTTCCATATAGAGTTGTGTGACAGCAATGTCGCCATTTGTCTTTGGGCCAGCACATTGAGCTTGCCTGATTCTCAAAAATTTCAAAGAAGATTCATTCTAAGTCCGTGTTCGTTAATACTTAGGTACCATTAGAGCTGCTTTATGCAAGTCAAACCCGGTTACCGTTGCTCTTAACGTTCTTTCTTCCGAGAAAACTCCCTTCTGCTTTGTTTCAAACGAAACCTTTCACAGCCTAAATTCTTACTCGTTTAGAGTCTTCTAGCTTCGATTTCGAGAGTTTTGGTAATAGTAATATGCGTTTATTCTCTCTAGTTGTCCCTCGGACGTGAAATCCCAAGAGGTAATGACACCGAAGGGAATTCGGGCGTTCTTCTCCGGAAGTATTTTGGGGACGAGCACCAGTCTAAAATTATCACGTCATTTGACTGAGGGTTCCGTTCCAACCACCGATCAATACTCGGGGAATGAACGGGGGAGAGTTTGAGACTGGTCTGCTGAGTAGTAAGGCCTTGCTAAACTGGTTTCCAACTTCATTATTTAAGGCAGTTCCCGTCCGTTGGGATTTCTACTTCCTCGAACTGAGAAATTAAACTATCTTCAAATCTAAGTCTGGCATTTGCTTGGGATTTTTTCGGAAATAATCTATCCTTAATTAGGGACCTTAAGAGTCTCTGCGCTATGGTATATATTATAAGGTATATCTAACGTCTAGCTATTTGCCAACACGTCTGTAATTTTAAAGTGTCAAGAGTAGCCTATGTTAATTCATCTAATAATGGGACTTAATTTCTGGATCCATTTTCTTAATTTCTCGCAAGGGTGCTTAATTTGAATTGCAAAACAAATATGTACTTCAGGGGTAAGTAGCTCCGGGACAGACAACCCATTTGTTACGTACTTAATCTTCCCGAACAATAGGGGCACAAATAAATCCATGTTTTTTTTCGTTAGTTTTATTTTATACCAATCATTTTGCTTCATTGGTATTTGGTTTAGCGAATTAAAATAACAACAAGCAATTATAAATGAAACACTATAACAGCAAGAACACCAATATTACGTTCAATTCCTCAATAACAGAGTATGGATAACATAATTTTCAATCAATAATTCTACTCTTTTAGAAGGTCCTAGGTTAACGAAATAGTTATCTTTCATAAGTGACATGTATTACCAGGACTAATGGAAAGGCAAGATCTTGGTATAAAGTTGTATTTTAACGCTAGGAGCTTTGGGTTGAAGACCCCGTACGGTCAGAGCTAGGTGCTGACTATCTACAACTACTTCAGAGTATGACTTCAGCGCGGCCTGAAGGCGACGCGTGCGTCAATTCTTAGAAACACCAATTGGTCATACTAGTACGTGGTACACATTCGTAATACCTAACCAAATATAATATATCATATAATTTATAGTTTATAATAAATCAGGGGAAAGATATAATATAATACAATATTACATACAAAGAGTACTTTTGATTCTATTCGGTACCCGTAATAATATATTAGTCGAAACTGGCTTTATCTAGCTCGTATAAAAGTGGTTCGCGATATCTTATTACAGAATTATTTTAACCAGGCCTTTTATTTTTGTATATAATGGAATGTGACAGTAGGGCGCGTAACAATCTGGTTGATTGTTTATGTTATTTATTTTGTCATATTAGATGAAGTGAGATTTAATAAATAAGCCACAGAGTTGATATAAGCGAAATTCTTGAGGTACAGAAATTCCACTGGAAGGATTAATTGCATTTCATTAAAACCCTTTGAGGGATCGACAGCCCTCTCCGAAAATCTTTCTAGGGTCGGCCAAATTTCAAAAAAAAATTATTTTTTCTTATGAAAAAATAGAGTTTCTTTTTCTATACTTATTGGATAAACAAAAAATATTTAACATCAATTCTACGGAGAATGGATGCATGAAGTTGCAGAAATGAGCCGCGTATGGCTATCAGCGGCAGACTGCCGCTCAACCGGGTAAAACTTTAGTTTACTTGTATTTGAAGGTTTGTTGTTTTTTTTCACTATGTTTATTTTTTCACATAACTTATGTGGCCTATGAGACCAAAGTAAGTGCTATGTACATATATACATGTGGTATACAACACAATAAGAACAAAAACATATATTATCAATATATTGTTTACAAACTTGTTTTACAAAAAACAAACAATACAAAAACATTGGTTTCATTTATTATTGTTCTATAATATATATACCAATATACAGTCACTGAACATATTCCTAATAGTTCTCCAGCATGTGGAACTCTGAACATGGTGTCATACACAATGGTGTTTTATCTTTCTCCTCATTCTATCTCTTTCAATCTGTCTCTCTCTTTTCTATCTTCTGTCTATCTCTGTCTCACAGGTACACATAAATACATGTATACATAGTATAAATTACCTAGGATAACCAAGAAATCCAGACAAAGTGCTATACTCTGCTTGAAGATGTGAGTAAAAGTGATGACACAGTCTTGTGGCTCTCTGAGACAGAGAGCTAGACGGATAGACAGATAGACAGGGAGCTTGACAGACAGACAAATAGACAGACAGAAATGTTAGTGTACCAGTACCAGTGTACTAGTGTTCCCCCCTCCTCCTCCCCCTCTCTGCCTCCCCCTCCTCTTGCCTCCTCCTCCTCTTGCCTCCTCCTCCTCTTGCCTCCTCCTCCTCTTGCCCCCTCCTCCTCTTGCCTCCCTCCTCTTGCCTCCTCCTCCTCTGGCCTCCCCTCCTCTGCCTCCCCCTTTCCCTCCTCCATTCTTGGAACAAGTTTGAAGGCTTGTAGTTCATAATCACTATCATTATCTCCCCAATGCTTCACATCTGAGTCGGGGATTTTGGAAATAGGAGTTTCCTCTTTGATTCTGGTACAACTGAACGTGAACAAGATGGCCAGCACCAGAGGTGGAAGGCTGTGGGTTGTCTGGGTTTTCCTCACTTTTAAACCCATATTATGGTCATTAGTTTGGGTTTAAAAAACCTCACCAGAACCTTGAAACTCATCTTCACTGTCACTTCCCTCTGTATTAGAACTGTTTACTGGGGAACAAAAGTGTCCCAATTTTGCCGAGGAGTGAGGAAAATTCTTACCACAGGGCACGGTGGAAATTGTGTACTATGATGGCATTCCCACAATGCACCACTGGGTCCCAGATTTTTTTCCTACTGCGAACACCCACCACACAGACCCATTCTCTCACATCTAGGCTCATCAGCCTTTTCCTGTGAGATTTGAGGCCGCTAGAATTTATGCGTACTAGTACGACAAAAACCCCTACGCGTAAGACGTACTAGTACGACCAAAACCCTCAAAGGGTTAATTTAAATGAGGAAAACTGACTCTGCAAACGAGCAAATCCAGTTGCAAGCAAGGTCATGGAGCAGATTAAACTCGCAAGTAGAGGTTCCACTGTATTTTATTCATTCTAGAGTATATATCAGGTTTCTATGTTATTTACATTGTTTGTTGTGTCATATTAGATGAACTGTGATGGATAAATAAGCCATATAGATGATATTAGCGAAATTATTCAAGAAGTATTTTGTCTGGTCTCCAGACAAACTCTTGTCCGCCATCGACACTGCCCATACCACTACATGAATTACATATTTCATTCATTTTAGAGTATATATATCAGGTTTCTATGTTATTTATATTGTTTATTATGATGAAGTGAGATAGATAAATAAGCTGTAGAGTTGATATTAGCGAAATTATTGAAGCACAGAATTCCACTGGAACGGATTAATTGCATTTCAATTAATTTAAATGAGGAAAATTGACTCTGTAAACGAGCAAATCCAGTTGCGAGCAAGGTCATGGAACGGATTAAACTCGCAAGTAGAGGTTTCACTGTACCATGTCTGGTATGCGGGGAAGTACCCTGGCTGGTGGGTGGGGAAGTACTCTGGCTGGTATGCGGGGAAGTACCCTGGCTGGCGTGTGGGGAGGTACCCTGGCTGGTATGTGGGGAAGTACCCTGGCTAGTATGTGGGGAAGTACTCTGGCTGGTGTGTGGGGAAGTACCCTGGTTGGTGTACATAAAAAAGCAGGAACACTGCAGCAGACCTGTTGGCCCATACTACCACCATCACTATCATCCTCTACCACCACCACTTTCGTATCTTGGGCTGAGAGGTTGAGCTACAAACTTTTCCTTGAATTCTATAGTGTTTCTCACCCTCTTTACCAAAGGGCAGGCACTAGAAGCTTTCTTTGGGCTCATGGTGGCTTATTTAGCAGTTACAAGTACTAAAAACAATGGAATATAAAATGTATCGCATGTATGAGTGGAATCGTCCTCACTGGCTTGTAAACAATGGCACACTGGCTATACATGGAGTGTCCAGGCACTCACTCTGCGCGGACACGTTCTGGACGAATGACTTTACTGAGTTCTTTGTCGTTAACTGAGCCAATATTTTGACGCAAAAACGTGTCGATATCTGATTTTTACATTATCTGATGACGTTGTTAACTGAGGATCCACTGTATTTAGCATTAAAATCCATAAAAAATTATATATTGCCACGAAAAAAAACAAAAAAAATTCTACGAATTTGTGGTGATTTCCACAAACAATTATTAGTTAGGTTCTAAGGAAAAATCAGTGAATTACTGAATCCACAAATTCGTGGGGGTCCACTGTATACCCTTTCTTCATTTATTCAGACTTCCCATAATAAATATATTCACCACCAACTATAAACTAGGGACGAAAATGTTTTCAGCTAAGTAATGTGTGTGCTGTATATACAGTGGACCCCCGGTTCCTGAAGTCATTGGTATCCGAAGCATTATATCGCAAAAAATTTGCCTCGGTTCCTGTTACAAAACCCGGTATGCGATACGATTCGTACGAGGCGTGTCCACGTGTGGCCTGAACTGCCCAGTGTGTGCCAGTGTTTACAAGCCAGCCAGTGTGCGCGCATGTAAGGATACATTCGGTACATTCCATATTATCACTGCTTTTGGTGCTTGTTTCTGCAAAATAAGTCACCATGGGCCCCAAGAAAGCTTCTAGTGCCAACCCATCGAGACCAAGGGTGCTAATGATTATTGAAATGAAGAAAGAGATAATTGCAAAGTATGAAAGTGGGAGTGCGTGTGTCGGACTGGCCAAGTTGTATAGTAAATCCCAATCAACCATCTCTATTATAGTGAGGAGGAAAACAGCAATCAAGGAAGCTGTTCTTGCAAAAGGTGCAACCGTGATTACAAAACAGCGATCGCAAGTGTTAGAAAATGTTGAGAGACTGTTATTGGTGTGGATAAATGAAAAACAGATTGCAGGAGATAGCATCTCTCAAGTGATCATTTGTGAAAAGGTTAGGCAGTTGCATGAGGATTTAATTAGAAAAATGCCTGCAACTAGTGGTGATGTGAGTGAATATAACCCCTTCAGGGTCCAAGGCCAAAATCTGAAGTGGTGCCCCAGTGTCCAAGAATTTTCCAAAAAATAATTTGTTATTTTTTCTTATGAAATGGTAGAGAATCTTTTTGTGAAGGTAATAAAACAAAAAGTACGAAATTTGATGGAAAATTGACGAAATTCTGCTCTCGCGAATTCTGATGTGTCAGCGATATTTATGAATCGGCGATTTTGCTGACTTTGACTCCCATTTTAGGCCAATTACATCATTCCAGTCGACCAAATTCTTAGCTATTTCACTAGTATTACTTCTATTCTATCGATTGGACAAGAAATCGTCAAGTCAACTGTTTCAACTACAAAATAAAGTGATCGGAAATTGGTAATTTGGCCAATTTAACACAAAGTTCAAAATATTCCAATTTCAAAATAGCGTCCAGAATAAACAATGTAGGCATTCCTGGCACTAAACTAACATTTCCCCGGTTCATTAGTTACGTTTTGAGACTTTACAAATAAACCCCTTTTTTGATTTTTTATTCACATAATGAATTTTTATTCACACCAAAAAATAGAAGATTTATGTTATGCAATATTGTAATATTTGTATAAAATATCATCACCACATTTGTGAATGTATATTAGACGTGTGAGGTCGTTTTTTTACTCTTGAAACATGCAAAAATTTAACATTTCCGCTACTTTGAGCCCCGTTTCAAGCCATTTTCAGTGCTAAAACAATCAAAATCATCTCTATTTCTGTAATATGTCTTCCATTCTTCAAATGAGACCAAGAAATTGCAAATACAACTAAAAAAAAGCATACGAAAAAAAACACTGCAAAGTTGCTTTTTTAAATCGAAAATCATGGTTTCAGTTTTTTTTCTCTCATTATACACAGTGTGCTGCAGGATTTGTTTTATGTGGTGCACACATACCACATAGATGTATTCTCTCATATCTAGGCCCAAGTGTGCCACTCACAGTTTATCAGAGTGAGCTGAGCTCATGACGTAGATCTACGGTTTGGACCCTGAACGTAAAGCCATAGATCTATGGGACGGACCCTGAAAGGGTTAAGGCCAGCAAAGGTTGGTTTGAAAGATTTAAGAATCATAGTGGCATACATAGTATGATGAAAATCACCCTGACACAGCTACTGCAAGCCATGTTGGCAACCTGTACACTGACAATGTTGTGAACCACTTTAGGAAAGTCATAAAGGAACGAAAGGTACAGGCCTCTATGGACAGATATGTTGTGCGACAGAAGTCCAGTGACTCTCAAGCTGGTCCTAGTGGCATTAAAAGAAGAAGGGAAGTAACCCCAGAAAAGGACTTGCTACCTCAAGTCCTAATGGAGGGGGATTCCCCTTCTAAACATTAAAAACTTCGACACTCTCCCCTCCTCTCATCCCATCAATCATCACCAGAGCTTCATTAAAGGTAAGTGTCAATTATTCTATTGTTATTATTGTTATTGTAATTATTCTATTGCATTAAACTTAATATTTCATGTGGTAAAAGTTTTTTTTTTTTTTCATACTTTTGGGTGTCTTGCACGGATTAATTTGATTTCCATTATTTCTTATGGGGAAAATTGATTCGCTTTCCGATAATTTTGTTTTACGATGAGCTCTCAGGAACGGATTAATAACGTGAACCGGGGGTCCACTGTACATTTTTTAGGTGTAGCTCGACTGCTCACTTAATATATGATAGTGTAACATGTTATCAGGCTTTTAGATGCATTTTAAAGTGAAAAAAGGCTGTCTCTCACTTTACAGAGATTTTTGTGTTACAACAGTAGCCCAGAACCTAACCTGCTGTTTAAGAAGGACCCTCCTGTACTTTTTTTTTCACTATAGAAGTGACTGCTGGGCTTTTCTGTCTCATGAACAAATAAGATGTCATGTATATCTTGCATATCTTCACTTACACTCAGTTTACTTATCTTTACAGTGTTTCTTGAGACTGCTGATGCTTGCACAATTTCCTTTCTAATTGAGGCAGCTTGGCACTTTGCTATTTCTATGAAGAGAAATAAATAGAGCAAAAAAAATAATTTGCAAGATTCAAAGGCACAATAAGAAAACAGTTAACTAATATATCTCAGGCTTTCTCTGAGCATATCTGCTGTAGTCTGTTTTATATACAGGACGGCCCCACTTATACAGCAGGCTAGGTTCTGGACTACTACCACTGTTAAGTGAATTATAGCATTTTTTTTTTAACTTCAATAACATATATTATTAAAGCCTGGATACATTGTTTACACTATTATATTAGTGAGCAATACAGGCACAGGCCTAAAAAATGCATATACAGTACACACATTCTTACCTTAAAATTCTTTTTGTCCTTAGTCTATAGTGAGTGGCCAAATAATTTTTGTAGTAAGTCTGAAATCAATGAAGAATGGGTAATCGAAAATGCTGTTATTGTGAAATGCAGTAAAGTGAAGTGCTGTAAGCGAAGGCCTGGGTGTGCCATGCCGACATGACAACTTATTTTAGCTTTACACCACATATTTCAATATATAATAATATCCTATTTTCATTTTATGCTTTTTAGTATTATTACAGGAAAAGGGGTTATAGCCATTGTTCCTGGCATTTTTAGTTTGAATTTTAAACACACACACATGGCTTACAGAGGTAAGTTTCTTATTCCACTTACCCATGGATAAAATCAAAGAAAACTCGATGAGTGTGTATATATAACCTGTCGTGTAATGTGGTAGTGTGACCTAACTGTAAGTAGAAGTGCAAGCGTACCTGTTTCCAGCATGTTTATGAGACAGAAAAAGAGACCACCAGCAATCTACCATCATGTAAAACAGTTAAGGTTTCTGTTTCAAGTCACCTGGCAGGCGATAGTACCTCCTGGGTGGTTGCTGTCAATTGTTTTAGATAAAGTAAAATTGAATATCAAATTGGGGATCGAGTATGAGTAGTTTAGTATGGAAGAAGTGGAATGTTTTCAGATTAGTGGGAGTTGACATGTCAGAGGATGGATTTATGAGAATGAGGTTAATATAGAATTGATGAAGGAAAAAAAGGCTAGTGGTGCGATGAGGTATATGTGGAGACAAAAAACATTATTATGGAGGCAAAGAAGGGTAATAGTTATTGAAAGATAGGTTTAGTACCAACTATTAATATGGATGTGGAAGCTTGGGTTGTAATGCTGCACGAGGAGGCGGTGGAGGCAGTGGGATGTCCTGTCTAAGGGCATGTGGTGGTGTAAAATATTATGGAAGGAAAATCTGAGAGTGTTGGAATAGAGAAAAAGGTGTGGAGTTAATAAAAGTATTAGTCAGAGGGCTGAAGAGGGGTTGTTGAGGTGGATTTGGTCATTTAGAGAGAATGCGATCAAATAGTAGATGACATTGAAAAGCAGATAAATCTGTTAAGGGAAGGAAGGCGGGGGTAGCGGTTGGGGTTGTCCTTGAAAAGGCTGGAGTAGAAGAGGAGGTCAAGGAGGTTTTGTGGGCGAGGGGCTTGGGACTTCCAGCAAGCATTGGCAGGAGTGTGTTAGATAGGTTGTTAATGGAGACGAATGGTATTGGGACCTGATGAGACTGCTGGAGTGGGAGCAGGGTAATATTTAGTGAAGGGATTCTGGTATACCGATTTTTTTTATATATGCCGGACTTGAGTTACTGGAAATGGGAAGTCAAGCATGCACGTTAACCCACCTTTCTGGGTTTCGGCCGTACTATGTAACAGCTTACGACACCAGGGTTTTTTGACGTACTTAGTACGCCTTATAATTCTAGCGCCCTCAAATCATTGAGAGTAAATCTGGTTAGACCTACATATGAAAGGAATGGGTCTATGTGGTCATGTGTGCGCAGTATTAAAAAATCCTTGCAGCACACAGTGCGTAATGAGTAAAAAAAAATCCTTTGACGGTGTGTTTTTATATTAAATAGCAACTTTGTTACTGTATTTTGTAATAGTATTTGTGTTTTATTCTAGCTTTCTTTGGTCTCATTTATTTTGAATAGAAGACATATTACAGAAATTGAGATGATTTTGATTTGATTTTACAATGAAAAGTACTCTTGAAATTTGGCTCAAAGTAGCAGAAATGTTCGATTTCTCTACCAATGTTCAAAAGTAAAACAAATCATGCTAAGCGTCCAATACTCGTCAACTTGGTGAGTCTTAATATTCTTCACAAGTGACGCAATATTATTTATACTTTTTTTTTACAAAAACTGCAGTAATTGCATAACAGTAAAATCTTCTATTTTTTGTGAGAATAAAAAATTCAAAGTGAAAGCAAAGAATGTAAGTGGGGCATTGCGGACCGTGACTAATGACAAAGAGGAATATGTCATTTTAGTGCAAGGAATGTCCTTTCTTGTTTATCTGGGCCCTATTTGGAAATTGGCATCTTTTTGAATTTGTGTGAAAATGGCAAATTGCTAAAATTTTGCGACCACTGTAATTGGATAGTTGAAATCAGTAAAATGGGTGGTTTCTTGCAGTAATTCGATAGAAAAAAATGGAGTTCTAGTGAAAACAGTTATGATTTTTGACGAATAGTACAGTGGAATTGGCCGAAATATGGGCTCAATGTGGGCCAAAATCGCCGATACGTATACATCGTCTGAGGGGACCGCTAACTTCGCACGTGCATAATTCGTAAGTTTTCCATTAATTTTCATACTTTTTTGTATTATGATCGGGTGAAAAGATTCTCTATCTTTTCATAAGATTTTTTTTTTTTTTATTTTTTTTTTTTTGAAATTTGGGCAACCCTAAGAACAAGACTCACGAAATCGTAATGGACACAATGCAAACTCAAACCATACTACGGGCGGGATTTGAACTTGGCGGTCAGAGAGTCTCAAAAACTCCAGACCGTCGCGTAGCCAAGGGCTGGAGTTTTGAGACTCTCTGACCGCGGGTTAAATCCCGCCCGTGGTATGTTTTTTTTTTTTGAGAACAAGTCTATGAGGAGGGCCTGTCGACTGAAAGGTTAAAGGAGGGGTTTGGATATTGGCAAGTTTTGGAAGGGATGTGTTGTTTATCTTATAATATATGCTTCTAAACTGTTGTATTTGAGCACCTCTGCAAAACCAGTGATTATGTTTAGAAGTTAGAGGGCGAAGTGTTGAATGTAGATGAAAAGTAACCTACCATCTGACTTACGACCTGCATCGACACATGAAACGACTCGACTTACCGACGTGTTTTTTTGCAAAATTTCTGGGTTATTAAATAAAAAATATGTGTTTGTGTGTACACAGTGTTTATCCTAACCTTACAGTATAAAATACAGTAGTAACAGCATAAAAAGTAAGTAAAAACATGATAATAACTAAAATAAAACAATAAATAAGTCATTACAATAATGTTATGTTGATATTCTGTAGAAAAGTTCGACTTTACGTCCACTTCGCTAACGACCGGTTTCTCGGAACCGAACTCGGTTCATAAGTCGATGGTAGGGTCGAATTTTTTTTTGGGGATTTTTCTTTCTTTATTGGGTCACTGCACGGAGGGAGACGGCGACTTGTGGAGAAAGAAAAAAAAATTACTATATACAATTTTTGGGACAACAGAATTTACAAAATGGTTTCAGGATTAAAGTACTTCACTTTGATACTGGGTGACCACTGAGCACTACTCCCTCTTAGTCACAATTCTCTGGGGTCAACACTTAACTGGAACCAGTTGACACCAAAGTCCTGTTACAGGCAGTCAAAGCATCACTACTAAGTGATTCAGTACATTCAATATTGATAATTTTAAGAAAATTAAAAAAAAAAAATAATATCCACATGCTACGATAAATGAACTTAACCAGATATATATAAACCCAAATGCTAGTACTTATATTGTTGTACATCTGTTTTTCCTTGTAGGGCCATATGGCACACTCCTGTTTTTTCACAAATTTATACGGGTATATTACATACATTTTGGTTCACATGTTATTATACCACACATTGGTTACTAATTCTCTTCTTCTCTACTCATTCTCTCTGGTCAGGAGCATCTGGTTTGATCTTTAAAGAAAAATTTAAATACTGCCAGGATCTTGCTCTATAAACCTAGGGCTCCTTCATAAATTTTTGCTTTTAATTGTCTAATACAGTGGTAACCCGAATTTCGAACAGCTCTCCAAATCGAGCAATTTATGTAAGTGTATTTTTGTAAGTGCTCTTTGTAAGTGTTATTTTTGGGGGTCCTGTAAGGACTAATCAAATTTTCATTATTCCTTAGGAACAAATTCTTTGGTAATGGCACCTCGACAAGCCTTCTGTGACGAGTTAAGGCAGAATATTCAGGTTCCACTGTAAAGTAACATTTTATGTGCCTACAATACATGTAATTAATTTCTAGAAGGTAATATTCAATCAGGCTTTGGATTATAAGAATACAAGTAATGTACCTGTGCACCATCTGGTCTCTCTCTGGAACACCATGAACTGTGGCTGCGGGAAAGGTGTCTAGTGTGCAATAATTGTTGCCTCCATCTGTCGACAAGGCTGGAAATACCGGAACAGCTACAAAGGAAGGAAAATAGGAATGTAAACTAATTCCATTAGGGTATATCAAATGGTTTTTTAACTTCAACAGTCATCTCCACCAAGGCAGGGTGACTCAAAGAAGAATACACATTCAACCACATTCACTTAATTGCTGTCTTTCCATTGTGTGTTGACAATCACAATCAGATTACCCTCCAACAGCTATATCCCAGACTTCCTTCAGTGCCGGTGCTGACCATTCCCACTCTTCAGACTAATTATGGCTAACTGTTTATCTGAATTCCATAATAGCGGCCTTGCTCTCACTCCAACACAAATGCCATTTTAAACTAAACTTATTCCATTCTCCGCCTAACATGCTCTCACAAGCTTGGGTGAAAGATTTTTTTTACTTCTGTAATAATTACCAATAAGGAACTTTTATTTTATATTTCCATCTATTGCTATAAAAATAAATGGAAGTCAATAAAATTTTGTCTACCCTTTTTTTTAACCCTTTCAGGGTCGGAATTTTTCAAGAAATATAATAAATCTTATGAATGTTAGATAATCTTTTTCGTCATAATGACACTAAAAAGTGATATAAATTTGATGGAAATCTTTCAGAGGTATGCTCTCTTGAAGTTCAGTGGTGTCGACTATGTTTACGCCACCAGCGATTTCGCCCTCTTTGAGCCCTATTTTCGGCCTATTTCAATGTATCCATAGACAAAAAATATAACTTTTTCACTAGAACCCCATTTTTTCTATCGATTGATGAGTACAAGAAACTCACTCATTTACCCGATTTCCAAATATCCAATAAAGTGGTCAGAACTGGCAATTTTGCCATATCACTTCACACAACTTTCAAAAGATGACAATTTCCCAAATTGGGTCCAGAATAAACAAGACAGACTTTCCCTGGCACTAAATACATTTCTCTGTTCATTAGTCTCGTCCCCAGGCCTCTGTAAATTTCTTTGCTTTCCACTTCGAATTTTTTATTACTCACAAAAAATTAGTTAGACAAGATTTAGTTATGAAGACTACTGCAGTAGTGTAGAAATGGTGTTAATAATTAATCAGCGCACTTGTTGAAAGACTATTTGACCACCAGTTGAGTGTATTGGGACTCATGGCTTGGATTTATTTACTTCTGAACTTTGGCAATAAAAAATTGAACATTTTGCTACTTGAGTCAATTTCAAGGTACTTTTCATTGTGAACAAAAAAATTCATCTCAATTTCTGTATTATGTCTTCCAGTCTATAGAATGAGAGCCAGGAATAATTAGACATTACAACCAGAAATAGCATACTATAAATACACTGCAAAGTCGCTGTTTTATAACCAAAAAACACGGTCGGAGTTTTTTTTCTCATGACAGCACTGTGCTGAGATTGTTTTTTATACTTTGTGCAACTGACCAACATACGACACATCTTTCTATATGAGGCCTACCTGCTTTCTCTCGCTAGAGTTGAAGGCGCTGAATTTTGTCCGGTACGGCAACAACCATTCGCGTTGCAAGCTGTACTCCATGATGATAAATTTGTATCTTCACAATATCATAAACTTCAGGGAACCACTGTATATGGACAGTTTGCGAAAGACATTCAACCTTTCAGGGGTTGGTGCTGTACTAGTCGGCACCAACCTGGCCGGCAAGCTGTACTAGTAGGCACAAACCCTGAAAGGGTTTAATTGTCCTTCCTATCTGTCAATTTTACAGTGGTCCCGGAAGTTATGAATTTGAAGTTAAAAATTTATCATCATGGAAGGATTTTGTTTTTTAGCTGTGATAAAAAATGGAGATGTGATAATGTTTTGGGTCGCCATTTAGGGAACAAATAGTAACACAAGTTGGACCAAAATGCTCTGCTTAACTCGGTGGGCTTTCTATATAACAACTTGTTGTTAGCTAGGTCTGTAATAAGCCATACACTTATTGTAGAATAAAGATTATTATTACGTACTATATCACAGGCATCAGTCAGGTGCACGCACTCACATTTTCTTATCCAAGCTCATAGGTTTACACTTATTAAAGTTATTGTTGCAGTTTTAAAAAACTGTGTGTAAAGCAACATTTGGCAAGGACAGTGATGGAGTGAATGATGGTGAAAAGTTTTTCTTTTCGGGCCTCCTGCCTTGGGGGGAATCGGCCGTGGTGTGTTAATAAAAAAAAAAAATAATAAAAAACATCACATGATTATTATTATTATTTTTTGACACAGCAACCATATTCCAATGAGGTAGGGTGACACAAAACGAAGAAACACTTTTCATTATCGTTTCATTTATCACTCTTTCCAGAGGCACTGATACTGGAATTTCAGATTGCCACTCATACTGCAAATATCCATTACCCACCCCTCCTTCAGAGTGCAGTAACTTTGGCAATTTTTTATGTGCAAAAATTAAATAAAATTAAAATTTTTAACCCTTACCTGCCAAAATCGTAGATATATGTTCACTCATGTAAGCATACAAATATTTAGAAAAAAAAAAATATAATAAAGTAAGAGGGTGCTTTTTATCTAATGCTATAGGAAAAAAAATTTTAGGGCCACAGTTACTTACCGAGATCAAGCCTGCGAACTGGCACTGGATGCTCACCTGATGTAAACAGCGAGTCCTGCTGCTTGCCAGAAGTGTCGGTGTGGGCAGCCGATATACCCTTTTTTCTTGCTTTTATTTTTTATTTATATAATTTTTATTTTTTTTTTTACTTATCACAATGGGCCCGATTCCCACCATGGAGGGTGGCCCGAAAAAATGAAAACCTTTCACCATCATTCACTCCATCACTGTTTGCGAGGATGCTTTACAACTACCAGTTTTTAAATGCAACATTCAACACCCCTCCTCCTTCAGAGTGCAGGCACTGAACTTCCCATCTCCAGGGACTCAAGTCCGGCCATGCGGCTTTCCCTGTAACCACTTCATAAATTGTACTTTGCTCCACACTTCCAACAGCACGTCAAGTATTTAATAAAAACATTCGTCTCATTCACTCTATCAACACGCTCACGCTTGCTGCTGCGAAGTCCAAAGCTCCCTCGCACACAACTACCTCCTTTTTTACCCCCTCCCTCCAACCTTTCACTAGGGCTGCCCCTTCCCCGCCTCTTCCTTCCAATACAGTCGAAACATCTTGTAAGTCATTATGTTTCGCTCCATTCTTCTACAGGTCCGAACCCACCTCAACAACCCTTCACTCTGGCTTCTGGACACAGTTTTGATATCCCGCACCTCCTCTAACTTCCATAATCTATGAATTCTACTGCACTATATTCACACCATCACATTGCCCTCAGGACATGACATATCCACTGCCTCACCGCCTTATCATCGCGCTTCAACATTCATCACCCATGCTTCACACCATATATAGAGCAGTTGGTAAAACTTGACTATCATACATTCCCTCGTTGCCTTCCAGGACAATGTGCTTTGGTCTCCACAGACTCTTAAGTGCACCAATCACCCTTTTCCCCTCATCAATTCTATGTTTTATCCTCATCTTCATAGACCATCCCTGAAGCGTCCACTCCCAAATATCTGAATTAATTCACCTCATCCATACTCTATCCCTCAATCTGATAACCAATTCTTTCACTCACCTAATCTTTTTTGTTATTCCTCATATCCTTACTCTTTCCTTTATTCACTGTGGAAATCTTATTACTTTTGAACCCTACCAAATTCATCCACCAAATCTCTGAACTTCTATTCAGGAATTATCCCAAGTGCACAGTGTCATCAGCAAAGAGCATGTGTCAACTCCACTTTAGGTGTGATTCTTTTATCTTTTAATCACGCCTCTTGTTCATAGACCTAGCATTTACGTTCTTAACAACCCCATCTAATAAATATATTTATACAACCCTCGGTGACATCCACACATCCTTGTCTAAGGCTACTTTTACTGCGGATTTAATTTCACTATTTCTTACATACTATAACATGAGCCTCACTATCCTCATAAAACTCTTCTGCTTTCAGTACTCCGTCCTCCTAACCATACAACCTGCAATTCTGCCACTTGCCCCCTATCCACCTGTCAGACGCCTTTTCGAATATCCTTAAATGCCACAAGACCTCGTTAGCTCTTATATAATTACTGTTCACTTTGTTGTTGCACTGTAAACACCTGTCCAACAAACCCCCTACCTTTCCTTCTAGACTCTTGTTCATCTGCCTATCCTATTCTCGTCTTACTTTTTTATTCTTTCAATATTAACTCTACATACACTTTACCATGGTATACTCAACAGACTTTCCCCCTATATTTTTGCACTCTCTTTTGTCCCTTTGCCTTTATTCAAAGGAATATGCTTGCTCCTCTGCCATAATTCCTCAGGTTTACCTTACCCTCTTCCTCATACATTTATTAATTATTGCACCAACAACTCCAAAACTACATCCCACCTGCTTTTAAACATTTCTTCTTTATAACTTTCAATCCAGCTGCCTTACCCCCTTTCATTTTTACCTACTGCTCACGATATTCACCACAGCTTGAATGGCTTTCCTCACTCCTACCAAGATGTTATTCCTACACTTGCCCTATACGAAATCACAGTTCCTATCTTCAATCAAAATTTAAACAATTCCTCAAATATTCCTCTCCATCTTACCCAATACCTCTAACTCTCCATTTAACCCTTTGACTGTTTCTAGGCCCCTCTCTGTAACTGTCATTCTATGTCTCCAATTATTCGAAAAAAAAAAATATTTTTTTTATGAAATAGTTAGGAATATTTCTTTACTACGTGTTTTAAGCCTATAAAAATAATATTTTTGCCTTCAGTACTTAGTAACGAGATAGTAGAGCCGCAAAGTTTGCAGAAATTGACGTGTCGTAACAGGCATACAGCGGCGAGTGCACATCCCACACCGGTATTCTTTCATTTAACTCTAAATTCATAGGTTTTTGCATTTTTCATTATTTTTCTGTTCCAGGTTAACTTATGTGGCCTGTGAAGAACCTATGTAAGGTTTGCATCTTCAAATATACACTCATTGTTTACAACAAATAACTGAACAAACTTTATCACTTTTTGTTTGTGTATTACACTTTGTTTACACAAACAAACAATACTATTACAATGTTTATTACTATGGTTCTCATAATACTTTATTCATATTGTACAGGTCACTAAAACACGTTCCTTGAAACTGCTGCTGCTTGTGGAAACTCTTTGAAACATGGGTTATGCAGAGGGGCACTTCCACATCCTCACAATTTAACACGACGTGTCTCTGAGTGTTCTTGTGGGCAGTTTTGTGGTATGCATACATACATAACACCTCTTCTGAGCATTTTTTCTTGGCAGTTAGTAGTAGGAGGCAGTTGTATGGGGTAATGATCACCAGGCCTCAGACGAGATTGACGTAATGTGGGCGCTTGGTCCTATTGCAGGGTTGCTCCTTGGTACTTTGCAATTATTGTCTGTTTACTGACAGGCAAAAATTCACCATTTTTTGGTGTTTTGTGGGTCTTCACTTGTAGGTCGTTATAAGCATTTAGCCTAGAGATATCAACAAGAGGGAAAAAAAAAGTTTGATATACCACTTATAAACTCTTGAGTACTCAGTTGCAACACCTCATTCTGCTCATGTCACAATTGTCCACTAGTGCATATTGAGGCTTGTAGTCCATGGACGGATGCAGGCTTTAGAATGGGTTCATTGTTCTCTCTGTTGTCCCTGCCACTGGGTTACACATTTCCTTTGGGTGACTGATGTAACAATGGGACATCACGTTTGTATGCCACCGAAATGCCATGATGTCATTGGCAGCAAAGGCTTTGCACCTCACTCTGCAGTTGACAGCGTCGAACCTTGGCATATGTTTGTGATTTACCACGCACTGTTCCACACTCGTATGTCAAGTTCCTCGCAAGAAATCCAACTGAGTAAGGGGTTGGTACCAGTTATCAGTAAATATCATATGCCCCTTACCAAGATATGGTTCCATCAGTGTTCGAACCAATCACCAGAGATTAACCCTATAACTTCATGGTATCTCTCAAAGTATTACTGCCTGTGTACACATTAATATCCAAAAACTAGACACTTTTGCATTCACACAGCTACAATTGCTTTATACCAAAGCGTTTCCTCTTGCTTGGTTATGTTTTGCTTGTGTGAGAGTCTTCCTTTGAATAAAATCAAGGACTCATCAATAACAAGCTTTGAAGGGATCAAAAAATCTTGCTAGCACATTTGTTTCAGGTACATAAACCACATTTATTATCTTATATAACTGTCGCTTCTGTCAGGCCTGGTTTTGTTGAAAGTGATTGTAAATCATACATATAACAGTATCAGAAAACGATTGCCACCTATAAATTGTCACTAAAACGCTGGAGTTGAAATCCAGGTGATCTGTTTGTCCACGTATGTGGTGACAGTGTGCTTATACAATGTGCATAAGAATTATTGTGGCTAAAAAACAGGACATCTCTGCCACAGTTGTCTCCTTCACCTTGTGTGCAGTGATTTTGGTGACGAGAATTGTATTTGCCATGGTGTAATCAGAGTTGTGTTTGTTTCCCTGACATATGATGTACATCAGGGGTTCCATCGTAGGATAAATCAAAAGCAGTCCAGGTCATCGGCATTGTTCCCAAGTGGGTCAAGATGGCTTTTATTCCACTTTGAGTTTCACATCTAAAGTCATGGGGACTGGGAACAAACTCGTCACCGTCCTGCCAATCCAGATGCGGTCTGCTGGTGGGTTTGGTATTTTGTACCGTGGTTGTGGTTGTGCAGGTTGTGGTTGTGAAGGTTTGTGGTTGAGTGCAGTGCAGGTAGTTGTGGGAGTTGTGGGGTAGTAGTGAGGCTGGTTGTTGTGCTGAGTCAGCCGCGTGGGTAGTAGCGTGGCCCAGGGTGGATGAGTGAGCATGGGCCGTTGCCACCCTCACTATCACCACCACAGCCTTCCTCCCTCACTGGTCACAATTCATACCCCATCGTACAATATCGTCTTTCACTATCAGGTCGTGGTGTAGGGCATGGGATGTCGATCCCAGAGTTTCTCCTCCCTTGGAACAACCATATGAAACACTACCAGACCGCATGCTTACGCGTACATACTGCGGCTTCACTGGGGAATATTCACTCTACACTGTCACTAGAACTGCTTTCAATGACCTTGAAATCACTTATCACTGCTATCCTCTGGGTGTTGGTACACGACCAAATAGTTTCAACTCTTTCAGTCTGGTACAGCGCGAACGTGAACTTGAACAAGCCGGAACAGCACCCAGAGGTGAAAGGTTGTGGGTCATCTGGGGTTTTTTCGTCATAATTACGTTTCCTGCGGCATTTTCGGTTTAACACTCACTTCAAAACCTGGAATTCACTGTCACTGACATTTTCATCCGCTGTTAGAGCTATCACTTGGGAACAAAAGACCTCCAATCGCCGAGGACCGTGGAGGAACTTCTTACCGAGAGGCATGGTGAAATTTGGACTGACAACTGGCGTTCCCTCACAATGCACCGCGGGGTCACAGTATTGTTTTCACAGGTGCCACACGACCCTGATGACCCTTTCTCTCCCGTGTAGGCCATACCCAGGGCCTTTGGCGCTTGATTTGAAGCCGCTAGAATTTGTGGCGTATTAAATACGTCTGAAAACATTGGGCTCGTTTTAAGACGTTTTATAACGTCGGATACGTCAAAGGGTTAATAACTTCCTCCTCTCCTATTTTTTAACTGACAAATTCCTCATTTGTTCTCTAGGCTTCTTAACTTGTAATCTCACTCCAAAACTTTATCTTATTTTCAAACAAATCAGAAATCAAGGAAGCTGTTTTGCCAAAAGGTGGTTTTGAACTATGTTTTCGAACTGAGATCGCAAGTGATTGAAGATGTTGAGCGATGGTAATAGGTGTGTGGATAAATGAAAAAACGATAGCAATCTCTCAAGCGATCATATGTGAAAAGGCTAGGAAGTTAGCATGACGACTTTAATTAGTAAAATGCCAGCAATAGTGGTGATGCGGAGTGAATGTAAGGCCAGCAAAGGTTGTTTGAGAGATTTAAGAATCGTAGTGGCATACTTAGTGTTGGATATGGCATGGTGAGGATTGCCAAGTTTGGACCAAAAAGCAGCTGAAAATTATTGTAGCAGGGGAATTCAAGGAATGTAATAGACAGTGGAGAATTGAAACCATGAACAAGTGTTTAATTGTGACACTGACATGTTGTGAAACACCTCTTAGGATGTCATAATGGAACGGGAGGTAAAGGCCCCTCTTTGGACAGTTATGTTGTGCGACTGAGGTCCAGTGACTCTCAAGCTGGTCCTAGTGGCATTAAAAGAAGGGAAGTAACCCCGGAAAAGGACTTGACAACTCAAGACCTAATGGAAGGGGATTCCCCTTCTAAAACACTAACACCATCCACAGTCTCCCCTCCTCCCATCCCATCAATCATCACCAGATCTTCAATAAAGGTAAGTGTCATGTAATTGTACATGTCTTCTTCAGTTTGTGTGTATTAAAATTAATATTTCATGTGGTAAATTTTTTTTTTCAATACTTTTGGGTGTCTTGCACGGATTAATTTGATTTCCATTATTTCTTATGGGGAAAATTAACTCGACTAACGATAATTTCGTTTAACGATGAGCTCTCAGGAACGGATTAATATCGTTGGTCGAGGGTCCACTGTATTCTAAAAAAAATTGGGTACTCCTAGGTTACAGAAATTTTGGAAAACATTACTTAAGATAAAAAAAAAAAAGCTGTTTAATGGACATAATTTCCTCTTGTTTAGCAAAATAAGGTGGGAGGCTACAGGGTACAGTTCATGGCCTGATAAGTAAATTGAAAAAATTTACAGGGGACACTATCCAGATTTCACACACAATTTCTTCTTTTTTTTTGATTTATGATTGCCCTTTTCCTATTAAGTTTATAGAAAACTACAGTATGTGATAGGTGTTATAAGGGGGTTTACTCTACATGAAATTGGTTTCACTAGGGCAACTATAAGCAAAACTGAGTATTAAAAACTAAAATTCAATGCAAATGCAACATAAACACAATAACCAACATAACATTTTTTTCAGGAGAAATGTGAGAGCATAAAAAAAAAATTTCTTAGAGAGATAATACCATTACAAATTGTAGATAAATGATTTAGAGAACTGACAAGTTGATAAGTTAGATATGTGCAACACTTTGTTATCTTTATTGAGGAAATGTTTCACAACACAGTGGCTTCATCAGTTCTATACAAAGAATGGTGATGATCAGAAGGAGTTGGAGGCAATCAGTCCATCAGCCTGGAGTTGATGTAATCAGTCCAGCAATCTTGAATATCACTCCATCAATCTTGAAAAGACTGATGGACTGAATACACTGACTTCAGGCTGAGGGAGTGATTACCTGCAACTCCTGATCTTCACCCTTCTTTGTATAGGACTCATGAAGCCACTATTTGGCAAAATGTTTCCTCAATAAAGATACCCAAGTGTTGCACGTGTCTATTTTTTTTTTAACACGTCGGCCGTTTCCCACCGAGGCAGGGTGACCCAAAAAAAACAGAAAAGCCCAGAAAGAAAAAACTTTCATCATCAATCAACACTTTCACCACACTCATACATAATCACTGTCTTTGAGAGGTGCTCAGATATGACATTTTAAAATCCCTAAAAACTGAAAAAACCCAAAAAACCCCCCCTTTTAAAAGTGGGGCTTTGTACCCCATTTCCAGGTCAAGGCAGGTTAATTCCTGAATCCCTTTTTTCCCCCCAACAGATTTATACGTCACAATTATTCTATTTTTTTCCCATTCTCTTAAATGAAAAACCGCTTCAACAGCCCCTGTTTGATACTTTATAATTCCACCACCCTAATTTTCCACACTGAATTCTTTTGAAAAAATATTTCACCAACTTTAAATTTAACACAACATCTCCACTGCCTCCGCCGTTTCCCTTGCTGAAGCTTAAAAAACCCATGCTCACACCCATAAAAGAGTGTTGGTAAATTACTCCATCATTCCCCTTTGCCTCCAAGGATAATGTTCTTTGCTCCACTGAAAACTCAACCACCACTTCCCTTTTAGCCTTCATCAATTCTTTGGTTTACCTATCCTAATAAACCCATCCATGAAAAGAAAAAACTCCCAAATACTGAAAACTTCACCCCTTTCCCCTACTCCCTTCCTCCAAGTGTTCCAATTTTTTCTTTATTGAAACTTTTGACACCTCATTACCTTTCTTTCTATATTACTTTCAATTTCTCCCTTTTACACCCCTCCCAAACTTGTCCACAACCTTTTGAAATTTTTTCTTTGGAACCCCCCAAAAGCACAGTATCATCGAAAAACCCTAACTGTGTCAATTCCTATTTGTATTTGATTTCCCAAAATTTTAAAAATCCCCCCCTCCCCAACCCCGCATTTTTTCTTTTGAACCCCATCGATAAATATGTTAAACAACCGGTGACTTACAATCACTGTCTAAGCTTCTTTTCTGGGGGAATAAACTCCCTCTCTCCTACACCTTTTAAACCCGATCCTCACTTTTTTTTTTTTTAACAAGGGGGCCTTCTCCCACAAGGGAGGTGACCCCAAAAAAAAAGAAAAACCCCCCAAAAAAAAACTTTTATTTCATTAACCTTTCACCTCACCATACATAAACACTGTCTTTGCAGAGGCCCAAAATAAACAGTTTAGAAGCAAAATAAAGTATATAACAATCCCTCTAAAAACTGCCAATATCCCCCAAAACCCTTCCCGTAAATGCAGGGATTGTACTTTTATTTCAGTATCAATTCCGCTACAAAAATAACCGTTTCCTGAATCCCTTCACAAAAAATTTCCCCGCTCACCCCAACGCTTGTCAGGTCCCAAAAACTTTCATCTCCATTCACCCCATCTGAACGCTCCACAAGTTGCTGGGAAGCCAAAGCCCCTCCCCAAAAAACCCTCCTATCCCCCCTCCCTCCAACCTTTTCAATGACCCCTACCCCGCCTTCCCCCAACGATTTATATGCTCTCGAGCCCATTCTATTTTGATCCATTCTCTTAAATGCCCAAAAACCACCTCAAAACCCCCTCTCACCCTCTGACTAATACGGGGCCCCCGCATACCGATGCATCGTACGAAAATCCGCATACCGCCGCTTTTTTTGCAAAATTTTTGCCTCGCATCCCCCAAAAAACCCCGCTCACCCCCCCTTCAGGACGAGCCAAATTTGGGGGCGGCCTGAGCCCGCTCCAGTCCGCGGTGGCATTTTTCCCACCCAGCCTCCGCGGTAACTCCAAGCAACAATCGGAACATTTCATATTACAGTTTTTTTGGTGATTTTTTCTGGAAAAAATGCCAGGGCCCCCAAGAAAGTTTTCTAGTGCCAAACCCTACAGCAATAAAGGGGGAGAATTACTATAGAGATGAAGAAAAAAATCATTGAAAAATTTGAAAATGGGTGCGTGTCTCCCAGCTGGGCCCGGTTGTAAATAAACCCCAACAACCCTCGCTACTATTGGGGTCAGCGCTGCTGCATGCAGCTGTGCTGCTGTTGTACCACCGTCAGCTGCTGCTGCTTGTACATCTTGTCGCGTTGATGCTGCTGTGCTGTAGCATCGCTCTGCTGCTGTAGCTCGTTTGCTGCTGCTGTGCATGTCTGCCTGCTGTAGCATGTTGCTGCTGCTTAGCATCGTTGATGCTGCTGTAGATCGCTGTTGCTGCTGTCCCCGCAGCTCGCTGCTGCTTTGCACCGTTGTTGGTGGCTTATTGAGAAAACCAAGAAAAAAATTAAACCCCCGAGATTTGCCAACCCGGGATAACCCAAAAAAGTCATGTCATCGAAGCTTTTAAACTTATTTCCTTGGGGTCCTTAACTGTCTCCCAGGATGCAACCCCCGTCGAAACCCCGGGTGAACGGGGAAAAAATGCCTGGAACTAGTGCTCATATTGGTGAATTTAAAGCCAGCAAAGGTTGGTTTTGAGGGTTTAGAATCGTAGTGGCATACACAGTGTGAAAAGGCCTTTTCTGGAAGAAATGCCAAAAGGACCTCAGTATAGGGGGAAAAGGGGCCCCCCCGGACACATGTTCATCGTCTTGCTGATCTTCAATAAAGGTAAGTGCTTTAGCTTCTTTTTAGTGAGAGTACATGCACAATACATTTTGTGCTGTACTACTTCTATTGTGCTGTATCCTTCTCTTTGTGTGTAGGAAAATGTATATTTCATGTGGGAAAATTTTTTTTTTTATACTTTTGGGTGTCTTGCACGGATTAATTTGATTTCCATTATTTCTTATGAGGAAAATTCATTCGAAATACCGAACATTTCGCATAAACAACCAGCCCTCTTGCACGGATTAAGGTCGCTATGCGGGGGTCCACTGTACTTTTATTAACTCCACACCTTCTCCTAATTCCACACTGCAAATTCTCTGCATAGTATTTACACCACATATTGCCCTTAGACAGATATCTCCACTGCCTCCAACCACCTCCTCGCATTTACAACCCAAGCTTCACACCCTAAAAGGGTGTGTTGGTCCCACTACACTTTCATACATTCCCTTCTTTGCCCCCATAGATAACGTTTTTTGTCTCCACAGATACCTCACCCTGCCACTCCCCTTTTTTCCTTCATTAGTTCTATGGTTTACCTCATCCTTTAAAAACCCCATCAGCTGACAAGCCAACTCCCAAATACCTAAAAACTTTCCACTTCTTCCATACTCACTCCCTTCATTGTAAAAATTAAATTTTTTTCTTATCTAAATCATTTGATACCCTCATCATCTTACTCTTATCTATATTCACTTGCAACTTTCACCTTTAACACCCTCCCAAACTCATCCACTACCTTTGCAAATTTTCTTTAGAATCTCCTATAAGCACAGTATCATCAGCAAAAAGTAACTGTGTCAACTCCCATTTTGTATTTGATTCCCCATTTTTTAATCCCACCCCTCTCTCCAACACCGGGAAGACACTTTCACTATCCTCATAAAAACTGTTTAAAGCATTAGTAACTTACTACCTATTCCATACACTTGAAACATCTTCCACACTGCTCCCCTATCCACTTACCATATGCCTTTTCTAAATCTAAATTACAAAATTACACATAAAAAGTCAACCAAAGAGAATTGCCTTCCTTGTGCTTATTTCCTGTGGAATGCTCACTGAAGATGGTGCTTTAGCAAATCTTCTATAGCTATGTGGAATATGAGGCGTTCCCTTTGGGTTTAAAATTTGGCCCCAAGTGTCCAAAGAATGAGATTTTGACAACGTTAATCACAGACATTTTCTGTTCATGAATAAAAGGGGCCCAAACACTGCAAGTGGGGAGTGACTTGAAACATGGGTTTCATAGAGATGACGAGGCACGTCAGCAATATGTACTACCCATACCAGCCAGGCTGGAAAAACAAACAAACATTAATTCCCAGCCTGTACATAACATGTTTTGCTTTATAAAAATATTTAATACAAATTAACCACTACAAGATTAAACAAATTACTAATTAACAACTCCTAAATTGGCTCTCTAATATTAAACAGTTGAAAACACAGCTACAAGATTCACGAAAGTATGGAATATCATTTATATGTAGCATCTCACATTTTTTATTTAATAATGGATGTAATTACTGCAAATGGTATGGAAGTAAATAAAAGCAAGCTGCAGACAACTGTATTACTTCTTTAGTAGAATAAAATTCAAAATTAGATAACTTAGATTAAGCTTGTAAAACAGAGTGAATACTAGTGTTGTGGAGAAGCATAATTAGTGAAAGGTATCCTAAGTCCAGGTTTTTTTGTGAAGCAAAATAACTACCATGAAGCAGTTCTAATCTGGGGTTTCCATACACTTGCTTTTTTCCTTTTAGAATTTTCTCTAATGATCAGCATTTTCAATCAGTTCTAAAACATTACAGTAAGTCATAGAGTTTTTAGAACACAACACTGATTTTTTTTTTTTCAATGACCCAGCCATATCCCACCAAGGCAAGGTGGTCCAAAAGAAAAAAATAAAGTTTCTCCCTTTTAATTTTGTAATATATACAGGAGTGAAAAGGGACGAAAGGTATTGGGGC
>NC_069469.1:3711660-3760608 GCF_026875155.1 Cherax quadricarinatus | reverse complement strand
GTTCTGGACCAGTCACGTTGCTGGATCAGTCAGCTGCTCCCTGCACCACATCAGCTGTTGTTGGACCAGTCAGCTGTTGCTGAATCATCAGCTGCTGCTGCACCACGATCAGCTGTTGCTGGATCATCACTGCTGCTGCACCACGATCAGCTGTTGCTGGATCAGTTAGCTGCTGCTGTACCACAATCAGCTGTTGCGGGATCAAGTCAGTGTTGCTGGACCAGTCAGCTGTTGCTGGATCATCAACTGCTGCTGCACCACGATCAGCTGTTTTTGGGACCATCAGCTGTTCTGAATCAGTCAGCTGCTGCGCACCACAATCACTGTTGCTGGACCAGTCGGGCTGTTGCGGATCAGTCAGCTGCTGCTGCACCACGATCACTGTTGCGGGACCAGTCAGCTGTTGCTGGATCAGTTAGCTGCTGCTGCTGCACCACAATCAGCTGTTGCTGTATCAGCCCAGCTGTTGCTGGATCAGTCAGCTGTTGCTGGATCAGTCAGCTGTTGCTGGATCAGTCAGCTGTTGCTGGACCAGTCAGCGTTGCTGTATCAGTCAACTGTTGCTGGACCAGTCAGCTGTTGCTGGATCGGGTCAGCTGTTGCTGGATCAGTCACTGTTGCGGGATCAGTCAGCTTTTTGCTGGACCAGTCAGCTGTTGCTGGACCAGTCAGCTGTTGCGGACCATCACTGTTGCTGGATCAGTCAGCTGTTGCTGGACCATCAGCTGTTGCGGATCAGTCACTGTTGCTGGTCAGTCAGCTGTTGCTGGACCAGTCAGCTGTTCTGGACCAGTCAGCTGTTCTGGACCAGTCAGCTGTTGCTGGATCATCAGCTGTTGCTGGATCAGTCAGCTGTTGCTGGACCAATCAGCTGTTGCTGACCAGTCAGCTGTTGCTGGATCAGTCAGCTGCTGCTGCACCACGGTCACTGCTGTTGAAACAATCAGCTGTTTCTGAACATAAACTCGTCCCGAACCTGTCCGTCCACCTGAGCGCCTGCCTGCCGTCAATGTTTACAAGCCAGGGTGGCCGGTTGCATGCATACATTCGATACATTTTGTATTATTCCATTATTTATAGTGCTTGTAACTGCTAAATAAGCCACCATGGGCCCAAAGAAAGCTTCTAGTGCCAACCCTGTGGTAAAAAGGGTGATAAATACTATCGTACCACAGTCAGCTGCTGCTGCTGCACCACGGTCAGCTGATAAATTGGACCAGTCAGCTGTTGCTGCACCCAGCTGCTGCTGCACCATGGTCAGCTGCACCACAGCTGTTGAAGATTGAGACACTTATGCAGCATATGGAAATCTTTATTCAGGAAACGTTTCGCCACACAGTGGCTTCATCAGTCCAATACAAAGAGGAAGGCGTAAGAAGAGGAGGAGAATGAGGTAATCTGTCCCTCAGCCTGGAGTCGATGTGTTCAGTCCATCAATCTTGTAGAATGTACAGCATAGGGCCGTAGACGTGGCTTATATACGTAGTGAGGTGACGGAAGCAGTGGAGGCGGGGTCATAGTGGTACCATCCACTAGTCGAAGTAGGTCTTCGTCCAAAGGTTGAACAAGTGTTGAAGAATTCTTTGTAACAAGATCCCATGATGCTGCAGTGTCTGACAGTTGTGATGAATGGTTTGAAAAACCGACAAGTTGAAGATTGAGACACTTACGCAGCATATGGAAATCTTTATTCAGGAAACGTTTTGCCACACAGTGGCTTCATCAGTCCAATACAAAAAAGGAAGGCGTAAGAAGAGGAGGAAATGAGGTAATCTGTCCCTCAGCCTGGAGTCGTGTGTTCAGGACAGATACCTCATTCTCCTCCTCTTCTTACGCCTTTCCTCTTTGTATTGGACTGATGAACCACTGGGGTGGCGAAACGTTTTCCTGAATAAAGATTTCCATAAAGCTGCATAAGTGTCTCAAACTTCAACTTGTCGGTTTTTTTAAACCATTCATCACAACTGTCAGACACTGCAGCAAACATGGGATCTTGTTACAAAGAATTCTTCAACACTTGTTCAACCTTGGACGAAGACCTACTTCGACTAGTGGATGGTACCACTATGACCCCGCCTCCATCTGCTTCACGTCACCTCACTACCGTATATAAGCCACGCACGGCCCTATGCTGTACATTCTACAAGATTGATGGACTGAACACATCGACTCCAGGCTGAGGGGCAGATTACCTCATTCCTCCTCTTCTTACGCCTTCCTCTTTGATTGGACTGATGAAGCCACGTGTGGCGAAACTTTTTCCCGAATAAAGATTTCCCATATGCGCATAAGTGTCTCAATCTCAACTTGGGCGGTTTTTCAAACCATTCATCACAACTGTCAGACACTGCAGCATCATGGGATCTTGTTACAAAGAATTCTTTAACACTTGTTCAACCTTTTTTGGGCGAAGACCTACTTCGACTAGTGATGGTACCACTATGACCCCGCCTCCATCTGCTTCACGTCACCTCACTAAAAGTATATAAGCCACGTCTACGGGCCCCATGCTGTACATTCTACAAGATTGATGGAATGAACACATCGACTCCAGGCTGAGGGACAGATTACCTCATTCTCCTCCTCTTCTTACGCCTCCTCTTTGTTTTGGACTGATGAAGCCACTGTGTGGCGAAACGTTTCCTGAAATAAGATTTCCATATGCTGCATAAGTGTCTCAATCTTCAACTTGTCGGTTTTTCAAACCATTCATCACAACTGTCAGACACTGCAGCATCATGGGATCTTGTTACAAAGAATTCTTCAACACTTGTTCAACCTTTGGACTAAGACCTACTTCGACTAGTGGATGGTACCACTATGACCCCGCCTCCATCTGCTTCACGTCACCTCACTACAGTATATAAGCCACGTCTACGGCCCTATGCTGTACATTCTACAAGATTGATGGACTGAACACATCGACTCCAGGCTGAGGGACAGATTACCTCATTCTCCTCCTCTTCTTACGCCTTCCTCTTTGTATTGGACTGATGAAGCCACTGTGTGGCGAAACGTTTCCTGAATAAAGATTTCCATATGCTGCATAAGTGTCTCAATCTTCAACTTGTCGGTTTTTCAAACCATTCATCACAACCACAGCTGTTGTTGTTGCTGCACCACCGTCAGCTGTATTACTCGAAGATGTGGAGAGTGTGTTGTTGGTGTGGCTTAACGTGAAACAGTTACTGAGAAACAATTAACCCCAGAGGGTTAGCCACCCAGGATAACCCAAGAAAGTCAGTGCATCATCGAGGACTCTAACTTATTTCCATTGGGGTCCTTAATCTTGTCTCCCAGGATGCAACCCCCACCAGTCGACTAAAACCTAGGGGAACAGGGAAAAATGCCTGGAACTAGTGCTCATAATTGGGAATTTAAAGCCAGCAAAGGTTGGTTTGAGAGATTTAAGAATCGTAGTGGCATACACCAGTGTGATAAGGCCTGTTCGGAAGAAAATGCCAAACAGGACCTACAGTACTCAGGAGGAAAAGGCACTCCCAGGACACAGTGTCTCATCATCATTGCTGCATCTTCAATAAAGGTAAGTGTCATTTATTCTTCATTTAGTAGAGTAGTACATGCACAATATAACTGTGCATGTACTACTCTACTATTGTGCATGTACCTTCTCTTTGTGTGTAGGGAAAAAGTATTTTCATGTGGGAAAAATTTTTTTTTCATACTTTTGGGTGTCTTGCACGGGTTAATTTGATTTCCAATTATTTCTTATGGGGAAATTCATTCGCATAACGATAATTTCGCATAACAATGAGCTCTCATAACGGATTAATATCGTTATGGGGGGGTCCACTGTACTATTATTATAGTATTATTATTAAACATTTTTCTTTAAACACACGGCCGATCCCCCCGGGCGGGGTGGCCCAAAAGGAAAAATGAATTTCAACTTTTTATTTATAATATACATGGACCCCGACCAGCGATAAAAATCGTTCCCTAGAGTCATCGTTAATCGAAATTATCTTTATCGAGTTAATTTTTCTACATAAAAATAATGGAAATCAAATTTCCGTGCAGGACACCCCAAAGAATTGAAAAAAAATTTTTTAAAACCACATGAAATAAAATTTTTAATACAAACTGAAGAAGACATCACGTTACAGACATTTTCCTTTTTATTGAAGATTGGTGATGATTGAGGGGGGGAGGGGGGGAGAGTTTAATCTTCTTAGTGTTTAGAAAGGGGAACCCCTTTTCCTTAGGATTGAGGTAGCAAGTCTTTTTCCAGGTTATTCCCTTTTCTTTTAATCCCACTAGGCCCAGTTTCAGATCACGGGACTTCTGTCGCAAAACAATTTTTCCATGGGGCCTGTACCCCCCCTTCCTTTAGACATTTCTAAAGTTTTCACAAAAAATTGCATTGTACGGTTTTTTCCCAACCGGCTTGAAAGTATGGTGGGGGTTTTTTTCATCCAAAAATTTTGGGCCTTTAAGAAGATGTTTTCCTAATTAGGTAGGTTCTTCACCCTTTTCCCCTCCCCAAACTTTCCCATTCCTCATCTAAAGATGATCGCAGCCACATTGGGGAGGTTTCATGTCCTCCCCACCAATTTTTTTTTCCCCTCCTTTCCCAAAACCCTCCCCCAAATTTCCCCAATAAATGTTTCCCACGGCTTGTCCTGCCCCCCCAAAACCTTTTGCCACATTTGCCTTTTCTTCCAAGCGGGTTTAAAGGCCCTCTTGCATCCCCCCAACCTTACCTATAAGGTTACAAAATTGGGTTTTAAAGTGATCTCCCCAAAACTCTTTTAATCAATTGATTTTTCTAGGTCAAAAAAGCACCTTTCAAACAAGCTTTTGTGTACAGTTTTTTTAAATTTGCAATGACCGCTGGTCTTGGGGTGCAGGAGAGGGGTGGTATTAGGGGGCAAAAACTTGACCTTAATGAAGCTCATGCTGCAGAAAGTTGCTTGCCATTCTGAAGGATGACCGGATCATTGTCAATACCCGGAGGCACTTAAGGTCAAATTTATTTTCAATTAGGGAATTTTTTTACGTGGGGGCAAAGCAGGTGTAACCAGTCAAGAAAAAAAATCCCAGTGACCCTGCCTTACTGTTTTTGCCCTCCACAGCAACCAAATTACCTTTAGGTATTCTTTGCCTAACGCTCGGAAGTTTTGAGTGGTCACCAATAAAGGCTTTATTTGCAATCACCACTACATTTGGCACACATCAACAGGTAAGGGCCCTTTTTTCATAGGGGTTATGTCCGGGGGGTGCCCTTTTCCTCCTCAGAAAAGTAGGTCCTGCTTGGCATTTTCTTCCAAAACAGGCCCTTTTTGTACAATTAAAAAACTTTTCAGGTTTCAGTCCTTCACTGTCAGACTCCTTGAAAATTTTATGCGCATTTTTTCACTGCTTTTTGCCAACTGGGAGCCTCACCATACCTTAAAACACTGTATGCCACTACGATTTAAATCTCTCAAACCAAAAATTTGCTGGCCTTTAAATTTACTCAAAACACCCCTAGTTGCAGGCATTTTTTCTGATTAAATCCTCACAACTTCCCAGCCCTTTTTTACAATAGCTTGAGAGATTATCTCCTATCGTTTTTCGTTTACCCCCCCCAATAACAGTCTCTCAAAATCTTCTATACTTCCCAAACTTTGTTTAAAACCCCAAATCCCCCTTTGCAAGGCTTTTTTCCGTTTTCCCCCAAAAATTTTTAGTTTTACAATGGGTTGAGGTTACCCCCCCACGTTTTCGAACACCACTCCACTTTCTTTTATTATTTTTTAAAAAACAAAGGATTTCAAGAACATTTTATTGCGTTTTTGGCCAAATGTACCGGGGGTTTTTTGGGGTTTACAAAACCTATTAAAAAAGCATATTATTATTTATTTTATTTTTTAAAAAAAAAAAAAAAAAAATAAAATTAAAAAAAAAAAAAAAAAAAAAAAAAAAAAAAAAAAAAAAAAAAAATAAAAAAAAAAAAAAAAAAAACAGATAAAAATTTAGTAAAAATGAGTATTAAAAAGAGGTCATATGGCGTTTACTGGTTTGTGTGTAATCAGTAGAATGGAGTATTTTTTAGGAAATAAAATTTAAATAGTAACAAAGTTTGATTGGGTCACAGGTTGGCTTTATGAGATTCAAAATAAATTACAATATGAATAAAATTTATAAATACAATTATTCAGTATTTATTTAGTTGTGGGTGAGTAAGTGATTTTTGAGAAGAGACTTGTTTTATAAAAGACAGTGTTTCTTTTATATTACGGGTAATAAATTCCAGTTTTTAGGGCCTTTTATGTGCATTGAGTTTTTGCATATTGAGATGGACACGGGGAAACATAAAAGAGGACTGTCCCTTGTGTTAGGGGTCTGTGTTCTGTTGAGGTTGGTAAGGAGATGTTTGGGGGAATGTTTTATGTCGAGTTAATTTGTTCTATTTGTATGGGGGCATAATAATAGGAAATTTTTGTTTTGTGAGTAGGTTTAGAGTTTTGTAAAATTGGGGAGTGTGTTGTCTGTATGGGAATTTGTTATCTTTCTGACTCACCCTTTTTGTTGGGTAAATTAGTGGTTTTAGAGGTTTATTGTTGTTGGCCCCATGCACAAATTCCATAGGGGGAATAGGGTAAATAATGGTGAATAGGGCCAGGAGGGCTGATGTGGAATAGTCCCGTATTTCGATAGTATGCCTAGGGTTTTGGAATTTTTTTTGGAAATTTGTTGTATATATTTTTAAATTTGAGTCTATTATCAAGGTATTCCCTAAAAATTTTTCCCTCTGTGATTTTTTGGGATAGGTGTCCTTTACATTATGTTAAGACACACTGTAGCTCGTACCAAACTAAAGAGTGGTTTTGTAAATGTTTAGAGTAAGTTTGTTGGTCCCATCCGGGTTTGATATTTCTGTAATTCGGTATTTTACAGTATTGGCTGCATGACTGGGCTGGGGTGAGAGTAGACATTGTTGTCATCTGCAAATTTGTGTGGGTTTGAGTGTTGCGATCCTTGGTAGGCATTTTTTTTATATGAGAAAAAAAGAGGGGCCCAGGAACCCCCGTGGGACCCAACGAATTGGGTGTGCGGAAAAGTTTGCCCCATTTGTTACACATATTGGCTTCTTTGTGAGGTATGACTTTAGGGAGTTGGGGAGTGCCCTCTATACCATAATGCGGCAATTTTATGTGGAGCAAGTCGGGTCCTGTATCCAAAAACTTTTTCTAAGTCAAGAAGACCCCCGTGGGGCTTCTTTTTTCTCTATTCTGTTAAATATTTCTAGCATTGGGTAATACATCATTTTATTTTTATTAGGCCTGAACCCAAAATTTACCGGGGGAGTAGGTGGGAATTTAGGTAGGAAAAATAGGCTTATGGATAATTATTTCCCAAAAATTTTTTGAGAGGGGTGTAATTGGATATTGGCTATAGTTATCAAGTCTGTGTGGTCTCCTCCTTTAGGATCGGGGTGACCCTTGCATTTTGCTATTTCTCCATAACCCAAATAATTCCACCCTTATTCCTGAGGGTTGGGACTAAACTTCTGAGGCCCATGGTCATTATTTTGCAGGTAAATCACTAAAACGCGTTAATACAAAATTTTTTGATTGTATCTTGGGGTGACTGAGAGGCGGCTTGTAAACACTGCCACCCCCGGAACAAGTGAGGCTGGCTCAGGGGCCCCACGTGGACCGTCTCGGACGAATCGCTTTAGCGGTTTTTTGCGCTAGGGGAGGCAAAATTTTTTTTTAAAAAAATACGCTAGGCGGATTTAACGTTATCGATGCCACGTTAGCAAGGTCCACTGTATTAAATTATATTAGTAGTACATTAATTTTTTATATTTCTTCTTTTTTTCAAACCCGGCCCTATCCCACCGAGGGGGGTGGCCCAAAAGGAAAAAAAGAAATTTCTCCTTTACATTTAGAATAATAAGGAGAAGGTTTTACTACACCTTGCCCTGGCATTTTTTCTCACCCTTAAACAGCTGCTACGGAGGAAGAATTTTTGATCCACTTCCCCCGGAGATAAGAGGAAAAAGACAAGAACAAGAATAAAAGAAAAAAGAAGAAAACCCAGAGGGTTTTATATATATGCTTGCAAAAGTATTGAGTGTGACCTAATTAAGTAAAGTAGCAAAACTACCTGAAAATCTGCATGTTTTTTTAAAACGAAAAAAGGACACCAGCAATCATACCATCATGTAAACAATTACAGGGTTTTGTTTTACACTCTTGGCAGGACGGTGTACCTCCCCGGGCGTTGCTGTTACCACCACACCCGGATTATTTTTTTAAATTTCAATAAAATAAATTTTAATTTTATTCACACAAAAAATCGGTTTACTGTTATGCCCTTTTTAATAATTTTAATGTCAACCCAATTTCCCACGCATATTTGGACTGACTTCCACGTACTTCCCCACAACACGATTTGATTTTATTGGGACTTGTGCCTAGGAATAGAATTATCAAAATTATTACTTGGGAAGCATTTAAAATGGGTTGGGGAAATACATTCTGTTAGGGGGCGGGTTTTTGAAGGACCTGCCATAGGGCCAACAGGCCTCTCAGTGTTCTGCTTTCTTATGTGCAAAAATTTATGGGCGAACATCACCCTGACACAGCTGTTGCAGGCCGTGCTGGCAACATCTACAATGACAATGTTGTGTCCCATTTTAGGGAAATCTTAAAGAGATGCCAGATACAGAGCTCTCTGTACAGATTTTTAGTGTGACAGGGGTCCAGTGACTCTCAAGCTGGTCCTAGTGGCATTAAAAAACAAAGAAGGGAGGTAACCCCAGAAAAGGACTTGGTACCTAAAGTCCTTATGGAAGGGGATTTCCCTTCCAAACAATTGTAAACTCAATCCTCTGCCCTTCTCCCATCTCATCACTCATCAGATATGTCTTCAATAAAGGTAAGTGTCATTTTATTAATTATTAATGTATTTATTCTGCATGTCTCATTGTTTTCTGTGTAGGGAAATGTATATTTCATGTAAAAAAATTATTTTGTTTAATACTTTTGGGTTTTGGAACGGATTAATTGGATTTCCATTATTTCTTATGGGGAAAATTAATTCGGATAACAACAGAATCAGTTAAAGACAAGCTCTCTGGGACAGATTAATGTCGTTAACTGAGGGTCCACTGTATTAAGAAAAATGTAATTTAATGTTATTGTAACATAAATATTAATGTAAATTCAGCAAAATTTCCATATAAAATATAATACTTTTACTAAATTAATTTACGTATTACCATATATTTACCATACATATACATACCAAAGAAAACAGGGTTGCAAGAATTATAGTATACCAAAGAAAATAGGCTTGCATGAAGTACAGTACATATGGGGGTAACATCAGTATTTTACATTCTAGCACTGCGGGAGACATAGCAGTACAATACAGTGGTCCCTCGCTTTTCGTAGTTCTTGGCAATCGTAAATTTCGCCAATCATAGGGGTATTTTCATATAAACATGGACTCGCTTTTCATAGGTTGACTAGCGAATAGTAGTTGTCCAGGATGCTTACGCACGGTGTGAGCCGGGCAGGCCTCCCTACCCAGCCAGTCTGGCATTGTTTACCAGTGAGTGAAGGTCCCCTCAAGTGCTCCTACGAAATATTTCATAATCCACTCATTTTAGTGCTTGCAAGTACTAAATAAGCTACCATGGCTCCAAAGAAAGCTCCTAGTGCCAAGTCTGTGGTAAAGAAGGTGAGAAATATGTACAGTGACAAAGTCTTGGGCCATTTTAGGGAAGTGTTAAAGAGACGCCAGAAACAGAGCTCCCTCCACAGTTACTTTGCGAGACAGGACTAGAGTGACTCTCAAGGTGGTCCTAGTGGCATTAAGAAACAGAAGAGAAGCAACCCCAGAGAAGCAATTGGTACCTGAGGTGTTGCTGGAAGGGGATTCCCCTTCCAAACTGTAAACAATCCAATCTCTCTCCTCCTACAGTCTCCCATACACTAAGAAGAATCTCCAATAAAGGTAAGTGTTATGCTGTTAATGTTTCATTCATCATTTCCTATTGTATTGTTTATGTACTACATGTATATTTCATGTAAAAAAAATTTTTGTTTTAATACATCTGAGTGTCAAAAACGGATTAATTGTATTTACATTATTTCTTATGGGGAAAATTGATTCGCAAATCGTAAATTTCGTTTATAGTAGCTCCTCCAGGAACGGATTAATTACGAAAAACGAGGGACCACTGTACTATATATGGGTTTATCTTTACATTCTTTTCTTTTTAAGGGCTATGTATGAAGCTGAGTTTGAAATTAAATTAAAGTGTTTTGGAGGGCATATTTAAGGTTTAAACTATAAAAATAGGCATTTATAGGCATTTTTTTAACACATCCAGAATTTGCAATTTTTCCAAATTCATGGGTGGCCATGGAATGTAACCCCCGCGAATTTGGGTGGACTATGGTAATTGAAAACCACTGCATTAGTGAAATGCTGTAATATGGGGGCCTGCCAGTAATAGATTTGTGTGTCCCATTCACATGGCAGGACAATAGTTAAAAATGCTGCTACTATACGATTCCTTTCCCATTTGGGGTGTTAGTTTATCCACTCTCAAGACCATGTAGTAGCACAGACTTGTATCTTTGCAGATAAATCGTAAGACAGCTGTAGTACGTTATATGTTCTTTAACCGGGACGATGTGTTGTGGTTTAAACCAGTGGAGCTAAGGACTAAGTGGGGCAGACGAGGCCATATTAAAGAACCACTAGGTAAGTAATTGTTCTTGGCATTTCTTTTCTGTTTATATCTGACATCCTCCAATGATATTTATGGAAATTAAGGAGAGAGAGAACACTAAATTATCCATGTTGACCATATATATATATTTTTTAATTATAATCTATTGTTTATTTGAGTTAACATAAATTCTAATAATGATCATTTTGCTGTTCCTTCTCTCCATGTTTTCCTATAAATTCTCATAATGATCATTTTGCTGTTCCTTCTCTCCATGTTTTACTTCTACAGTACATTTGGATTTCTTTCATTTCTTCCCCATCACACTTGAGTGCTGAATTAATAATGGAACTGTGTACTGTTGAAGGCTCACCATCAAATAAGCAAGGCAAAATGACTCACGAAATCATAATGACACAATTGCAAACAAACCATACCACGGGCGGGATTTGAACCCGCAGTCAGAGTCTCAAAATCATGTCATTACGATTTCGTGAGTCATGTTGACGGCAGTGAGGGGACTTGAGCTAGAGTTCGTCACGGCCATGCTAGCTGGAGATTCGTCTGTAAAAACTTGCATTTGTGGTCACAGTGGTGCCTATCTAACCTTCCTATGGTGTAGAAATATACCTAGTTGGAACGAATCTTATTGTGGCTAGCTGGTCCAGGCTAACGCGATGGTCTGGAGTTTTGAGACTGACCGCGGGTTCAAATTCCACCCGTGGTATGGTTTGTTAAGCAAGGCAAATTTTGTCACTGCTTTATATTGAAGCAGAGTGAACTTTATTTTGCTGCAGTTTTTAAAGTATATGCTGGACTCTCTTGTTTCATTAAATGTTAATGAAATTAAGAATCTTGAAAGCAAGAATTACGTCAGCTTTTTTATGAGCTCATTTATCTTTAGTACATAAGCTAGCATTTAAAATGCAAACTTTGATACAAAATTGTCTCTTGTTCACACAGCATTTATAATTGAGAACCTGTCTTAAGGCGTATGAATAATATTAATTATTGCTCACTGCTGTTACTGGGAAATGCTGTAGTGAAAATTTAGAGAAAGACTAGATCCTACAAACAGGTTTTGGTACTTGAGGGCTCGAGGGAGGGAATTATTTGGGTTGAATTACAGAAAATAAGCATAACCCCCCAATTCTGGGTCACCTTAATGCAATAGTAGGGTTTGTGCCACTCTTCATGCAAAGTACTTGTCTAAGAACTAAGCATTTCTTTTGCTATAGATGGTGGAGATTTTTCATCTTTTGTCTAAATTTGCTCACACTCCTGGCTGATGTCATGGAACATTTTATGGACATGTACATAAAATGTAAAAAATATATTTTGAATAGTTGTACTTGTTCTTTGATTATTATTTATGTAATATGAGAGTGAATTGGTCACTGCAGTGGACTCTCCTGGCCACCTCAGCTTGTGTATCCCCCATTACTCTGTTGCTTTCATCATACTCTCATCTTGCTTTCTTGCTGTTTCAAGGGCAGGTTGTACATCACTGCTGTCACCACCTTGGGACCCCCTGTCTGAAGTGTTCCTACTATGTAGTCATTTGCTTCCCCTCTGCCCATTCCTCCCATCTCCTCAAAACTCCACTGGTTTCTGATTAGCAATGCAACTCCTTCCCTTCTGTTCATGCTGTCTTTTCTTAGATCTGATAGCCATTTGGGAAGCTCACATGTAAGATCATCTTCATAAGCTTTGTCTCCGTGAGTACTATGATGTCTGTCAATACATCCATTATTTGTTCCTGTCACTCCTTACTGTTATTTGTCATTCCATCCGCATGGGTGCACCATACTTTTAACTCTTTTCCAGTACTGTATTTGGGGGGTTGGGGAGTGTGGATGGCAGGGTGGGATTTTGTGTGAAACTGTTGTGAAGATGGTATTCATGCTGAAAGGGAGAGAGGGGAGGTCAGGTTATTGTTTGGTTGGAATAGGTGGCTAGGAGTTGAGGAGGGGATTCGGTGGATGGATGTATTTGGTGGTCCTCCCAAGGCTGAGCTTCCCTGCCTGTCATTGCTTGCCCTGTCCCTCCTTACTGCCCTGGCATCTTTGTGTCCACTTTCTCAGTTGCTCCTGTTCCTTTCTTGTTCTGTTGTGGTCAAGGTACACCTGGTGGTAGTTTTGTGAGTCCTTTAATTGTGGTTTCTACTGAATGATTCTGTTTCATACCAGTTCTGTGTGTGCATGCAAGTGTGTTTTTATTTATTTTTATATATTTATTTATTGTCCTTGGTAGTAGGTTGGTAGACAGCAGCCGCCCAGGGAGGTACTACCGTCCTGCCAAGTGAGTGTAAAACGAAGCCTGTAATTATTTTACATGATGGTAGGATTGCTGGTGTCCATTTTTCCGTCTCATAAACATGCAAGATTTCAGGTACGTCTTGCTATTTCTTCTTACACTTAGGTCACACTACACATACATGTACAAGGATATATATATGTACACACCCCTCTGGGTTTTCTTCTATTTTCTTACTAGTTCCTGTTCTCTCCATGGGAAAGTGGAACAGAATTCTTCCTCCGTAAGCCATGCGTGTTTTAAGAGGTGACTAAAATGCCGGGAGCAAGGGGCTAGTAACCCCTTCTCCTGTATATATTACTAAATGTAAAGGAGAAGCTTTCGTTTTTCCTTTTGGGCCACCCTGCCTCGGTGGGATATGGCCGGTTTGTTGAAAGAAGAATGTATGTATGTATGTACACACCCATACATATAGTCATACATACATACATACACACATTCTCAGTTAAAGGATTACAGGAGGGGCCCCACTTTTACAGCAGGTTAGGCTCTAGGCTACTGCTGTAAAGCGAAAATCACTATCAAGTGAATCAACCTTTTTTTCACTTTCAATTGCATATAAAAGACTGATAACATATCTACACACTATCATATATTAAATGAGCAAAATAGCTTGGCCTAAAATTGCATATACAATACACACATTACTTACCTTAAAATATTTTTGTCTTTAGCTTAAAGTGACTGGTGAAAACATATAAACCATACCCCTGGCCGGGATTGAACCTGCGGTCATAGAGTCTCAAAACTCCAGCCCGTCGCGTCCAGCAATCGTGTCATTACGATTTCTTAAGTCATGAAAACATATACAGTGGAACCTCGACTTATGAGTGCCCCAACATATGAGTTTTTCAAGATATGAGCCGTTGCTCGGTCAGTTTTTTGCTCTGAGTTACGAGCCAAAATCCGAGTTACAAGCGAGCTTCCCCCTCAACCCTCGCACCTTGCCTGTGTTTATCTATGATTTCATGCTTTAATTCCATGGATGTCATCATTTTTTTCTTCTCGGCACTGTCCGTTGCACTTACTTTCTTAGACCCATGGCGGAGTTCTGAAGTTCCTCATTATTATTATTATAATAATAATAATTATTATTAATTTAGGGAACTGGAGCACAGATCCAATTCCCTAGATCAAGAGCCCCTCACCACGTCGAGGTTCCTTGACGCTGGTGAGGACTCTTGATCTAAGGAATTGGATCTGTGCTCCAGTTCCCTAAATTAACAATAATAATAATAATTATTATAATTCTAGGTAGTAGGTTGGTAGACAGCAACCCCCCAGGGAGGTACTACCATCCTTCCAAGTGAGTATAAAACGAAAGCCTGTAATTGTTTTTTCATGATGGTAGAATTGCTGGTATCATTTTTTCTGTCTTATAAACATGCAAGATTTCAGTACGTCTTGCTACTTTTACTTAAACTTGGGTCAAAATACACATACGTGTACAAGCATGCATGCATATAATATATATATATATATATATAATATATATATATTATATTATATAATATATATATATAATATATATATATATATTTATATATATATATATATATAATATATATATATAAATATATATATATATTTTTATTATATATATATATTATATATATATATATATATATAATGTGTTATATATATATATTTATTTAATAATATATATTATTTATATATTATTAAAAATATGGTATAATATATATATATATATATATATATATATATATATATTTATATAATATATATATATATAAATAATATAATATTTAAAATATATATATATATATATATATATATAAAATATATATAATATATATATATTATATATATATTAAAATATATATATATATATATATATATTTAAAATATATATATATATAATATATATTAATTTTAATATATTAAATATATATATATTTTAATATAAAATATATTAATATATATTAATATAATATATTATATATATTATATTAATATTATATATAAATTAATATTAATATATATATTAATATATTAAAATATATATAAATTTATATTAATATATAAAATAATATATATTTATATATATATATATATATTAATATAAATATATATATATTTATTAAAATTTTATATATATATATTATATTAATATATATAAATATATTATATTAATATATATATATATAATTATATTAATATATATATATATATATTTTTTTTAATTTTAAAATATATATTTTATTTTAAATATATAATATAAATATTATATTAATATAAAATTTTATAAAAAATATTATATTATAAAATATAATAATTTAAAATTTAATATATATATATTATATTAATATATATTTTATAAATATATTTTATTTTAATAAAAAAATATTTTAATATATATATAATTAAAAATTTTATATTTTTTATATTTATATATATATATATAATATATATATATTAATATATTTTAAAATTATATAAATATTTTAAATAATTTATATATAAAATATTTTTATAATTTTATATATTATTTTTATATAATTTTAAATATATTTTAAAATATATATATTATATATTAAATATAATATATATAATATATTAATATATATAATATATATATTATAAATATATTTTAAATTGGGTTTCCCGGGAAATGAATATCGTTGGGGGGGGTTTTTTTTAGCGAAGCCGGGGAAAAAATGTTAGCAAAAAATTGTATCGTTTGGCAAATTTTAAAACGTTATGCGATGCGTTCTTTTTGGCGAGGGTCCACTGTACACACCCCCTGGGTTTTTGCTATTTTTTTTCTATTTCTTGTTCTGGTTTATTTCCTCTTATCTCCATGGGGAAGGGGAACAAAATTTCTTTCTCCGTAAGCCATTTTGGTTTGTAAGAGGAAACTAAAATCCCAGGGCAAGGGCAGTAACCCCTTTTTCCGTAAAAATTACTAAATGTACAAGGAGAACTTTTGTTTCCCCTTTTTGGGCCCCCTGCCTCGGGGGGGGATGGGCCGGTGGTGGAAAGAAAAATTTCCCTGGGTTATGGGGTTGGGTTTTAGACAGCAACTCCCGAGAGAGGTAAAACCGTCCTGCCAAGGAGTATAAACGAAAGCCTGAAATTTTTTTTAAATAATGGTAGGATTGCGGGTTTTCCCTTTTTTCTTTTCTTAAAAAACATGCAAGATTTAAAGGTACGTTTTTCTATTTTTACTTCACTTAGGTCACACACCACATACATGTTACAAGTTTTTTGTATATCCCAACCCCCCACTAGAGGGGGTTTTCTTCTATTTTTTTCTATTTTTTTGTTCATTTTTTTTTCCTCTTATCTAAAGGGGAAAAAGTGGAACAGAATTCTTCCTCCTAAGCTATGCGTTTTTTGGGGGCAACTAAAATGCCAGGAGAAAGGGGGGTTTTAAACCCAAACTTCTACTGTAAAAAATTACTAATTTCAAAAAAGAAACTTTCATTTTTCTTTTGGGGCCCCCCTTGCCTTGGTGGGATAGGGTAAATTTTGTTGTTTAAAAAAATTTTATAAAAATTTGTGGGAAAAATAATAATGAGGGTTTCAGAATCCCCCAAAACTGGTGCAATGCACTTTTTTAAACTCACTGGGGGAACTTTTCTCTCGGGGTTTTTTTTTTGCTTTTTTGTCTATTTTTTTCCCAAATTTCTTTTTTCTAACCATGGGTCCTTAAAAAATAAATGCAAAGGACAGTGCTGGAAGAAAAAGGGTGGGGAGGTTGTGGTTGTTTGCAAGGAGTATGACTGGGTACTTTACTTCTACTATGCGGGTACCCCCTCGTTTTTAGTACAAAGAAGTAGAAATTTAAAGTTCGCAAAAAAAATGTGCTTTTTGGAGTGTAGCAGTTAAGTTCAGCAATAAAGTGTACAAAAAGAGTGTAGCAATAGCCTATCTTCCCCCCCTCCACCAGTGTACATCCCCTTTTAAAAAACCCAAATTATTTTTTAAACATTCTCTTTTATTTTAAAATTTTTTAAAAGGAAATTTTTCTTTTTTTTAATACATGTTTCAGTTTTTTTTCTTATAAAACCAATGGCCCCCTAGTGCATTTTACCTCACAAACACACTTTTTTTCAGAATGGGAAGATATGGTCAGGGGCACCCCAGTGTAAATTTGGCCGCCGCCACTCTTGACGTAATAAAGGTATTTTATTAAATTTTAGATATATAAATTTGTTTCTATGTTATATTTTTGTCATTTTTAATAAATTTTAATAGATAAATAAGTCTAGATTTGATATTAGGGGTTATTTGAAGTATTTTGTTCTCCCTTCCCCGAGGGGGAATTCCGCTGGAACGGGATTAAGGGCATTTCAGTTAATTTAAATGGGGAAAAATTTTGATTTGAAAATACAGGGGGACCCTGGGCCAAAACTTTGGATCGCTAATGTTAAATCCAAACTAGCGATACATTTTAACGCAAAAATTTTGACTCGACTAGCGCAAAAAAAAAAACCCGACCGACGCTTTTTTTTTCCGTTTGAGTTGCGTCCATTTTTGGCCCTTTAAAAAGCGCATCTCACTTTTTCCCGTGTTGGCAACCTGAAACAAAACCCAATTTTTGTAAAACCCACTTTAAAAAATGTCATAAGGGAAACGGGAGATTACAGGCTTATGGACAGATATTTTGTGGGGACAGGGGTCCAGTGACCCCTCAAGCGGTCCTGGGGCCCTTTAAAAGAAGAAGGGAAGAAACCCCGGGAAAAAGGGGACTTCCCAAACCTAAAAACCCTTAATGGAAGGGGTTTCCCCCTTCAAAAAACAAAAAGGACCATCACACCCCCCTTCCTCCCACCCCCATCATCATCAAAGATCTTAAATTTAAAGGAAGGTCAGGGAACTGTCATGTCTTCTTTAAAGTTTGTTTGTTTTAAAAAATTAAATTTTCCCTTGGGTAAAAATTTTTTTTTTTTTTTCAACTTTGGGGTGTCCTGCACAGTTTAAATTTTTATTTCTATTATTTTTTGGGGGAAAAATTAACTTATAACGATGAGCTCTCGGGAAGGGAAATTAATAACGTTAGTGGGGGGGTCCACTTTTAAAGCAAATTGAGTTACGAGCTAGGTCACGGAACTTTTAAAAACTAAAAATTCAAAGGTTCCACATAAGGGAATTGGAAGAAGGGGGTTATACTTTTTTAAAAAAAATGCTGTATTAGCTAAATGCTGTAAAGCTAGGCACTGAAAAGGGGGGCTGGCCTGAAATTTAAAAAAAAAATCAAAAAATTTTTTAACCCCTTTGACTTTTTTCAGCCCTTTAAAATTTTAACCCTTTTAAACGAGGGACCTGTTTGATGAAAATTTAATTCATAAATTTTAGCGGCTTCAAATAAAAGCGGGAAAAAAGCTGGTGGGGCCCAAAATGTGAGGGAAGGGGTTTCTGTGTGGTCAGTGGCACCATATAAAAGAAATCCTGCAGCCGAAAGGGGCAAAATTTGAGAAAAAAAAAACCCTTTTTTTAATTTAAAAAATGCCGAATTTGGGGCTATTTTTGTATAGTGTTTAGGTTTTTTTTCTTTTTTCGGACCCTCATTTATAAAATTTAAAACATTTTAAAAAGAAATAGAGGTGATTTTTAAATTGGTTTTACTATAAAAAAACCTGGAAATGGGGGCTCAAACTGGGGGAAATGTTTAAATTTTTCCCCAATTTTCAAAAGAAAAACAAATATTTTCTTTGGTCCAATAAATGTCCAACTGCCTTTCTAATTTGCTTCTTTGAATGGGTTGACATTATTTGTAAAATTATTACACTATTCCCGGGTTACCCTGATAACGTAAACTTCTTTTTTTTTGTTTGAAAAAAAATTCAAAATAAAAACAAGATAATATCAGGGGGCCGGGAGGGGACTGAGTAAAAAGAAAATTTTATTTCAACCCGGAATGTTTGGCTTTGTTCATTCGGGGCCCTTTTTTGGAAATTGTCATTTTTTTTAATTTTTTCGGGGAAAATTGGGCCCAAAAATTGAAAATTTTTCTGCCCACTTTTTGGGGTAGTTGCAAATCAGTAAATGGGCATTTTCTTGTACTATTTGATAGAAAAACCCGGGTTTTCTAAAGAAATAGCTATGGGTTTGGGGCAACTGGAAAAAAGGGAAAAATTACTGAAAATAGGGTTCAAAGGGGTGAAATTGTGAGGTCGCAAAATTCGAGAGAGCATAATTCTGTCATTTTTCCCATAAAATTTTCCCATTTTTTTTGGGTTTTGTCATTAAAAAGGGGAAAAAATTCTCAAAACATTTTTTTGGGAAATTTTTTTTTTTTTTTTTTTTTTTTTTAAATTTTGTGGCACCAGGAGACACCAAGGATTTGGGGGTTGCGACAAATTTAAGGGGTTTAAAATTTTTTGACCCAAAGCTTTCTTTTTTCTTTTATGTAAACAGGGACTCATGGGGCCAAAATAAGTGTCGTTTGATGGACAGCTTTAAGTCTCAAGTTTCGGGGCCCGCTTAATCCCTTTTTAAGAGAGTGTTTTTTCCCAAGTGGACATTTGACCCCTTTTGTTTTTCGAGACCCCCACCTCTTTATACCTTCCCATTTCCCCTAACGATATGGAAAAACTACTAGTGGTTTAAGAAAATACGGGAAAAACCCAAACCTTTTCAAAAAAGGCCAAAACTGTTAAGTTTTCTTTCACTAACTATAAATTTTTTAATTTTAAGAACTTTTAAAATTTCTGATTCATATTTTTTTTTTAAAAAGTTTTTTATTTCTAAACTTAAAAGCTGCTTTTGTAGTAGAACATAAAAACTTATTTAAAATCACCCCTCCTAGGTTTTTTTGAGATAGTTTAAAAGATTAATATTTCCTTTTTTACCCAAAATTGTTAAACTAGTTAATTTTCATTAACTGTATTCAAAAATTTTTAAAAAAAAAATATACAAAAATGCATTTGGGTTTTTGATATGGACATTGTATTTTTTAGCATATATTTTTCTTGCATTTGTTTTTTTTCATCCCTTCTTTTTTGCTGTGTCGAATTAACCTTGCCAATCAGTTGTCCTTTTTTTAACCCCCCAAAAATTTCTTAAAGGGTTTTGATTTTTTCATTTGTTTAAAAATGGGATTTCATTCTTTTTTCCCGAAATAAAAATTTTATTTCAAAAAAATTTTTTTTCCTCATTGACCTGTCCTACAAGTATAGAGTGTACACTTTCTGTGCTTGCACGGTTTTTTTTTTAGTTTTGTAATACTTTCCCCTTTTTTTTTAAGGTGTCTTTATTTATTTTCTTATTGGGGAAACTTGATAAAAATTTTCTACATGGTTTTAAAAAAAATTATTTTAGGCGGGTAAAAAGTTAAAAGGATCAGTGACTGAAATATTTTGGGAAAAAAATACAACACCAATTTACTGGGAAACAGATTTACCCAGCAACTTTTTATTTCCCAGGAGATTACAAGGGGTACTTTTTTTGCCCGGCTAGTTTCTTTTGGGGTCTACAGATTGGGGTTAATATGTAGTATGCACTTGCTCAAATTCTTTACATTCAGTTGTTTTTGATTGTAATCCCTTGAATTTTTTGGATTAAAAAAAGGGTATTTTGCTAAAAAACCGGTTATTTTCTAGGGCTAAAGGCTATATAAATACAGTAAAAAGGGAGGTTTTGGTTTTCCCGGGCCCCTGCCCGGGGAAAAAGGACATCACTGGAAAGCAAGCGCCATTTTTTTTCCCCATAAGTGCATTTTTAAAAAGCCCAAAAAGGGTTTTTCCAAATAAAAATATTTTAAGTTAGGGGAATAGAACTAGGTATTTTCCCTTTCAGGGTTTTAGGGGGCCAAATTTTTAGTGTGTGCACCAGGGGCCATTATTTAAAAAAAAAAATTATTTTTTTTTATGAAAAAGGGGAGAATCTTTTTCTGAAGGTAATTAAAACAAAAAAAATATGAAATTTGATGGAAAAATTTACGAAAATTTTTCTCTTGCGAATTTTGATGTGTCAGCGACATTTTTCGAACGGGAATTTTGCTGACTTTTTTACCCCCCATTTTTTTGGGCCCAAATTTACCAAATTCTTACCTTTTTTACTAGTACGTATTACTTTTATTTTATCGATTTGGGACAAGAAACGCCAAGTCAACTGTTTCAACTACAAAAATTTAAAGGGGATCGGAAATTGGGAATTTGGGCCCGTTTAAAAACAAAACTTCCAAAAAAATTTCCAAATTTTAAAATAGGGTCCAGAAAAAAAACAATGTAGGTATTCCCCGGGGACTAAAATAACATTTCCTCTGTTCATTAGATTTCGTTTTGAAACTTTACAAAAAGAATTCCATTTTGATTTTTTTTTCACATTTAAAGAAATTTTTCAAAACCCAAAAAAAAAGAAGATTTTCTTTATGCAAATTTTGGGAAAAAAATTTTATAAAAATCTTCCCCCACATTTTTGAATTATATTAGACCCCCACCAGTGACTTTTTGACAATGGGGTGTTTGGTTTTCTCTTTAACATGAGCAAAAAATTTTTCATTTCTGCTTTTTTTTTCTTTACTCAGTTTCAAGCCATTTCCCGTGCAAAAAAACCTTTAAAATCATCTCTATTTCTGTAATATGTCTTCCATTCTATCAAATTAGACTAAGAAATCGGGGAAAAAAAAACTATAAAAGCATAAAAAAAACCTTTTCAAAATCGCCTTTTTTTAATCGAAAAATTTATGGTCTCATTTTTTTTTTTCTCATTATACACTGTGTGCTGCAGGATTTGTTTTATGTGGGGGCACCCCAATCAAAAGATGTATTCCCTCAAATATAGGCCCAAATTTACCCCTCCAGTTATCAAGGAAAGGGGCTGAGCTCATGGCGTAGAAACAACGGTTTGGGGCCCTGGGAAAGTAAAACCTTTGATTGCAGCACAAAACCCTGAAAGGGGTTTAAAAAAAATAAAAAAATAAAAAACACACAAATATCTACAAAATTTTTTGTAGTCTTAAAGTAGGGGGAGAGGTGAAAAGTACTTTTTTGTAAGAATCAGGGTTTGAAAATACGGTAGCCAGCCAGGGCCCAAACCCCCCCACAGTAATATATTAAGACATTTAAATTGCCCCCGGTTACAAAAAGGGGATATGCAGACACTCATTCTTTTCACTTAAAAAATTAGTAGTCTTAATTTAGGGGGAGAGGGGGGAGTAAACGAGGTAAAAAGAATAAAACAAAGAGAGGAGAGAGAGGGAAAAAGAGGGGTGGGGCATACCAAACTCTGATCCTCCCCCTGTCAGCAAAACTTGCCGACACTACTCCAACATCTGACAGCAGTGCTTCATCGGCAAAGTTTGAGTCCCCGGAAAATTTTTCCACCAGAGATTGGTTGCAGTTAATAACAGGGCCCCTATTGCTGCCAATTTTTCAAAACCTACGCGCCAAGTACCAAAAGCCCGGGGCCATCTGTCAAAATGCACAGGGGCATTGGGAGAGGACGTGGGAGAGGATGTGGAAGAGGACGTCGAGGAGGGGAAGGGTATTAAAAGTCGTCTCACCCTTTCCCTCCCAACCCCCGTCCCAGCCGCAGGGAAACCCGCGGACAATCAGCAAAACACAGGAGGTGCAAACCAAAAAAATATCCCCCCTCCCCAGGACCCAGGCCCTTTCTCTCCCTTTTTCAGCAAAGGGCACACCACTAACAACTGCTTGTGAGTACCAGGGCAGTTTTCTTGGGCCAAGGGAAAAGGGCATCAGGAGGACCCTTCGGGAAAAAAAAGGAACTTGAAAAGGCCAAAACCTTTAGAGGGCCTGTTTCGGGAAAAAACCAGCAGGGTTTCTGAGTTGGTGAACCACCACACGTCACCCACCACTACTCCTAACTCAGCCCCGCAGGTGAAATGTGCCTTATACAAGACCACAGACTTATATCCCTGCAGCTGCCTCAATGCCCTACCTCTCTCGAGGACAGGCACCTTACATGCCTTACACACCCACCACCTCAAGCTGACCGCATCATGAGCCAGTCTATCAGCATCCTGTTGGCCAACATTAGAGGTTTCATTATTAATGTTAGAGAGCTCACATACAGTTTTGTGAACACTCGACATCCCAACATGATAGCTATTGTTGAAACATTTTTGGATGACAGGACTCCAGAAAATTTTGCAAGAATTGCTGGCTACACCTCATAGATGAGAAGAGACAGGCAAGGGCAAGGAGGTGTTGCTGTGTGCTTCTCTAAAAGTGTACATGCCCAGCACATTGATGTTGCCATCCCTACTCATCTTGAGATGGTGTTCTTCAAGCTATGCATAAACACTAGTACCTCTGTACTAGCATGTGCAATGTACAGACCTCAGTGGCAACATGCAGACCCCATCAACTTCCTAATGGAAAATGTGGACTCCCTTCTGCTACAACACATGTCAACATGTCATAATTGTTGACCTCAACGAACACCTTATACAGAGGGACTTTGATGACCTTTCTGCAGTATGTGACATGAGAAACTTTGTTGATTTCCCTACTCACATCTCTGGCTCCTCCCTTGACCTAGTAATGAGTGATCTGGCAGAAGGTATAGTCGCTTGTCAACCCCTCGGCTACGTTGGATCATCTGACCACAAGGCTGTTTTTACGACACTTAAGATCCCAACAGAACGAGGTGAGGAGTCCACACACACAACCTGGCTATGAGAAAGAGGTAATTGGCCAGTCCTTTGCTCTGAGCTTGCCACCACCAATTGGAATGCTCTTCTTCAAGGGGATGTTGACAACCAAATGAAAGCCTTCACTGGACACATCCTTAATCTACAGCAAGAACACATTCCTCATTGGCAATACATGACGAAGCCTACAGATCAGCCTTGGTTTGGCTTTCGTTGTAGAGAGGCTGCTACTGCTAAGCACAAGTCATGGCAAAGGTATAAGAGACATCCAACCACCTATAACAGGAACTTGCATAGGCAAGCCTATAGGCATATGGGTGACGTTCAAAAGTGGGCCATCGCTAAATGGGAGATGAACACGAAAAGAAAGCTAGCATCAGGTAGGGTAGGCTCCAAAACCTGGTGGTCCCTGGTCAAGAACAGACAAGGTTATTTGCCTGATGAACTCATTCCACCTCTAAATCGACAGGATGGGACCACCTCTACCAGCAGTCAAGAGAAAGCGGACCTCTTTGCCGAACACTTTGCTACTGTTACGTTATGTTGCTATCCCTTATACTTTGACAGTAAAGTTCTCACTACATGTTCTAGTGTGGGGGTAGCTTTTACATAAAGGCCTTATGTCTAGGGTAATACTTACATCATGACTGATCATCCTCAGTGTCTCTGATCCTTTCACCAGCCCTCTTCACAGGTTATTTAAACTACTACTATAAAAATATAACTGTATTCTAAATAGATATGTACAGAATATACAATTACAGCACTCACATATTCAAAACAAGCCTGCATACCCCTTAGCTGCTCTCCTAGGATAGTCCACATGGTGCATCTCAACAATGCCCTTCTCTCTTCTTGACATAACTCTGGGCTAACCAGTGTTTTGACACACTTTAGTCACCCTGGGTATGATGGCCACAACTTAAGTTATAAAAACTCACCCCTGGAGCACACATAATGCCCAAACAAAAATAAAAGAAGGACCCAGAGGTCCTCCCAGTCTGAAGTCAAAAAAGTGAGACAGAGGGAGGGGCCTAGCTCAGCTCCTCCCACACCCACCAAAAAACAAAAGACTGTTGCCAAGCACAATTCTCCAGTTACCACAATTCTACCACACCTTAATTTTACTTTTACAAAAAGAAATACAACTTTATAAACTACTTACTTAAATTGTGCGTGTGTCTATAGTATAACCTATTATATTGAGAAAAACAGGCTTGACTCAGCTGCCTTGCAGCCATAAGAGTGATCTGCCCTTATGACATTTAGAGATGAGTCCCCATCAGTTCACTATAATTAGGTATTCCAGAGTAACTGTTACAGATACATAAATACATGTTGGGTCCTATAGCCCCATAACAGCTACCAAAATGCAAGTTCCTGATCCAGCAAGGGACCCTCTTTGGCTAGCTGCAAGAACTGTTGTCAAAACAGTCAGTGGTGACAATAAGGCAGGAAGAGGTGCATTTCCTTCTTAAATCGCTTGACCAAGAAAAGGCTGTGGGCTCAGACAAGCTGAGCCCAAGATTGCTGAGATGTGCAGACCAGCTAGCAGCACCTCTAACTTGCATCTTTCAGCACTGCCTAGTACAGTGTAAATGGTGCTCTCTGTGGAAAGAGGCAAATGTAGTCCCTAGTCACAAAAAGAAGAGCAGAGCAGAAATCAGCAACTACAGACCAGTGTCATTCCTCTCAATCACTGGCAAGCTCCTTGGTACAATAATCTCAAGACAAATGACAGAGTTTTTTGACTACCACTCACTACTTTGTGACCGTCAATATGGCTTCAGGAAAGGTTACTCTGCTGCTGATCTGTTGTTAAACCTCTCCACTAAGTGGCACCAGTCACTGGATGAATCCAAAGTCAGCTGTGTGGTAGCACTGGACATTGCTGGTGCTTTTGACTGGGTGTGGCACTGGGACCTCTTAGGAAAACTGCAAGCTCTGGGAATTGCAGGCTCTATGCTATGTCTCCTCAGTGATTACCTTCATGGTAGATCTCTAAGGGTAGTTCTCAATGGAACAGAATCAGCAAGACATCCTATTGGGGCAAGTGTTCCACAAGGAAGTATTCTGGGACCATTGTTATGGAATGTCTACTTCAATGACCTCCTTCATCTCATCCCAGAATCCCATGCATATGCAGATGACTGTACACTGACATTCACTTGTCCAAGAGAAGAAATGCCAGTTGCTCTAAGCTACATCAATCACCAGCTAAGAGCTATATCAACTTGGGGAAACAGATGGCAAGTAACATTTGCACCTGAGAAAACACAAATGATGATGATTTCTAGGCACCATGATGGTAATGCCGGTGCAGTAGTAAGGATGAATGGGAGGGTGTTGGCACCTGGAGAAGTTGATATTCTTGGGGTGAAAGTTGACTCCAAACTGACCATGAAAAATCACTTTGTAAATCTTGCAAACAAGGCAGCCAGGAAGCTTACAGCACTTCGCCGTATCTCGCATCTGCTTGACAGCAGGGGTTGCAAGATTTTGTACGAGGCACAAGTACACTCACACCTTGAGTATGCTCCACTTTCTTGGTTTGCCTGCCCCCCTTCTCATCTGCAACTGCTTGACAGAGTAGAGAACAGAGCAAGACGTCTCATCTCTCGCCTGGACCAATCCTGGATAGATCTGTCATTTCAGCAGAGCCTTCAACATAGGAGGGATGTGGGTTGCCTTACTGTTATGTACAAGGCCAATATTGTCAAAGTACCACACTTGGATCCACTTCAAGGACAGCGTGAAGCAAGCTTGTATACCACAAGACGGGCAGAAAGCAACAACTTCACTCTGGCTGTACCCTTCTCCAGAATATCACTTCATCTGAGATCATTTATCTCCAGGATGACTCGAGTATGGAACACATTTGTACAGCATTATAATGCCAACGAGATAAAGTCAGTTGATCAGATGAAAATGCTGGCCCACAGATGGCTCCAACTTCATCCTGTTCCTTACTTGTATGTCTCACAACAATAAAAATACTTGTATGTTTCATAACAATAAAAATACTTGTATATTTTCATAACAATAAAAATACTTGTACGTCTCATAACAACAAAAATGCTTTCAAATGAGCTGATGTAGGTAACAGCTCTTAGCTTGTCAATAAAGTTAGGAATCCTTAACCTGTAAATAGCTTGTCAATTAAGCTAGGGATCCTTAACCTTGTCAAAACCTGTGTAAAAAAAAAAAAAAAAAAAGAAACGAGAACGAGAAAATGAGAGAGGAGAGACACTCAGAGCACGTAAACAAACAGATGAATACATCTGGTTAAGGCTGATACATGTTCATCTACATGTAACATTTCATGTTTGTTAATTTATTCTACTGTGGAGTGTATTTATCATGTTTATATGTTACATAGTGTGTTTATTATATAATTTTGAAAAAATATCATGGATGGATTAACCCTTTGACTGTCGCAACCCTCAATCCTGAGGTGTCTCCTGTTGTTGCAAAATTTAAAAAAAAAAAAATTATTTTTTCTTATGAAATGATAGAGAATCTTTTCCCGATTGTAAAGACACCAAAAAAACGAAATTTGATGGAAAACTGGCGGAATTATGCTCTCGCGAAGTTAGCGACCTCGGCGATATTTACAAATCGGCAATTTCGCCCACTTTGAGCCCTATTTTGGCTAATTCCATTATGCCAGTCAACCAAACTCATAGCTATTTCTTCAGAACTCCATTTTTTCCATCGATTGAGTACAAGAAACTGCCCATTTACCAATTTCAACTACCCAATAACATGGTCAGAAATTTTCAATTTGGCCAATTTCACGAAAATTAAAAAATATGACAATTTCAAAATAAGGACCAGTATGAACAATGCAGACATTCCTGGCTCTAAAATAACATTTTCTTTGTTCATCAGTCATGTCTCCAGGCCCCTGTTTCCCCTCAAGGAAGGTGCCTTGATGTTGGTGAGGGGCTCTTGATTTAGGGAATTGGATCTGTGCTCCAGTTCCCCGAATTAAGCCTGAATGCCTTCCACATCCCCCTAGGCGCTGTATAATCCTCCAGGTTTAGCGCTTCCCCCTTGATTATAATAATCCAGGCCCCTGTGATATTACTCTTGCTTTTTATTTTGAAATAGAAGATTTACTGTTATGCAGACTACTGCAATGCTGTAATAATTGTAAAAATTACATCAACCCATTCATGACTGCATATTAGAATGGCTATTTGGACATTTATTGGACAATGACATCATTTGTTTACTTTTGAACATCGGCAAAAATCAAACATTTCCCGTACTTTGTGCTCCATTTCCAGGTTCTTTTTATAGTAAAATTAATCAAAATCACCTCTATTTCTATAATATAATTTCCATTCTATCAAACGAGACCAAGAAAACGAGAATACAACCACAAATACTATACGAAAATAGACCACAAAGTCGGCATTTTAATTAAAAAAAAAACGGTCGGAGCTTTTTTTTCTCATTATGCACTGCGTGCTCCAGGATTTTTTTTATATGGTGCACACTGATCACACAGACCCATTCTCTCACACGTGGGCCTACCAGCTTTCTCCTGCCTGATTTGAAGCCGCTAGAATTTATAAGTATATATACGTCAAACACGGTACCTCGTAAACGTATATATACGGCCGCGACAGTCAAAGGGTTAATGAAAATGCTTATATGAAAAGCATTAAACAACATATAATGCACCTCAGAATGATTATTATTTTGTATTATTATCATTTTTAATATGAAAGGGGGTAAAGCAGCTGGGATTGATGGGATAAAGATAGAAATGTTAAAAGCAGGGGGGATATAGTTTTGGATTGGTTGGTGCTATTATTTAATAAATGTATGGAAGAGGGTAAGGTACCTAGGGATTGGCAGAGAGCATGCATAGTTCCTTTGTATAAAGGCAAAGGGGACAAAAGAGAGTGCAAAAATTATAGGGGGATAAGTTGTTGAGTATACCTGGTAAAGTGTATGGTAGAGTTATTATTGAAAGAATTAAGAGTAAGATGGAGAATAGGATAGCAGATGAAAAAGGAGGCTTTAGGAAAGGTAGGGGGTGTGTGGACCAGGTGTTTACAGTGAAACATATAAGTGAACAGTATTTAGATAAGGCTAAAGAGGTTTTTGTGGCATTTATGGATTTGGAAAAGACGTATGACAGGGTGGATAGCGGGGCAATGTGGCAGATGTTGCAGGTGTATGGTGTAGGAGGTAGGTTACTGAAAGCAGTGAAGAGTTTTTACGAGGATAGTGAGGCTCAAGTTAGAGTATGTAGGAAAGAGGGAGATTATTTCCCAGTAAAAGTAGGCCTTAGACAAGGATGTGTGATGTCACCGTGGTTGTTTAATATATTTAAAGATGGGGTTGTAAGAGAAGTAAATGCAAGGGTCTTGGCAAGAGGCGTGAAGTTAAAAAGATAATCACACATAAAGTGGGAGTTGTCACAGTTGCTCTTTGCTGATGACACTGTGCTCTTGGGAGATTCTGAAGAGAAGTTGCAGAGGTTGGTGGATGAATTTGGTAGGGTATGTAAAAGAAGAAAATTAAAAGTGAATATAGGAAAGAGTAAGGTTATGAGGATAACAAAAAGATTAGGTAATGAAAGATTGGATATCAGATTGGAGGGAGAGAGTATGGAGGAGGTGAATGTATTCAGATATTTGGGAGTGGATGTGTCAGCGGATGGGTCTATGAAAGATGAGGTGAATCATAGAATTGATGGGAAAAGGGTGAGCGGTGCACTGAGAAGTCTGTGGAGACAAAGAACTTTGTCCTTGGAGGCAAAGAGGGGAATGTATGAGAATATAGTTTTACTAATGCTCTTATATGGGTGTGAAGCATGGGTGATGAATGTTGCAGCGAGGAGAAGGCTGGAGGCAGTGGAGATGTCATGTCTGAGGGCAATGTGTGGTGTGAATATAATGCAGAGAATTCGTAGTTTGGAAGTTAGGAGGAGGTGCGGGATTGCCAAAACTGTTGTCCAGAGGGCTGAGGAATGGTTGTTGAGGTGGTTCGGACATGTAGAGAGAATGGAGCGAAACATGACCTCAAGAGTGTATCAGTCTGTAGTGGAAGGAAGGAGGGGTAGGGGTTGGCCTAGGAAAGGTTGGTTGATAGGAGTGAATGGAGACAAATGGTTTTTAATACTTGACATGCTGTTGGAGTGTGAGCAAAGTAACATTTATGAAGGGATTCAGGGAAACCGGCAGGCCAGATTTGAGTCCTGGAGATGGGAAGTCCAGTGCCTGCACTCTGAAGGAGGGGTGTTAATGTTGCAGTTTAAAAACTGTAGTGTAAAGCACCCTTCTGGCAAAGCAGTGATGGAGTGAATGATGGTGAAAGTTTTTCTTTTTTGGGCCACCCTGCCTTGGTGGGAATCGGCCAGTGTGTTAATAAAAAAAAAATTAATATGGTGTCCTCAAGACTAAAAAGACACTCTTAATGATTTTAATGTGCACTTGCACAGTAAGTTTATTTAGGTACAGGTACACACAAGTATAATTATCAGAGTACATACATAAAATGCGAAATAACTTTAAAACACTTGAAATTTTGGAAAGTTTCCAGACATAATGGAGACACAGTGCTCACAATGAATGTAAACAATACTGGGTGGGGCACGGTGACCGTATTAGAAAGTCAGGCGGGGGACCCGTATAGCAAGTTTTGATCATAATTTGAAATATCCATATTAGCGGAACACCGTAAAGCGAGGCCCTACTGTACTTGTCAAGAGTTATGGTTATTGACAAGTTAGTTAATTTAATTACTTGGTGAATTAATCAAAAGGCAAGAACAATGTTCTTTTGCGACAGAACAAGGGATAGTGAATTTTTATTTGATGCAGGAAAAGGTAAACACAGATGAAACTTTGGTTGAAAGAAATACCTGTATTTAAAAAAATAGTCAAAAAGAATGTGTGTCACAGCTGAAAATCCTGTGGCTCTAACTTCAAGTACCCCAGATGTCCTCCCTGTAATATCGTGGACCCATTATGAAACGGTCAGCTATGAAACAGACAGTAATCCTGATAACCCTCAACTTCTAGACCTTTGCAAAAGTTCTTAAAATTTACTTATTTGAGAGTGGTAATACTGCAACATTCTTTGCAAGTACAGTAATTAATAAACCTGTTTCATTTATACTGTTTAACTTAGTTTCCAGCAGACCATGGCGAGTCAGCAGTGTATTGCTGAATTATTATGTGGCCTCTGTTGGTCTGGCAAAATAGATATACCAGCAAGGCCTAGTAACCAAGGGTGCCAGAAAATTGGTGTTGTAGCTTTACTACACCACTGGTATTTTTATTCATTGGCAAATAGAACAACTGCAGTTTTTGGTCACACAACTTAAGACTTCCTCTGACTTAACTCTACTCCACCCCATAAAAAAGTAAATATAAATGGCATCAACGAGTAAGAGAGATGTGAAAGTTTATAAACTAAGAGAGTTAGGGTGATATAAGCAACTGTTGAGAGAAAGGTAGGCTAGTGAGAGTATACATAGTGTAGGGGTTGAAGAGGTGTAGGATAGTCTTAAAACTGCAGTGTTAGAATCTGGGGCAAAGGTTTGCTGACATAGGAGGGTGGGTGCAGGAGGAAAGAGGAGTGACTGGTGAAATGATGAAGTAAAGGGTGTGATGAGGAACAAAGTTTGCTTACGAGAGGTTTTTACAAAACAGAAGTGATATAGTGTATGGAGAGTAAAAGAGAGGTAAAGAGAGTGGTATGTAAAAGGAGCAAATGATAAGAGTAGGTGAGGTGCTATCAACAAATTTTGCTGAGAATAAAAAATAGCATTGGAGTAAGATAAATAGGCTGAGAAAGCTTAGGGAACAAGTGGATTTGACAGTAAAAAACAGAATAGGGGAGTTAGTAGATGGAGAGTTGGAGGTATTGGGAAGATGGTGGAAATACTTTAAGGAACTATTAAATGTTGTTGGAGAGGGAGGCAGTGATTTCATGCATTGGCCAGAGAGGTATAACATCTTTTAGGAGTGATGAAGAGCCCGATGTGAGTGTGGAAGAGGTGCATGAGGCATTGGATAGAATGAAAGGGAGTAAAGCAGCTGGAATTGATGGGAACATGACAGAAATGTAAAAAGCAGATGGGGTATAGTTTTGGAGTGGTTGGTATTTTTGTTCAATAAATGTATGAATGAGGGAAAGGTATTTAGGGACTGGCAGTGTGCATAGTTCCTCTAAATAATTGGAAGGGGGACTAAAGAGACAGTAAAAATTATAGGGAGATAAACCTACTGAGTAGGTAAAGTGTATGCCTCTAATTCAAAGAATTAGAGGCAAAATGGAGAGGAAGATCGCAGATGAACAAGGAGCCTTTAGAATGGGTAAGGGGGTATGTAGATCAAGTATTTACATTGAAGCATATAAGTGAACAGTATTTGGATAAAAGTAGGGAAGTTTTCATTGTTTTTATGGATTTAGAAAAGGCATATGATAGGGTGGATAGGGGAGCAATGTGGCAGATGTTGCAAGTGTATGAAATAAGTAGTAAGTTAATAAAAGTTGCTTATATCTCATCCTAACCCCCTCCTCCTCCTCTAGTTTATAAACTTTCACCTCTCTTTTGCTGTTGTCATTTTCCTTTTGCCTCATCTACCTCTTATTCGAATTGATGCTACAACTAAATAATGATCTGATATATCTGTTGCCCCTCTATAAACATACACATCCTGAAGTCTACCCATCAACCTTTTAAAAATTATTTCTTTTATTTTTACCTCAATGATCATCTCCCACCAAAGCAGGGTGAGCCAAAGAATAATACAAATAAAATATATTTGCCACTCATTCTAATTCCTTTCTTGCCAGAGTTTTTTTTTTTTTAACACGTAGGCCATCTCCCACCTCGGCAGGGTGACCAAAAAGAAAAACACTGTCACCATCATTCACACATAATCACTGTCTTTGCAGAGGTGCCCAGTAAAAGCAGGCCTTAGACAGGGATATGTAATGTCACCATGATTGTTTAGCATATTTAGAGATGGAGTTGTAAAAGAAGTAAATGCTAGGGTGTTGGGGAGTGGGGTGAGATTAAATTATTAAATACAAAATGGGAGTTGACACAGTTACTTTTTGCTGATGATACTGTCTTTGTGGGAGATTCTAAAGAGAAGCTACAATGGTTAGTGGACGAGTTTGGGAGTGTCAACATCGATAAGAGGGTGTGAACATAGATAAGAGTAAGGCGATTAGGGTATCAAATGAGTTAGGTAAAGAAAAAAAGTGAATCTTGCCCGAAGTGTTCTGACATTATAATAATAATTAAGACCCCCGACAAACCCCTTATCTTATCATGTTCACCTTTCTCTCATCATCAATTGATGTGTAGCACAGACTGACCTACACTTGTAATCCTCTTTATCTCAAGGGAGGTTCCCTGATGTCAGTAAGGAGGGGAAAAGCTCCTGAGCCAAAAAATTGAACCTGAATTCCTCTTTCCTGGATCAAACCTGATTGCCTCTTCTTTTCCCAGCACTGTATGACTCCTATGGATTTAGTGCTTCTCTCCCCCCTTCCTCTAAGTTGTAATGGTGATAATTTAGCACTTTCTAATGTATGTCAAAGGCCCTAAAATCTGGAACACCCTACCTGAAAACTCTAGAATTGCAGACACATTCATCACCTTCAAAACTATCATTAGAAAACATCTTATCTCCCTGATACACCCCGTCAACTAATTACACGAATACCACCTGGTGGTTCACACTTACACTCACTCACCCATTTGACCATAAACAGAAATATCAATCTCAATCTTAAAATAATGAATCCTAACTAGTCATAAGTTGGCCTGTGATACTCCAATACTGAAACTATGTATTGTGTCAAAACAAAAGCATTCACATTGCTAAACTCACAAACTAGTATTTAGTCACTTAGCCATAATACCAACTTACCTCATAATTTATAATATTTTAAAGTTAAGAATTAATCTAAGTCTGCCCGAAATGCCTAGCTATGCTAGGTGTTCTAGTGGCCCCCTCTGTAATTAGTATTTTACTACATGTAAACCACACAATAACCAAATTCTGTAAACTCAGCATTGTAATCCTTATAGAGAATAAACTTTGAATTTGAATTTGAATTTCAATATAATATAAACTAATTAATTAACAATCTACCAGCAATTTATTCAACTCCTTAACTGTCCAAACGTAGATCTACGTTCTCTTGCCCAGTGCTCCGAATATTTTGAAAAAAAAAAAAAAATTATTGATAGAGGGTATTTTTCTACATGTAATAGGATAAAAAAAAATTAGGGTCAGTACTTACCAAGATATAAGACCGTGAAGTTGGCACTGGATGCTCAGGTGACGGCAACATGGAGTCCTGCTGCTTGCAGAAGTGTTGCCGATATACAGTACCTTTTTTTTTTCTTTTAATTTATATATAATTTTTATGTTTATATATAATTTTTATATTTAGTGAAGGGATTCAGGGAAACCGGTTATTTTATATAGCCGGACTTGAGTCCTGGAAATGGGAAGCACAATGCCTGCACTCTAAAGGAGGGGTTTATGATATTGGCAGTTTGGAGAGAGATGTTGTGTATCTTTATGCATATATACTTCTAAACTGTTGTATTCTGAGCACCTCTGCAAAAACAGTGATTATGTGTGAGTGAGGTGAAAGTGTTGAATGATGATGAAAGTATTTTCTTTTTGGGATTTTCTTTCTTTTTGGGTCACCCTGCCTCGGTGGGAGACAGCCGACTTGTTAAAAAAAAAAAAAAAAAATTTATGTTCTGATAACTACAGTTTGTAGTAGTTCTTGTGATTACATAGCCAATCTTTGTTCTGACACTAATACAGTGGACCCTCGGCTAACGATATTAATCCATTCCTGAGAGATTATCGTTAGATAAAATTATCGTATGCCGAATTAATTTTCCCTATAAGAAATAATGGAAAACCAATTAATCCGTTCCAGACCAAAAGTATTAAAAAAAATCATTTTTTTTTTCATGAGATATACATTTCCCTACAAAGAAAAAAATGAGACATGCACAATAACTATATAAATAAAAGTTAAAATGACACTTACCTTTATTGAAGAGTATTGATGAGTGATGAGACAGTTTTTCTTGAACACTCTGGGATTTTCAGAGTGATACATGAGTAAAGGCTTCACTTTGCAATTCCCACTAGCATTACAACAAAACAAGAAAGTTAGCCTGCCTTTCATAGCCTTGTGTTCTGGGAGTGCCTTTTCCTCCTGAGTAATGTAGGTCCTGTTTGGCATTTTCTTCCAGAACAGGCCTGTTTCATCACAATTGATTAGATTAGATTTAGATTTTGCCACCGAAGTGGCTAGTTTATTGTGCACCCCATATCCATCCTGTGGACAGTATGGATACACAAAAGGCCTAGGAACTAGGCCCCAAAGGGTTAACAGGAATACATATGGATTTATATCTACATATCTATAGTTCACTTATCTGTTGCAAGGAAATTTAGGAAATTTGCTTAGTATATCCTGTATCTTATTTTCATTAATAATATATCTGGACATGTCACATAGGTTTTTTTACTGTCTGTCTCTGTATTCACCAATAAGTGGACAATTAAGCACATTTATGTGTTAAAGAGAGTGGACATATGCCTGATCAAATAATTTAAATTTAGTTTGATCATTCATATGAGTGTCTCCAAACTGCCAGAAGTACCTTGTAACCAAGCTAAGCTGGCAACTACAACATCAGTCAGGTCTGTTCACATAGCAAGTTGCTCCATAAACTACTTATCTAAGTTCATGATATCATCGTGGTTATAGATCTACTCAGGCTTCTAATTGCATTCTATTAACGATCATTTTCATTAGTTATTCTCTCTAATATTATTCCTAATGCTAGACACAGTTATACCAAAGTTATATTTAATTCTCCTCTGGGTACTCATCTTGGCTAACATATCAAACTTTTCATGAAGGAGGAATCCTATTGTGTGATGGGAATCCATAGCAATTGTTCAGTAATTCCTTTGTCCCTAATTGTTGAGTATCTATACCCTGGGCTTCTCCAATGTGCATGTTGTTGGAGTCATTATATGAGTCAAGAGCCTTCAATGATGACATAGAATCAAGTAATGATGATGAGTCAAGGTCAGAGTATCGTAGTTTAGGTTAGCTTTTTTCGGCCATTTGGATTGCAAACAATTCAGTTGCAGTTGTAGATGCCAGTTGTTAGTTCTTATGCCTAACTCAACAAATTTATTATCTTTTTAAACTAGGGAGGTGGCAACAAGAGAGATGCAGCCCTGCCAGAGACTCGTGTTTAGATTCCTCAGTGTATATAAAACAAGTGTGATATAACTTATTACTACCAGCTAGGTGAGAAATATCTTCTTGAGCAGTTGCTCTAAAAGAGATTTAAGGAAGGGATTATAGCAATAAGCTTCTTGGGAGGGACTTGTAGGTATTTGATATTAAAATGAAACTTCTTCCTGGAGGGGTGAAATGCTATTGTTGCTACAGTGTTACAGTTCATGCAGGTTATAAAACTTAATGCAATTGCAAGTTTTCACAAATCCATTAGATCTGTGTGCATTTACCTCTAGACATGGTAAGATTCACTGTGACCAGTGCTCTGGTTCGTTATCAACATCTCTATTACCGAGTAATGTACAGTGTAATTTCAAACTATCCTATCATGATACTAGAACTGTACCAACTCCTTCCTCATGTAAAAAGAACTTTTGTAGATTGGGACAGCCAAAGGAATAATCCTGAGAGCTTCATTTTGCATTAACTCAAGGGTCGGTGAGAACTTTCTCTAGCATAATATCAAACATGGGTGCAGCTTAATCAATAAGGACAAAATAGGCTATGTACATCATTCTCACGATTCTCACATTAGCCACCTAGTTGGAATTGTAGCCAGCAACAGCTTTGAGGCATTTAGCTCGCTTTGCATTCTTGTTGTTGTGGTATAGTGGATTTGTTTAAAGGGTACATCTACACAAGATTCTTTAAGTTTTAACGTTAGCTAATGATTTCAACCTGCAATAGAATGGGTGGGGGATGTCGTTTGCTTTTAATATTTTGTTTTTAGAGGAAGATATTAAGAGGCCTGTCGATTACTAAATTGATTGAACTTCTTTAAGGAATGGTATTCATTTCTTATGCCCCTGTTGTTATGGATCATGATATCATCAGCGATAGCTTATAGCTATATGTTTAGGTGAGGCAGGTATAGAGCACTTAGGAGGCTTAATAGAATATTAAATAGCAATGGGACTAAGAACTCCTCCCTGAGGTTGTACTAAAGGCATTTCGTTAGAATCACTTCTGAAAGCCTTGGTAAAGGACAGAGGTACTTATTGAGGATATCCTATTACAGCAGATGTAAGCTACCACCAATATTCTTTTTGGCTAGTTCATGTCGTATAACGGTTCTTGTTTCGCAATATCAAATGCAGATTTTAGGATCAAGAAAAAGTGGTAAAAACTAGTAGAGGTGTGTGCAGTGAGAAGGTAGGAAATAAGTTCTGCACACCTTTTACCTTTTCATCGAACCATAGAGGTAGGGGGGAAAGTTGGTTTGTCTGATTCTGTAGTACAGTCTGATTAAGCATCATTCTTCATAAGTTTTACAAAGAAAATAGGTTATGGAGATCGGCCTAAAATGTATAGGCTGTTGGGGCTTAGGGATAGGCACAATGAGACATTGGTAGGAAGTAGGGAACGCCCTCATGTAATGAGTTATACAGTGCCAACAAAGGGTTATCAGGACGTGCTTAGAGTTCTGAGAAATATCATAGGTTATACCATCCTCTCCAGGGAGCAGTTGATCAAACTTGGTTAATGCATTATCTAATTCATACTCGGTAAGAGGCAATCACCTCTCATCAGTATTTTGGCTCATAAAATTAATCAGTTTCAACATTTCTTCAGAAGTACTCTCTAAAATTTTTTCTAATATGAGATGGAAGGTTTTCATTGCCTGGCTGTTTTTGGAGACAGTCATTTTTGAGGCTTTTGCTTTTTCAAGAGGAAAGGATGAGCAACATTGCCATTTCTTTTTTCTGGTTATTATATTTATACCTTTCCAAGCCAAACTCAAAGGGCAGTGACCTATATTAATCCACTAACAAACTGTCCCATCCTGTTGGCCTAAGTTTTCCTTTCTATTCCTTTGAATTTGTTAGTGCAGCTTGGGAAACGTTCTGAGCAGGTCTGGGGTTCTACATTCACGGTATGCTTTACAATCCTCCTAGCTGCATTGTGTTTGATTGCAGTTAGCTGTGGATTATTTATAGTATTTACATGGGTTTTTATTGTTTATTTATAGTTGGAGGGTCTTTGTTCCTATTTACTGCCACTTGGATCTGTGAGAACACTCTCAATAGGTGGTAATTAATCATCATTAAATTTTTGTGTGCAATGGCTCGTAATTCTTATACCATTGATCAAGAGGTTAATAATAGTTGTCTCTGTGTTCTGGTTTGAGAATTAGTTCCTCCTTCTGTATTTAAGCTCATTGATTGCTGGAAGTTGTGTCAGATTGGACAGTGTTAGTCTTGGGAAGTGATTCAAGATTAGAAAGATCATCAACTATGACAGAGTCATGCATGTATATGATGTATTAAATCAGCACAGATATAGTAGCCCATATTTGTGAGTAGGCTCAGGTAGTAGTGCCCACAATTCGCAATTATCATGGCTCATATAGCAATTTTCAATAGGTTTAGTTCCTTTGGTGTTTTGTTAAAGACCACCAATATTCTTATGTCTGGCATTAAACTCTCAATGAATGATGGTAGGTTTCACGACTGATGCGATCTGGGAAAGCCATCATGTCGAAGAAACACGGGTTCGCGGGGCATAGAGAATTAAAATGTTTATGAAAATCGCCTGCATGGATTTTGACACCATGATACTGCATGGTTAACGCGATCTGCAAGGAAAGGAGGTGAATTGGCAAGTTCTTTTTTTTCCTTTTTTGGGGGGGGATGGGAACCCTTACATCCACACAACAGTTGGTTGACTTAGGTATAAGATGAATATCCAGAAAGTTTGGTGGCGGTGCTCCATCTTTCAATCTACAATTCTGCAAAAGATGACTCAATATTCTTGGTTGCAACTAATATGATCTGTAAGTCAGGCAACGCTTCCTGATGGAAGCAATGTTCCATTGAAAAGATTTGTAATGTATCCATTGTAGTGAGTTATTACAATCTCTTGCTCATATGATGGTAAAACTATTATGCTTCTGGACTACAGTGTGCAGGCACTTAAGAGCAAATAGCATAGTTTGTTCGTATTTATCTTCAGGACATTTATTTTTAGGCATTTTTCGGCATCTTGGGGTGGCAGCCATGTTGTTAAAAGGCAAGTTGTGAAGCCAAGAGTCATGGGCTTTCTTTTTCACAAATTGTGGAAACTGAATGGGGATTGCTGCACTTTTGACATCATCACCATGTCAAGGCATCATCCTGATTACATATATTATTTAAAACTTGTCAGGATCTGTTCAAGAATGCTAACTTTTTTCTGGAAATTTGTTGTTATATGAGGAAGGTCAGTCGAATCCAATTGCCTTCGGAGGATGGCACTTCAGGGTTAGTGCTTCTTTTACACTATCACCTTACAGGTACCATGGTTACATTAGTGTCTCTGTTTATCATTATTTCAGGTTGGTCCTGTGCATCTGACTCCTCTCCAACTTCCAAGGGGTTAACCTGTGTGGTGCCGTCTGATGTTGTAGTTGTGTGTATTGGAGAATGACAAATAATCCCCATATTCAGGTGTAGCATAGGTATCTCGTAGTGGCAGACCACTAGGTCCACATGTGCTAGCAGGGAATGTCAAGCTCCTCACAGATGGTGTGTGGGATGGCATTATGGTATCACCAGAATCCTTTGCAGTGAGGTGGGGTTCTTGCACACTTTGGCAGATGGCAGTCTCAGATCTGGCTGTGGTAGATGGATGGCCTCATCTCAGTTAACCATTAAAGGGACTTGTATCAGGTTTCATCGAAGGTTGTTTGGGTCTGGACTTGGCAGTCCTTGTGGGAAACTGTAACCCAATTCTTTACGTTATACACGTAAAATTTTGGTTTGTCAGGGCCTACTGTGCATTCTCTGTGGATGTTTCCCAGCACACTTACCACACCAAGAGTTGTAGTATTCCACAGTCTACTGCAACATGGCCATAGTGCTGGGCATTTGTAACACCTATGTTTATGGGGTAGGTACTTTCGATTTTTAGGAATGTAAACCATGAACCAGATATTGGGGGAGGGGCACAGGAAACCACCCCAACTGGCAAATGATTTGGGATTTTACTTTAGTCTTTTAGGGCTGAGAATATGCTCACTGAGAGTCAGAAGGGATGGGTCCAGCAGAGAGGGTAATCCAAAGAATTATGATACTGACCCATTTTTTAAAATTGGTGAGTTGTTGATGGAGGTGGAGCAGGGCTTAATCTCCCATAAGCGTGTTTAAGTAGATCATTTGATCAGTTCTGCATCTGTTAAAACAAACACAAAGTTGTGTGTGTTTTCCCTAATTGGATCCTTGAGTTAGGATGCTTGTCTTACAGCTTCCATTAGCCATGCCACACTTGAAACAGGCTGCAGGGTGTTGTCAGGGAATTCAGCTTAAACACATTCTTCTTTGAAGAATGACTTCTTGCAGCCTCTGTGCACAAGGACATTTAGTGTAAGTGTGTTCGAGTCAAGTGAGTCTGACTACGTCGACGCTTTGCCTTTCTCCTTTTGTTCTCTTTTTTGTTTACTTTTAAAGGTCTGGAGCTATAATATTTCCATCCATGCAGAAATAGGTTCACTCCATGGACTGTTTGCCATGTTTGCCAGTGATGATAGTGGTTAAGACTCACAACACAGAAATTCCTCGCTTATCTTTCCTTATAGCTTATGAAAGAGTTAAATATTTACTATAAAAGTCAAAAGTCTAAAATAGATCATATTGACACAAGTGTTTCAAGATCAATGAACATTCCAATTATACTTAACCGATTACTTAAATAATACGATACACACCTTACTAAAAAATACATTAGAGACTTCTTGTATGTGTGTTAATATGGTTACATACAATGATATAATGGATGGTACAGGCGAGGGTCTTACACCTTATCACAAATTACAAAGATGAAAAGAGAGAGGAGGAGAGAGAGACAAAGTAGGTAATATTGAGCATTAAAATTAGAATTCTGACAATATACATTAAACTGAGGTTCAAATTCATGATAACTTCAACTTGGAGTTATTTCAGGTACTGCCACCTACTGTACCTCACTGAAATAATAATATAGCGGACATCACAATGAATGCTGAAGACAACCTCTTACCCCAACCAAAGATTGTAAACATTATTACTAAAAAAAAAAAAAAAAAAAAAAAATACTAGGTAATGTTACAATGACAATGGATAAATCACTCTGGTAGACTTGCTTGAGTCCTCCCGGGTAACTCACACATTACTATGTTATACATGTATGCAAGCATAAGTGTGCAGTAAAACTGCAAGCATAAGTGTGCAGCTGTAGATAGATGAACCAGTACCTAAACAATCTCACTTACACATGCGTTTTGTATGACAAGTGATACCAAGTGTACACTTTATCACTTTAGAATACCTTGTGTTGATGTAATATAGGTGAGAGTGGTACACCGCTGGCTGGTCGTAATAAACACTCTCAACTTCTCAAGGTCACACACTAGGCCCAGCTTCTGGAGTTACCAGCGTTTTAGCTTAATATGTTTATTTGTGTCAGTGCGAGTAGCAGTCATTAACTTGGTGTTTCAGAAGTGTAAACACTACAATCCGGTTGATCAAATAGTCTAAAACAAATTTACACAATGTATAACTAGAAGTCTAAACAATTGCAATATGTTATTTTTCAATTTTAACTAGGAGCTAAACCCATAGATGAGATGGTAAGGGAAAATAGATGTTACAGGCTGACTCTTGCTTAACAAAGTTTAAAGGTAACTGAATACCAAGAGATAGGAATCATGATGAACTGAACATTATGCCGGGAAAGTTGTTCACAGTAAAAATACAAGCCCTAAGTTCACACTCACACCACAGATGAACACTGCAATTTGAAATTTTACTTGGGAATTTTGCAGTAAAGTTTTCAGTCTGAACGAGAAAATGTTTAGAAAAACACAGCAAGACACTAGACAAGCAACTTAATTAGTGTAACTGTATTTAAAGTTCAGTTACACTGAGCAGAGCATGTATTCAATGATTTATCAAATGTAAGGAGTCGCTACATTGAAGCTCACTCTGAGCCTTTTAAAGTCTTTATACAGGCTACAAATGACAATAACTGTTGGGGAGGAGGGAAGAGCACGTACACATTGACACGTAGACAGATGAATGTTCATGTGTACAAGCAAATCACCACAAAGTTACTATGTTTATAAGTGAACCCCCCTCTGGCATGTCGGGTTGTGCCCTATTAAATGTCAGTACTGCAATGCTGTTTTAAATTGTTCTTAACTAAGCCACTACGGAAAAACAACTGGTTGCAGCAGCATGTAGGACGTAACATAGACATGCTGGGCCTTAGGACATCTAAAACTGCAGGCTGCCTTAGCTTGTTTCTGGTACGCTTTTAGTGCTGCTTTCAGCTTGCTTGAGTACTTGTGAGCCCCATGTCAACCGCTGATATATGGCTTGTGCAGGCAGGTAGGCCACAGGAGACACATTGTAGAATGAGTGGTCAGTGCGGCACAGAGGACTGACACGGGGCACCTCATGTACTTCTGTGGATGGCAAAAAACCGCCTCTAGAACAGAAGTAATAGAGGGAATGACTTAGTTTCCAAATGAGGAAGGAGAAGGGGACAAGGAAGGGATATTACCTCGCTAGACACAGGCATTATGGGTGTGTAGTGGGCTGGGGGGTCGCAGTGCGTTTTTCAAAGGTCCTTCACTGGGACCACGGTATCTCGAGCGTTACCAACCCTTGTACTCTTGTTAATTAACTCCAAAACCACAGGCAATTAACAAATCTAGCACACGTGTCTTGGAAATGACAGACAAATTTTAACTACCTAAGAACTAGTTCTCACAACACGTATTAAGAGACCATACAATAAGTGTCTCACAAACAGTTAAGAGACCATACAATAAGTGTCTCACAAAACGTTAAGGACCATTCAATAAGTGGTCAGGGGCACGAAAGCTGTTCAACTGCTCCCGATTACATATGGGGGTATTACAACAGACCATGGCAGTCTTCAAGCTGGCATGGACAAGCACCTAAAGTCGGTTCTGATCAGCGGGATGTGGTGTACGTTGGTTTGCGTGCAGCAGCTGTACAGTGGTTGATCAGGCTTGATCCACCAGGCGGGGCAAGGTCAAGAACCAGGCAGCGGGGGCGTGACCCCAGAACCTTTCTCCAGGTAAACTCCAGGTTCGGCAGCAGAACACTGGTTAGAACGTTCACAAAGGCATTCCTGGGATTCAGAACTTGGCCTTACTGGCTACTGGCTTGAGCGCTGTTTGGCCTGGAAGAGCTAAACTCGCCCTTATCCCATATGTAGATAATGGTGACGAGGTTAAGGGATCGGTGTTAGGACGTCGAGGAAGGGAATTCACTCATAGACACACGCAGTATGGGTTGTGTAAGATGGCATGCGGGTCTTATAGTGCATTATCAAGGTCACCAGCAGGCCAGTCATTCCTCACTCATTTTAAGCCTCGTATGGTAACTGATGGTAGAACAATGGTCATAAGTCAGCGAATCACTCATGAAATAAGTTACAACAATCTGCTGCACTTGCGGAACACACATATTCGAAGTACCGCGGGAGCAAGCCAAAATACACCTCTACACTGCTCGTTGCTGAGGCGAACGGTGAGTTTAAGGCGGAGAGTTGGGGAGGATACAGGAGAACAGCAGGGGTAACTGAGCATGTCACATTCGCCTTTCTTCACTAGTCAATGTGGGCGAAAATGTTAGGAAGGTGATGCAGTGCTCGCTCAAAGGCTCATGACTGGAGGAGGACTTTCAAGAGTACCAAACACTGCAATACCGTTACCAAAAGTTACTCCAAACTTGCAGAACTTTTAGCACACGTGTCTTGGGTAAAAGACGAATTTTCGTGTGTGGACCCCTGGGTTACCAACTACGTAGGACTGCACACTCGTCGTTATTCCGGGGTTGGAAAAGTGATGAGTTGTGAGCATTTTGGGGCAGGGTAACAGGGGACTAGCAAAATTCGCCCTACATGTTATTTATTTATTTAGAAATTTTAGCATACTCAGAGGTCACAAAAAATACAGGAAAGAGCAGCATGCCAAGCCATTATAGGGCCATGCATTAGGGCTGGTTTAAAAAATTAACAAAGATTAACTAAGAAATGATGAAATCATGATAAAAATTATTAAAAACAGTAACTTAAAGCAAAAGGTACATGGCCCCCCGCTGCGAACCCCTTGCATAGCGAACAATCCGATAGCAAACGCTTTTTTCGCCAAATTTTGCCCCGTTAGTGGAAAAAACCCCCCCTCAGGGGACCTTGCCCGAGCGCGCCCAATTGGGGCCCTCAGCCAGCCTCCATGTCCCGCCCGCCCCATTGTTTACCAGCCAGCCTCCGGGTAAATTCAAACACACACTCGGAATATTTGATTATTTCAGTGTTTTGGTGCTGTTTCTGGAAAATAAGGACATGGCCCCAAGAAAGCTTCTAGTGCCAACCTGTGGTTTTAAAAAAGGGGGAATTAGTATGGAAATTAAAAAAGATTTTGAAAAGGGGTTTTGGGGGTAACCCCGGAAGCCTATCCCGTTGTGGAAACCTTGTGCCTACTTTAAAAAAAAAGGAAATGTGTGCCAGTGGGGTTTAACGCAAAACCTTTATGGGTTAAAATCACCCCCGAAAAGCGTTTTCAAGCGTGTGGGACTTTCAAAGACAATGTTTGGCCCATTTTAGACAAATGTAAAGGGAAAGGGAGGTACAGAGCTCATGGCGATTTTTTTTTGCGACAGAGGGCAGGACTCTGAAAATGGTCCTAGTGGCATTAAAAAAAGAAGGGAAGTAACCCCGGAAAAAAAGGGTTGCTACCTCAAGTCCTAAAGAAGGGGATTCCCCTTCTAACACAACACTCTCTCTCCCCTCCTCCCTCCATCAATCTCACCGATCTTCAATAAAGTAAATGTATGTAATTGGCATGTTTTTTTTCATTTTGTGTGTACAAAAAATTAACATTTTTTTGTGGAAAAAAAAAATTTTTTTTATTTTTTTGGGTGTCTTGCACGGATTAATTTTATTTCCATTTTTCTTATGGGGAAAAAATTAAATTGCTAGCGCATTTCGATAACGACCCCCCTCTTGCACGGATTAAAGTTCGTTGCGGGGGTCCACTGTTTTAAAAGACGGGTATATGGTTGCATGATTGCAGTTCTTCGTGAATGGAGTACAGTGGCCCCCCGGTTTAAAACGTTTTAAAACCCGTGAAAGAGGGCTCATCTTTATGCGAAAAAATGTTGCGAAGAATTTTCCCCATAAGAAATAATGGAAAAAAAAAATTTAACCCGTGCAAGACGCCAAAAGTATAAAAAAATTTTTTTTTTACCACATGAAATGTTAATTTTATACACACAAAAATGAAAAAACATGCACAAATTTTGACACTTTCTTTTATTGAAATTGGTGATGATTGTGGGATGGGGGGGGGGAGGAGCTTATCTTCTTCTGTTTTGAAGGGGGGTCCCCTTCCATTCGACTTGAGGTAGAAGTCCTTTTCCGGGGGTTTTTCCCTTTTTTTTTTTTAAAGCCCCTAGGACCGCTTTAGAGTCCCGGACCCCTTTTGCAAACAAATCTGTCCCTAGAGCTCTGTACCTCCCCTTCCTTTACGATTTGTCTAAAAAGGGCCCAACATTGTCATTGAAAAAAGTACCCGCACGGCTTGCAACAGCTGTGTCGGGTGATTTTCATTTATAAAGGTTTTTTAGTTCAACCCACTGTGCCAAATTTCCCTTAATTTTGAATAGGCACAATGGATTCCACAAAAAGGATAGGTTCTCAGGTTTAGCCCCAAACCCCTTTAAAAATCTTTCTTAATTTTCCCTACTAATTCTCACCCTTTTTACACAGGGTTGGCACTAAAAATTTTTTGGGGCCCATGGTCACTTTTTTCCGAAACAGCACCGAAAACACTGTAATAATCGAAAAAAATTCGAGTGTATGCTTGGATGTTACGCGGGGTGGTGGTAACAATGGGAGGGCCGGACATGTGAGGTGGCTGAGGGCCTTTGGAGGTCTCGGACGAAAATGGGGGTTAAAGGGGTTTTTAATCGGTATCGGGAAAAAATTTTCGTTTAAAAGTAATGGGTTTATGCGGAAAAAATCGCTATGTGATGCCATCTTTTTGCGGGGGTCCACTGTATTTGTTGGGTAGTGTTTTTAAAAAAATAACAAAGTTAGATTGGGTCCTAGGTTTAACATTTATGGATATAATCTGAGTAACATTTTGGATATCCAATTTATAGGTTCGTTATTCGTATATTTTTGGGTTTTTTGAGTGGAAGGGAAACTTTGAGAAGAGATTTGAATTTATAAAAGGTAGTGTTTCTTTTTATTTACAGGTAAAAATTTTCCAGTTTTTTGGGGCCTTTTTGTGCATTGAGTTTTTGATGGTGAGTGGACCGGGGAACATAAAAGGGGATCTGTCCCTTGTGTTATGGTCATTTTTTCTGTTGGGTTGGCAAGGAGGTTTGAGGGGGGGTTATACGAGTTAAGTGTTTATGTATGAAAAGGGTGAAATAAAAAGTATGGTGTTTTGTAGGGTGAGTAGGTTGAGTGTTTTGAATATTGGTGGGTGTGTTCCCGTAGTGAGAATTTTTTAAACATTCTAACTGACCCTTTTGTTGGGTAATTGGGTTGAGATGGTTTAAAATTGTGTTGAGCCCCATGCACAAATTCCATAGGTGAGATAGGGGAAAAATAAGAGAGTGAATAAGGGCCAGGAGGGTTTGAGGGGAAATAGTCCCTTATCTTAATTACCCAAGTTTTGGGAAAATTTTTCTTAAAAATTTGTTGTAATGTGTATGAAATTTGATTTTAATTATCGAGGGGATTCCCCAAAAATTTTCCCTCTGTTAGCTTTTTGTAGGTGATCGTTTATCGTTATGTTAAGAGGTACTTGTGCTCTGTTACCAAACTGAATGAAGGGGTTTTTTCAATGTTTAGTGTAAAATTTTTTAGTCCTTATAGGTAGAATTTTTTTTGTAAATTTGGTTTTTTACAGTATTGGTGCGGACTGGGCTCGGGTGAGAGAAGACTATGTGTGTCATCGCAAAAAGGTTGGGGGTTTGGTAATTGCGAAGCATTTGGTAGGTATTTGTATAGGAGAAAGAGAAGAGGGGCCAAGGGCACTTCCCTTGGGGGCACCAAAATGTAATGGTTGTGCGGGAAAAGCTTGCCCCATTTGCGTACACTATTGGTTCTTTTTCTGAGGGAAGACTTAGGTAGTTGAAGGAGTCCCCCAATACCATGTGTGACAATTTTACGTGGAGAAATCATGGTAACTGTAAAACAAAAACTTTACGTAAGTCAGATAAGATAAATAAAATTTCGTTCGGATTTTTAACCCCCGGGGGGTTGCCACCCAGGATAACCCCAAGAAAGTCAGTGCGGCACGGGCTGTCAACTTTTTCCATTGGGGGGCCTTAATCTTGTCCCCCAGGATGCGTACACCAGTCGATAACACCCAGGTACCTATTTGCTGTAGGTGAACAGGACAACAGGTGTAAGGAAACGTTCGAATGTTTCCACCCGGGGAATCGAACCCGGGCCCTCCGTGTGTGAAGCGGGGAGTTTGCCACCGGCCACCGGGCCACAAAATCAATGAAGTTTTCCCCAGTGGGATTTCTTTTTTCTCTATTGCAGTGTATAATGTTCTAGCAATGTAAAATAGCATCATTAGTAGTTTTATTGGGCCCTGAACCAAACGGGCAGGGGTTGAGAATGTTTTGGGAGATGGGTAGGAGTAGATTCGTTTATAAATTAAATTTTTCAAAGTTTTTTGGAGGGGTGAAATTTGGTATTGGTATAGTTATTAAACTTTTTTGGTCCCCTCCTTTTATGGATCGGGGTGACCCTTGCTATTTTGAGAACTGTGGGGAAGGGGGAGGATTCAATGGTTTTGTTAAAGAGTGTTGCAATGATGGTGTAGTACGTGAGCTTTTTTGAAAATAAAGGGGTGGTGGGGTTTTTAAAATCTCCTGCCTTGTTTTTCAGTGCGTTGATAATAAGGGAGACTTGTATGGGTTAGTCGGGAGCTAGGAAAAAGGTGTTCGGGTAGTTCCCGTGAGGTAGTTCTTTTGGTGGGGTATCTGAGCTTGGGATTTTTTTGGGAAAAGGTTTTGACCTATAGTGGAAAAAGGAAATCATTGGTTTTTGCTTTTTTGTTGGTGGGAGTTGGGGTTCACTGTTTTGCAAATTTTATTTCGTATGTGTGATATCTTTTTTGCCCCAGAATTTCTGATAGGGTCTTCCAGGTTTTTTTTTTTTCACCCCGTGTTGGATAAATTTTGTTTCATAATACAATTTTTTTTGCCCTTCTTATAGGCTGGGTTGGATTTATTTTTATTTATTTTTTTTTATTTTTTAACAATTTGGCAACTCAGAGGTACAAAAAAAAACGTAAGGCAGCATGCCAAAGCCATTAACTATGCATGGCATTGGGCTGGCTTAAAAAAACTAAGCAATGATGAAATCGTGTAATAATTTTTTTAAACAGATAACTAAAAGCACAAATGAGTATTCAAAGAAAGGTCATATGGTTGCATGCATTGTTGTAAATTCAGTGTATGGAGTATTTGTTAGGGAGTGTATTTAAAAAAAAATAAAGTTAATTGGGTTTTAAATTTAACATTAGTGATTAATGTGAGAAAATTTAAGAAAAACAATTTATATGGGTTTAGTTATTCAGTATTTATTTGGTTTTGGGGAGTAATGCTTTGAGAAGGATTTTTAATTTAAAACAGGTAGTGTTTCTTTTATATTTCAGGTAATGAATTCCCGATTTTGGGCCCTTTTTTGTGCATTGAGTTTTTTCATAGTGTGAAAATGGGCACGGGAAATCAAAGAGTGATCTGTGCCTTGTGTTATGGTCTGTGTTTGTTGAGGTTGGCAAAAAGATGTTTGAGGGGAGGGGTTTAAAATCAGAGAAAAAGTTTTGTATGTAAAGGGGCAGTAATAATTTGGATGTTTTGTATGGTGATAGGTTTATGTATTGAATATTGGTGGAGTGTGCTGCCCGTAGTGAGAATTTTTTTATTCTAACGCAGCCCTTTTTTTGGGTAATTTGTGGTCTGAGAGGTTAATTGTTTTTTGAGCCCCATGCACAAATT
>NC_069469.1:3652297-3707297 GCF_026875155.1 Cherax quadricarinatus | reverse complement strand
GGCCCTAACAGACCACAGCAGAGCCCAGGGAAAGCTGAGAAGGGAAAATGACAGGCCACTGAGCCCGAGTACATTAGCTAGTGAAACTGAAGAAAGGAAAGCTGCAATGGAGGAAATCGAATTGAATGAGGGGATACACAGGGATATGCAGTGGGAGAATGAAAGGGTGAGGCCAGTCTTTGTGTATGGGCTTCAGGAAGTTGAAGGGGAAACATATGAAGCAAGAAAACAAGGGGAAAAAAGCAATTGAAAGAATCATGAAAGCAATAGGAGACGACATGACCCAGCTGGAAAATTTTCGGAGAATAGGGGGGTTGGTAAAAAAAAGAACCCAGTCAGTGAAAGTGACCTTCAAGGCAGGATCGACTCGGAACAGGATCCTGCAGGAGAAAGCACGATTAAGGGACATGCCGGCATACAGGAAGGTGTATCTCGACTGCGACAGAACACAAGAAGAAAGGCAGAAACTGAGAGAGATGGTACAAAGGCGAAAGGAGGAAAGAGAGGGGATGGAGAAGACAGACAGGAGATCCCAGACCCAGGAAGAAGATCAAATACAGCCTCCCTCACAACTTCCTATAGAAGCCTCCCAGCCAGGTCAACCCCAGTGCAACCAAACACTCTAAACCAAAACACCCATGCCACATCCAATGCCCCCACCCACTGCATTACAAACTCCACCCCCACAGCAACCACCCATAGTTCCTTATCAGGCCTCCCACTTCCCCAACCTCAATACACCTCCCAGACCACAGTCTTAGAAAAGTTGAAGGTGTAGTATACTAATGCAGATGGAATAACAAATAAGTATGAGGAGTGGCACGAAAGAATCAAGGAGACATCTCCAGACATAATAGCACTCACAGAAACAAAACTCACCAGAATAATAGATTCAATCTTTCCATCCGGATATCAAATCCTCAGGAAAGACAGAGGGAGGAGAGGGGGAGGAGGAGTTGCACTGCTCATTAAAAACCAGTGGGGTTTTGAGAAAATGGAAGGAATGGATGGCACGGGCGAAAGGGACTACTTAGGAACAATCCAGTCTGAGGGACATAAGGTGATAATTGCAGTAATGTACAACCCACCACAGAACTGCAGGTGGCCAAGAGAAGAATACGATGAGAGCAACAGAGCAATGGTCGACACACTAGCCGAGGTGGCCAGGAGAGCACACATGGGGGGAGCAAAGTTACTAGTTATGGGTGATTTCAATCACAAGGAGATTGACTGGGAAAACCTGGAGCCCCATGGGGGTCCCGAAACATGGAGAGAAAAGATGATGGATGTGGTACTGGAAAACCTCATGCATCAACATGTTAGAGACACTACCAGAGAGAGAGGAGAGGATGAACCAGCAAGACTGGACCTTGTATTCACCTTGAGTAGTTCGGACATCGAGGATATCATGTATGAAAGGCCCCTGGGAGCTAGTGATCATGTGGTTCTGTGCTTCGACTACATAGTTGAGCTCCAAGTGGAGAGAGTAGCAGGAATAGGGTGGGAAAAACCAAACTACAAAAGGGGGAACTACTCAGGCATGAGGAACTTCCTGCAAGACATTCAGTGGGAGAGGGAACTGACAGGAAAACCAGGACAAGAAATGATGGACTATGTGGCAACAAAATGCAAGGAGGCAGAGGGTAGGTTTGTTCCCCAGGGAAACAGAAATAATGGGAAGAACAGAACGACAGAGAACTCAGGAAAATAAAGAGATTAGCCGAAGAGCCAGAAACGAATATGCACAGATAAGAAGGGAGGCTCAGCGATAATATTAAAATGACATAGCATCGAAAGTCAAGACTGACCTGAAGCTGTTGTACAGCCACATCAGGAGGAAAACAACAGTCAAGGACCAGGTAATCAGACTGAGGAAGGGTGATGGGGAATTCACAAGAAACGACTGGGATGTATGTCAGGAGGTCAACACGAGATTTAAAGAAGTATTTACAGTGGAAACCAGTAGCACTCCAGGGAATCAGAACAGGGGGGTACACCAGCAAGTGCTGGATGAGGTACATATAACCAAGGAGGAGGTGAAGAAGCTGCTATGCGAACTTGACACCTCAAAGGCGGTGGGACCAGACAACATCTCTCCGTGGGTCCTGTATCACTAACGTGTATAGTATGCAAGGTCATGGAGAAGATCATCAGGAGGAGAGTGGTGGAGCACCTGGAAAGAAACAAGTGTATAAGTGACAACCAGCACGGTTTCAGGGAAGGAAAATCCTGTGTCACAAACCTACTAGAGTTTTATGACAAGGTGATAGAAGTAAGACAAGAGAGAGAGGGGTGGATCGACTGCATTTTTTTGGACTGCAAGAAGGCCTTCAATACAGTTCCTCACAAGAGGTTACTGCAAAAGCTAGAGGATCAGGCACACATAACAGGAAAGGCACTGCAATGGATCAGAGAATACCTGACAGGGAGGCAACAACGAGTCATGGTACGTGACGAGGTGTCAGAGTGGGCGCCTGTGACAAGCGGGGTTCCACAGGGGTCAGTCCTAGGACCTGTGCTGTTCTTGGTGTATATGAACGACATAACGGAAGGGCTAGACTCAGAAGTGTCCTTGTTTGCAGATGATGTGAAGTTAATGAGAAGAATCTAATCGGATGAGGATCAAGCAGGACTACAAAGAGACCTGGAGAGGCTACAAGCCTGGTCCAGCAACTGGCTCCTTGAGTTTAACCCTGCCAAATGCAAAGTCATGAAGATTGGGGAGGGGCAAAGAAGACCGCAGACATAATATAGTTTAGATGGCCAAAGACTGCAAACCTCACTCAAGGAAAAAGATATGGGGGTGAGTATAACACTGAGCATATCTCCTTAGGCGCACATCAATCAGATAACTGCTACAGCATACGGGCGCCTGGCAAACCTACGGATAGCGTTCCGATACCTCAGTAAGGATTCGTTCAAGACTGTATACCATTTACGTCAGGCCCATACTGGAGTATGCAGCACCAGTTTGGAATCCACACCTAGTCAAGCACGTCAAGAAATTAGAGAAAGTGCAAAGGTTTGCAACAAGACTAGTCCCAGAGCTACGGGGATTGTCCTACGAAGAAAGGTTGAGGGAAATCGGCCTGACGACACTGGAGGACAGGAGGGTCAGGGGAGACATGATAACGACATATAAAATACTGCGCAGAATAGACAAGGTGGACAAAGAATGGATGTTCCAGAGATGGGACACAGACACAAGAGGTCACAATTGGAAGTTGAAGACTCAGATGAATCAAAGGGATGTTAGGAAGTATTTCTTCAGTCATAGAGTGGTCAGGCCGTGGAATGGCCTAGAAAGTGACGTAGTGGAGGCGGGAACCATACATAGTTTTAAAGGCGAGGTATGATAAAGCTCATGGGGCAGGGAGAGAGAGGACCTAGTAGCAATCAGCGAAGAGGCTGGGCCAGGAGCTATGACTCGACCCCTGCAACCACAAATAGGTGAGAACAAATAGGTGAGTAAACACACACACACCGCATACCACAGACATACACACCACATACATACACAGACACACACACCGAGACCGAGACAGAACAAAAACAGAACGACAGCAGCTGAGGGAGAAGACAGAAACGAAAGGGCTAGGACGAGAGACACGGACAGAGTCAGCAGAGGACAATCTGAGACGGGCAGAGCAGCAAGTGCAAGCACACACACAACCACCCCCAGAACCCCACAACCAAATATGCAACCCCATCACAACCAACAATCCACACCTACGGCCTCCACCCCACACTACACTGTAGAATCCCATAGCACACTGCCAGATCCCCCACCCCCACAGACACCAATGAACACAGTGTTGGAGAGGAAATTGAAGGTATGGTACACCAACGCTGATGGAATAATGAACAAGTGGGAGGAGTGGCAAGAAAGAGTCGGAGACATCACTGGACATTACAGCTCCCACAGAAACAAAGCTCACAGGAATGATAACAGATGCCATCTTTCCAATGGAATATCAGATCCTGAGGAAAGACAGAGGGAACAGAGGGGGAGGAGGAGTGGCACTGCTCATCAATAACCAATGGGATTTTGATAAGCTGGAGAGAGGAGACAAGGAAGCAAGAGACTATAATAGGAACACTTCAGTCTAGAGGTCCCAAGGTGGTAATTGCAGTGATGTACAACCTACCACAGAACAGCAGGAGGCCAAGGCAAGAGTATGATGAGAGTATTAAAGCGATGGTTGACACACTGAATGAAGTGGCCAGAAGGGCTCATGCATGCAGGGAAAAGCTGCTGATTGTGGGTGACTTCAACCACAAGGAAATCGACTGGGAGAACCTGGAGCCACATGGGGGCCCAGAAACGTGGAGGGCTAAGATGGAGGTGGCACTGGAAAACCTTATGTACCAATACGTAAGGGACACTACTAGAGAGAGAGAGAGAGAGAGAGAGAGAGAGAGAGAGAGAGAGAGAGAGAGAGAGAGAGAGAGAGGAGAGAGGATGAACCAGGAAGACTGGACCTAGTATTCACCTTGAGTAGTGCAGACATTGAGGATATCACATATGAAAGACCCCTCGGGGCCAGTGACCACGTGGTTCTGAGCTTCGAATACATAGTAGTTACAAGTGGACAGGGAAGCAGGAAGGGCAGGACGAACAAAGCCAAACTACAAGAGAGGGGACACTACTAGAGAGAGAGAGACAGAGAGAGAGAGAGAGAGGAGAGGATGAACCAGGAAGACTGGACCTAGTATTCACCTTGAGTAGTGCAGACATTGAGGATATCACATATGAAAGACCCCTCGGGGCCAGTGACCACGTGGTTCTGAGCTTCGAATACATAGTAGTTACAAGTGGACAGGGAAGCAGGAAGGGCAGGACGAACAAAGCCAAACTACAAGAGAGGGGACTACACAGGCATGAAGAATTTCCTGCACGGGGTTCAGTGGGACAGAGAACTGGCAGGGAAGTCAGTAAACAAAATGATGGAATATGTAACAACAATATCCAAAGAAGTTGAGGAGAGGTTTGTACCCAAGGGTAACAGAAATAACGAGAAAGCCAGGATGAGCCCTTGGTTCACCCAAAGGTGTAGAGGCCAAAACCAAGTGTGCTAGAGAATGGAAGACGTATAGAAGGCAAAGGACCCAGGAGAATAAGGAGAGCAGTCATAGAGCCAGAAATGAATATGCACAGGTAAGAAGAGAGGCCCAGCGACAATACGAAAATGACATAGCAGCGAAAACCAGATCTGATCTGAAGCTATTGTACAGCCACATCAAGAGGAAAACAACAGCTCGACACGAGTTTCAAAGAGGTGTTCACAGAGGAGACAGAAGGGACTTCAGAACGACAGAGATTTGGGGTACAACATCAAGTGTTGAACATAATAAATACAACCGAAGAAGTGAAGAGGCTGCTAAGCGAGCTAGATACCTCAAAAACGATGGGGCCGGATAACATCTCTCCATGGTTACTGAGAGAGGGAACAGAGGTACTATGTGTACCACTAACAATCTTCAACACATCTGTTGAAACAGGAAGACTAAATGAGGGATGGAAGACAGCAAATGTAGTCCCAATTTTTAAAAAAAGGAGACAGACACGAAACATTAAACTATAGACCAGTGTCAGTGACATGTATGCAAAGTCAAGGAAAGGATTATCAGGAGAAGAGTGGTAGAGCACCTAGAAAGGAACCAGCTTATCAATGACAGCCAGCACGGTTTCAGGGATGGGAAATCCTGTGTCACAGACCTACTGGAGTTCTATGACAGGGTGATAGGAGTAAGACAAAGAAAGGGGTGGGTAGATTGCATTTTCTTGGACTGTAAGAAAGCGTTTGACACAGTTCCACACAGATTAGTGCAAAAGCTGGAGGATCAGGCATAACAGGGAAGGCACTGCAGTGGATCAGGAAATACATGTCAGGAAGATAACAGCGAGTAATAGTACGCGGAGAGGTGTCAGAATGGGCGCCTGTGACGAGCGGGGTTCCACAGGGGTCAGTCCTAGGACAGGTGCTGTTTATGGTATTTATGAACGATATAACGGAAGGAATAAATTTAGAAGTGTCTCTGTTTGTAGATGATGTGAAGTTAATGAGAAGAATTCAATCGAACGAGGACCAGGCAAAACTACAAAGGGATCTGGTCCAGCAACTGGCTCCTGGAGTTTAATCCCACTAAGTGCAAAGTCATGAAGATTGGGGAAGGGCAACGAAGACTGCAGACGGAGTATAGTCTTGGGGGCGAGAGACTACAAACGTCACTCAAGGAAAAGGATCTTGGGGTGAGTATAACACCGGACACATCTCCTGAGGCGCACATCAACCAAATAGCTGCTGCAGCATACGGGCTCCTAGCAAACCTAAGAACAGCATTCCGACTTCTCAATAGTTCAGGACCCTGTACACCGTGTAAGTTAGGCCTATACTGGAGTATGCAGCACCAGTTTGGAACCCGCACCTAGCCAAGCACGTAAGGAAACTAGAGAAAGTGCAAAGGTTTGCAACAAGACTAGTTCTGGAGCGCAAGGGCATGCCCTTCGAGGAGAGGCTTGGAAAATCAACCTGAGGACGCTGGAGGACAGAGAGACGGGGGATACGATAACATAAAATACTGAGAGGAATCGACAAGGTGGACAGAGACAGGATGTTCCAGAAACGGAACACAGCAACAAGGGGTCATAGTTGGAAGTTGAAGACTCAGATGAATCACAGGGACGTTAGGAAGTATTTAGTCACAGAGTTGTCAGGAAGTGGAATAGTCTGGGAAGTGATGTAGTGGAGGCAGGATCCATACATAACTTTTGGAAGAAGTATGATAAAGCTCATGGAGCAGGAAGAGTGACCCAGTGGCGACTAGTGAAGAGGCGGGGCCAGGAGCTATGACTCGACCCCTGCAACCACTAGGTGAGTATAACTAGGTGAGTTACAAACACACACACACACACACACACACACACACACACACACACACACACACACACACACACACACACACACACACACGCACGCACGCACGCACGCATATCAGTCTCGTCTTGGAGTATGCAGCACCAGTATGGAACCTACACTAGAAAGTGTTGTATAGTACACAAATAACCCGCACATTGGATAGAGGAGCTTACCGCGATGTAACTTTATAAATGGTCGAAGTCGGACTGAAACGTCATGGTAAGCTCCTCTTTCCTATGGATTATTGTATATTGTTCCAGTCACGGTACTGTGCCTTTTTGTTCTTTCTAAGTGTTGTATAGACTAAGGGTACTGAAGTTACAATTTCTGATTGTGTACATATGGAACACATGGATACAAAAGTAGATATAAATATTGGGCTGAAAATATTTAACCAAAACAAGCCTCACAGTAGTGAGTGCACGTTGGTAAAAGATTTGATTCTGAAGAAGTCATGGCGCATGTTAGCAACTGAAAGTAGTGCACAGGTATGCATCGCGACTAGTACCAGAGCTAATGGGTACTAGGTACCAGGGAAGACTAAAGGAAATCAATCTGGTGACAATAGACAGAAGAACCAGGGAGACATGATAACGACATAAAACGTAGTCAAACGACTTGATGGGGTGGACAGAGATAGAAATTTCGACAGGCGGAAGACTGGTGCACAGGGGCACCACTGGAACTTAGAAACAAAGATGAGCAACATGGATTTTAGGAAGAATTTCTACATCCTCAGGATAGTCAGCAGGTGGAACTACATTGTGTTAAGACTAGGTATGACAGGATTCACGAGGCTAGAAGTGAGTAAACCAAGGACGAGAGTACACAGTACAGTATATCTATGTCTATGCGAGTACACACTGCGACTGCACACTATATGTAGGCAAGTACATACTATATATATATATAATATATATATATATATATATATATATATAATATATATAATATATATATATATATATATATATATATATATATATATAGGTGATGAAAGATTGAATATCAGATTGGAGGGAGAGAGTATGGAGGAGGTGAATGTATTCAGATATTTGGGAGTGGACGTGTCAGCGGATGGGTCTATGAAAGATGAGGTGAATCATAGAATTGATGAGGGAAAAAGAGTGAGTGGTGCACTTAGGAGTCTGTGGAGACAAAGAACTTTGTCCTTGGAGGCAAAGAGGGGAATGTATGAGAGTATAGTTTTACCAACGCTCTTATATGGGTGTGAAGCATGGGTGATGAATGTTGCAGCGAGGAGAAGGCTGGAGGCAGTGGAGATGTCATGTCTGAGGGCAATGTGTGGTGTGAATATAATGCAGAGAATTCGTAGTTTGGAAGTTAGGAGGAGGTGCGGGATTACCAAAACTGTTGTCCAGAGGGCTGAGGAAGGGTTGTTGAGGTGGTTCGGACATGTAGAGAGAATGGAGCGAAACAGAATGACTTCAAGAGTGTATCAGTCTGTAGTGGAAGGAAGGCGGGGTAGGGGTCGGCCTAGGAAAGGTTGGAGAGAGGGGGTAAAGGAGGTTTTGTGTGCGAGGGGCTTGGACTTCCAGCAGGTATGCATGAGCATATTTGATAGGAGTGAATGGAGACAAATGGTTTTTAATACTTGACGTGCTGTTGGAGTGTGAGCAAAGTAACATTTATGAAGGGGTTCAGGGAAACCGGCAGGCCGGACTTGAGTCCTGGAGATGGGAAGTACAGTGCCTGCACTCTGAAGGAGGGGTGTTAATGTTGCAGTTTAAAAACTGTAGTGTAAAGCACCCTTCTGGCAAGACAGTGATGGAGTGAATGATGGTGAACGTTTTTCTTTTTCGGGCCACCCTGCCTTGGTGGGAATCGGCCGGTGTGATAATAAAAAAAAATATATATATATATATATATATGTAGGAGACTAAACAATATCTAAGCGAGTACACACTATATACTATTACTGTCAATATTTTACAGTGATACAGGATGAAGTAATAATAGTGGGAAAGTAGTGGGTGTGAACTTACACAGGATGACAGAGTTATGCGAGTTGTACAAAATAAAGTTATGAGTTTCTTCATCATAATATCCGGGGAGACGCTGGAATGCGGTCAAAAATGCGAACAACAAGATCCTCGTCAGGAAACACTTGTCCTGTTTCCTGACAGATCTCGTCTAACCTAACAAGAGAGGAAAATGAAAAAAAAGGTGAGAGGAATCCTGAGGAAATTAGATAGTATGAAAGTAAAGGTTGAGGTTAGGTGACTCACGAAATCGTAATGACACGATTGCAAACAAACCATACCCCGGCCGGGATTGAACCCGCGGTCATAGTCTCAAAACTCCAGCCCGTCGCGTTAGCTGGAGATTCGTCTGTAAAAACTTGCATTTGTGGTCACAGTGGTGCCTGTGCTAACCTTCCTATGGTGGAGAAATATACCTAGTTGGACGAATCTTATTGTGGCTAGCTGGTCTAGTGGCTAACGCGACGGGCTGGAGTTTTGAGAGACTATGACCGCGGGTTCAATCCCGGCCGGGGTATGGTTTGAGGTTAGGTCATATGATGACCCACCGCTGGAGCTTTCGATCATCAGACCGAGGCCTTCCACTGGCTTACCCGTCCACCACTTAAAAAATTTAAATTAATTGAGAAAGTAAAGGAACAGGTGAGGATATAACATTGAGTAATAGCGAGGAACAGAGAAACTTTGCATTCTATAACAAATACCTAAAAATGTTAAAACAACCAAACTGATAAGGAACTGCCAACGTTCTCCTGTTTAAATAAAACGAAGACAGGGATCATTAAACTGTACACAAGTTTTTTTTTTTTTTTTTTTTGACGAGCATACTGGCTAAGATGTGGAAAAATATAATGCATATAAGAGCACTTAGGAAGAAAATAATACACCAGAGAACCAACGTGCGCTCTACACCCTAATTATCATTTTAGTGTTGTACAATAATTAGGGTTGTAAAGCAAGGAAGTGATGGGTAAACTCTCTAATTAGACTAAGAATTTTTTGACATAGTGTCACGCAGATGACTTATAAAATAGAAGACAGAGGGTAATGACGAGCAGTGAGATATTAGAGGAAGCCAGGGTGATGAGTGAAGTTCTTCAAGCTCAGTGCTTGGACCCCCCTACTGCTCCTCATAGACACAATGACCTGCCAGAAGAAAATAAATCCTTTGTATCAATGAGGATGGCGAAGCTGATGTTGAATAAGACAACAAGAGATGTGGAGATGACTTAACGGCTTTAAACATGACCAGACAACTGGCTACTGACATCCTGTCGTGATAAATGCAGAGTAACAAGAATAGGAAAGTGAGTTAAGACCATACAACAGATACATCCTAGGAAGATGGAGCCTCCGGACAACGTACAAGCAGGAAGATTTCATAGAATAAGCAATGGAACGTTTTTGCGTTGTTTACCAGTAGCTGAAGATGGTTTCCACACTTCTCACTAAGTAACAAAAACCCACTCCGAGTGGTTATGCACCAGTCCTCTTTCCCCATAATATTTTTCACTTTTTTTTTGTACCCAGTCCTTCCCTCTCCATTTTTCCCATAATTTTTTCCCTTACAAAAAAAAAGGTAACCCTAAAAAAAGTAGCGAATGGGGAAGTAAAAGAAAGTCATGAAAAAAGCTCGATTTAAAAAAAAAAAGGGTTTACTGACAAGAAAAAAACAAGTAATGAATGTAGTTGAGAAGGGGATGGGAAAAAAGAGGGTAAAAATGTGTGGGGTGATGGTCACTGGCAAGGTGGGGGGTGGTTATTTTTTTACCATTTTGTCCAGGACAGTCGTTTTTAGACATGGGCCTTGGTATATGCATGCGGTATGTGGGGGGGGGGTATGGGTTTTTTTTAAAAAGGGTTGCGGGGTGGGCCCAGCCTCCCCCCCCCCCGCCTCTTCACTGATCGTGCTGGGTCCCTCTCTCTCTCCTCCTCCCTCTCCTGCTCCATAAGCTTTGTCATACCTCGATTTTAAAGCTAGTTGGTTCCTGCCCCCACTACATCCTTGCAGACATTCCATTTCCCTGACAACTTTTACGAAAAGTACTTCCTAAATCCCTTTAAGTCTGGTCTTAGTAACTTATGACCCCTTGTTTCTGTGTCCCCTCTCGGAAACATCCTGTCTCTGCCCTTATCTGCCCAAGCAGTATTTTTATGTCGTTTTCATGTCTCCCCTAACCTTCCTGCCCCCCGCGTCGTGGGGCCGATTTCCCTCAACCTTTCTTATAGGCACCCCGAGCCCCGGGAAACTAACCTTTTTGCAAATTTTTGCACTTTCTCTAATTTCATGTGTATACCTATTTTGGTTGCACGGTTTCGAGTTTTAGTCGGGCCCCAAAATTTCATGTGTGTGTGTGTGTTTGTGTGTGGATGGTGTGTACTCACATTTGTACTCCCCTTTTGGGGTTGCGGGGTGGGAGCCCTAGTCTGGCCCCCCCTCTTCACCGGTTGCTACTAACCCTCTCTCCCCCCGTCCATGAGCTTTATAAAACCTCGTCTTTTAAAAACTGTGTAGGTTTTCCTTTCCCCCCAATACGCATTTTTGGGCTTTTCCACTGCCTTACAACTCGTTAAGAATCTTCCTACTATCTCTCTGATCTTTTGTGTCTTAATTTTTCCAATTGGGGCCTCTTTTTTCTGTGTCCCCTCCCTGGAACATTGTCTTGCCACCTTGTTACACGCAGTATTTTATATGCGTTTTTTGTCTCCCTGACCCCCCTGTCCCCCAGTGTCGTCAGGCCGATTTCCCTTAATCTTTTTCATAACATTCCCCTTTCTCTGGAACTAACCTTTTTGCAAAATTTGACTTTTTCTAGTTTTTTGACGTGCTTTATCAATGCGGGTTCCAAACAGGTCTGATACCCCGTATGGGCCTGACATACACGGTGTACAGTTCTTTAATGTTCCTTACTAAGGGTCGGAACTGTCCAGGTTTTTCCCGGGGCCCCTATCTCAGCAGTTTCTGATTGATGTGTGCTTTCCCGGGGACATGCCGGGTTATACTCCCCCAAGATCTTTTTCTCCCTTTAGTGAGGTTTGCAGTCTTTGGCCACCCAGCCCAACTTGCGTGGTTCGTGCCCTTCCCCCATCTTCATGATTTGCATTTGGCGGATTAAATTTGAGAAGCCATTTGCTGGGCCAGGGTTCCAGTCTGCCCCGGTCTCTTTGAAGTCCCGCGGTCCTCTCAGATTTAATTCTCCTCATTTAACTTTACTCATCTGCAAACAGGGTTTCTGAGTCTACCCCTTTCCTTGTCTTCACATATACCAAAAATAGCACTGGCAGGACCCACCCTGTGGGAAACCCCGCTCGTCACAGGGCCCACTGTGATCATCTTTTACCCTGACTCGTTGTTGCCTCCCTGTCAGGTATTTCTGATCCATTGAGTGCCCTTCCTTTATATTTGGGAGCCAGTTCTCACTAATTTTGTGGGAACGTGTCAAAGGCCTTCTTGCGTCCAAGAAGATCAATCAACCCACCCCTCTCTTCTGTCTTCTTTGTTATTTTTATCATAAAACTCCGAAGGTTTGTGACCAGGATTTGCCTTCCTGAATCCTGTGGTTGGCTTTATACCTTGTTCCGTTCCAGGTCTCCACCACTCTCCTCCCGATAAACTTTTTCCTAATTTTTCTTTTCTATCCGTCAATGAACAGGGCTATATTTTTTGGCCTCTTTTCTGTCTCCTTTTAAAATGGGGAAATACATTTGCCCCTTCCATACCTAGGGAGTTGCCCAGTTTCCAGGGATTTAAATTTTTTCCCCCTTTTAAAGGGGCCCCCGGGGGGAAAATTTCCGTTTTTTTTTGGGGGCCCCGGAAACCCCTTTTAACCCCCCTTTTTTTTTGGGGGGGTTTTTTTTTTTGGGGTTTTTGGGGTTTGGGCCCACCCCCAAAAACCCCCAAATTTTTTTTGGGGGGGTTTTTTTTTTTTTTCCCCGGGTTTGGGTTTTTTTTTTTTTGGGGGTTTGGTTTGGGTTTTTTTTCCCCTTTGTTTCCCCCCAAAAAATTTTTTTTTTTCCCCCCCCCTTTTTTTTTCCCCCCAAAATTCCCCAAAAAACCCGGGGAACCCGGCCCCCCCCTTTTTGGTTTTTTTAAAAAATTTGGTTCCCCCCCCCCCCTTAAGGGCCCCCTTTTTTTTTTTTGGGGTTTTCCCCGGGGGGTTTTTTAAAACCCCCCCCCGGGGGGGGGAAAACCCCCCTTTTTTTTTTTTAATTTTAAAAAACCTTTTTTAAAAAGGTTTTCCCCCCCCTTTTTTGGGCTTTTTTTTTTTTTTTCCCCCCCCCCTTTTGATTAATTTTTCCCTTTTTCCTTTTTTTTAATCCCCCCTTTTTTTCCCCCCTTTTTTTCCCCTTTTTTTTAAATTTTTTCCCCCCCAAAAAGGGGGTTTTTTTTTTGGGTTTTTTTTGGGTTTTTTTAAAAAAAGGGAACAAAATTTCCCCCTTTTAAAGGGGGGGAAAAACCCTTTTTGGGGGGTTGGGTTTTAAGGGGTTTTCCCCTTCCTCCCCCCCCTTTTGGAAAATTTTTTGGGGTTTTTTTTTTTTCCCCCCCCCCCCCTTTTCCCCCCTTCCCCCCAAATTTTTTCCCTTTTGGGGGAAAACCCTTTTTTTTTTGGGGTTTTCCCCCCCTTTCCCCTTTTTTTTTTTTTTTTTGGGTTCCCCCCCTTTTTTTTTTTTTTTTTTTTTTTTCCCCCCCCCCCGGGGCCCCCCTTTTTTTTTTTTCCCTTTTTTTTTAAAAATTTTTTTTTTGGGGTTTTCCTTTTTTTCCATTTTTTTTTTCCTTTTTCCCTTTGGGCCGGTTTTTTTTCCTTTTTTCCGGGGCCCTTTGGGAAATTTCCCCCCCCTTCCTTTGCACTTTTTTTTTTTTTCCCCCCCGGGGGGGCCCCCCTTTTTTTTTTGGTTTCCCGGGTTTTTTTTTTTCCCCCCTTTTTAAAACCCTTCCCCCCTTTTTTTTTTTTTTTTTTTTCCCTTTAAAAAACCCCCCTTTTTTTAACCCGGGGCCCCCCAATTTTTTTTTTTTTTTTTAAAAAAATTTTTTTTAAACCCCCCCCCCGGGTTTTCCCTCCCGGGGGGCCCCCTTTTTTTCCCCCCCCCTTTTTTTTTTAAAAAAATTGTTTTTTTTTCCCCCCTCCCCCTTTTGGGGGCCCCCCAAAAAAAAGGGTTTTTTTGGGAAACCCCCCCCCCCCTTTTCCATTTTCCCCCCCCAAAAGGGCTTTTTTTCCCCAACCCCCCCCCAAAAAATTTTTTTTTTTTCCCCCTTTTTTTTTCCCCCCAAAAAAATTCCCCCCCCCTTTTTTTTTTAATTTCCCCCCCTTTTTTTGGGGGTTTTTTAATAAAACCCTTTTTCCCCCCTTTTTTTTTCCAAGGTTTTTTTTTTTTAAAGGTTTGTTTTTATTTTAAAATTTTTTTTTTAAAAACCCCCCCTTTTTTACTTTTTTTTTTCCCCCCCTTCTTTTTTTTTTTTGGTTTTTTTTCCCTTTGGGAGTTTTTTTCTTGGGGGGTTTTGGGGTTTTTTGGGGGGAAGGGCCTTTTTTTTGGGGGGGGTTTTTTTTTGGGGGGTTTTTAAAATTTTGGGGTTTTTTCCCCCGGGGGAAGTTTGGGGGGGGGGAAAAAGGGGGGGGGAAGGGGGGTTTGGGGGGTTTTTTTTTGGGGGGGGTTTAAAACCGGGGGGGGGTTTTGGGGGGTTTGGGGGGTTTTGGTTGGTTTTGGGGGGGGGGTTTTTTTGGTTTCCTTTTTTTTTTTTTTCTTTGGGGGGTTTTTTTTTTTTTTCCCGGGCCCCCTTTTCTTTTTTTTGCCCTTTTTTGTTCCCCCTTGGCCTGCCCCCTTTTTTTTTGGGGGTTTTTCCCCGGGGTTTTTTCCCCCGGGAAACCCCCCCCCCAAAAAACCCCTTTTCCCCAAATTTTTTCCTTTTCCTTAATTTTTTTTCCCCTTTTTTTTCCCCCAAAAAAACCCCCTTTTTTCCCCCCAAAAAACCCCTTTTTTTTTTTAAAAAAACCCTTTTTTTTTTCCCCCTTTTTTTTAAAACCCCCCCCCCTTTTTGGCCCCCTTAAAAAAAACCCCCTTTTTTTTCCCCCCGGGAAAAACCTTTGGGGTTTTTTTTTTCCCCCTTGCCCCTTTTTTGCCCCCCCCCGTTTTTAAAAAATTTTTTCCCGGGTGTTTTTCCCCTTTTTCCTGGGGTTTTTCCCCTTTTTTTGGGGGGGTTTTTTTTCCTTAGGGGCCCTTTTTTTCCGGCCCCCGGGGGGTTTAGGGCCCCCCTTTGGGAATTTTTTCCCCCTTGGCCCCCCCTTTTGGGACTTTTTTTTTGGGGGTTTTTTCCCCCCTTTTCCCCCTTTAAATTTTTCCCCCTTTTCCCTTTTTTTAAATTTTTTTGGGGGCCCCCCTTTCCCCCCTTTTTTTTCCCCTTTTTTCCCCCTTTTCCCCCCCCCTTTCCCCCTTTTGGGCCCAACCCCCCAAATTTTTTTTCCCCCCCTTTTTTTTTCCCCCTTTTTTTTTTCCCCCCCCCCCTTTTGGTTTTTTTTTTTTTCCGTTTGGGGTTTTTTTTTTTTTTTTTTTGGGGGGGGGAAGAAAAAAAGGGGAGGGAGGGGGAGGGGGGGGAAAGGGAAAAAAAAGGGGGGGAGAGGGGGGGGGGAAAGGGAAAAAAAATTTGGGGGGGGAAAAGGGGAAGAGAGAAAAAAAGGGGGGGAAAAAAGGGGAAGGGGGGGGAAAAAGGGGGGGGGGGAAAAAGGGGGAAAAAAAAGGAGGGGAAAAAGGTTAAAAAAATTAAAAAAGGGGGGGGGGGTTTTGGAAAAGGGGGAAGGGGGAGGGGGGAAAGGGAGGAGGGGGAAAGGGGGAGGGGGGGAAAAGGGGGGGGGAAAAAAGGGAAAAGGGAAGGGAAAAAAGGGGGGGGGGGGGGGGGGGGGGAGGGGGGGGGGGGGAAAGGGGGGGGGGGGGGGGGGGGGAAAACCTTTTCCAAAAAAAAAGGGGTTTTTTTTTTTTGGGGGTTGCCCCCCCCGGGGGGGGGTGGGGTGGGGGGGGGTTTTTTTTTTAAAATTCCAAAAATTTTTTTTTAAAAAAAATTTAATAAAAAAACATAAATAATTTTCAAATTAAAAAATTTTTTTTGGGTCTTTCCCCAAAAATTTTCCTTTTTAAATTTCCCCTTTCTTTTTTTTTTTTTTTCCAAAAATTTTTTTAAAATTTTGGGGGTTTCCCTTGCCAAAGGGCTTAAACCTCCTGGGCCCATTCCCTTTCTCCTTTCAAATTTTATCTTCCTACTACGCTTGGGGTTGTGTGGGATGATAATCCCTCTGGAGCAAGGGGGTTTTTTTATAAACCAGCTACCAGTTTATTTTTAAAGGGGGGGCTCTACACCTTTAAAAAATTCCCCCCAAACCCCAAAAAGGTGATTTGTTCGTTACTCCTCAGAGGGGGGTCCATCAAGATGGCCCGATGGGACGATGTTCGCTGGGACCCATGACTCGTGCCTACCCCCTTTGCCGTGACTTCCCTTAGCTATTCTTTTTTTCGTTTCCCTTTTTGGGGGCCCCTTTACCCCCACTTATCACTTTTTATACTTTCTTCTTTTTTAAAATTTAAATTCACTTTTGGTAAGTCACTTCTTATTTGTGTTTACACCCAACTGTTATGGCGGGCTACTTCCCAAGGGCCCACTGGGTGCCCCCCACCTCTGCTTTTTTTTATGTTTATATAATTTTTATATATATTATATTTTAAAATATATATATATATATTATATTTTTTATATAAATATTTTATAAAATATATATTTAGGGGAAAAAAGAGGGAAGGGTTTTAAAATAAAAGAGGAAGGAGGGTTTGGGGGGGAAGAAAATTAAAAAGCCCATTTTGGGGGATAGATGGGCTAATGAAAAGAAAAGGGAATGGGGGTCGAAGAGGTATGGGGTAGGTTTAAAAATGTAGTGTTTTGGGGGTGTTTAGCAGAAATTTGTTTTGGGGGACAGGAAAAATGGGTGCAGGAGGGGAAAGGGGGAAACGATTGATGGAAAGATTTTAAAGAGAGTAGTAAGGGGGGGAAAAAAATTAGCATATGAGAAGTTTTTACAAAGTAGAAGTGATGCAAGGGGGAAAAGTATATGGGGGGAAAAAAAGGAGGGTTTTAAAAGGGGTGGTGGCAAGTAAAAAAAAGAGCAAAAAAGAGGTGGGGTGAATGGTTATCAAAAAAAATTTTTTGAAAATAAGAAAAAGTTTTGGAGTGAAAATTTTAAAAAGTTAAGAAAGCCTTAAAAGAACAAATGGATTTTTTTAGTTAAAAAAAAGGAGAGGAAAAGGGTTTTTAAATGGGAGTTAGAGGTATTGGGAAAATGGAGGGGGAAAATTTTTGGGGGTTTTAAATGTTGATGAAGATAGGGAAGCTGTGATTTCGTGTATAGGGCAAGGGGGGAAAAATCTTGTAGGAGTGGGAAAAAGGCCCGTTGTGAATGTGGGGGGTTTTGTTAGGCAGTAGGTTTTAAAAAAAAAAAGGGGGTAAGGCCCCCGGGATTGATGGGGAAAAAGATTGAAAAGTTAAAAGCAGGGGGGGGGATTTAAAAGTTTTGGAGTGGTTTGGGGCAATTATTTAAAAAATGTTTGGAAGGGGTAAGGTACCCAGGGATTGGCAAAAGAACATGCATAGTTCCTTTGTATAAAAAGGGAAAGGGGATAAAAGAGAGGCAAAAATTATTGGGGGATAAGTCTGTTGAGTTACCTGGTAAATGTATGGTGAGTTATAATTTAAAGAATTAAGAGTAAGCGGAGAATAGGATGAGATGAACAAAAGGGGGCTTTTGGAAAAGGTTTGGGGGTGTGTGGGGGCCCGGGGTTTACAGGTGGGAAAAAATATAAGGAAAAAGTATTTTGTTTAAAGGCCCAAAAAGGTCTTTGTGGCATTTTTGGGTTTGGAAAAAAGGGTTTTATGAAGGGTGGATGGGGGGGGGAATGTGGCAGATGTTGCAAGTGTAAAGGTGTTTGGGGTAGGTTACTGAAAACTGGGGAAGAGTTTTTTCGAGGATGTGAGTCAAGTTAGGTATGTAGGAAAGAGGGAAATTTTTCCCCGTTAAATTAGGCTTTGACAAGGATGTGTGATGTCCCGTGGGTTTTTTTAATATATTTTTTAGATGGGGTTTTAAGGAAAATAAATGCGGGGTCTTGGAAGAGGGGTGGGTTAAAAGATAAAGAATCACACCCCAAAAAAGGGGGGTTGTCCAAACGCCCCTTTGTGATGCACTGTGCTCTTTGGGGGATTCTGAAGGGGAAGTTGCAAAAATGGTGGATGAATTTGGGGAGGGGGGCCCCAAAAGAAGAAAAATTTAAAAGGGGAATAAAGGAAAGAGTAAAAGGGTTTTGAGGATTAAAAAAATTTGGGGGGATGAAAGAAATTTGGGTTCAGATTGGAGGGAGAGAGTATGGGGGAGGGGGAAGTATTTAGATATTTGGGGTGGGGCGTGTCAGCGGATGGGTCTATGGGAAAAATGAGGTGAATCTTTGAATTTATGAGGGAAAAAAAAGGGGGTTTGTGCACTTAGGAGTCTGTGGAGACAAAAAACTTTGTCCTTGGAGGCAAAGAGGGGAATGTATGAGAGTATAGTTTTACCAACGCTCTTATATGGGTTGAAGCGTGGGTGATGAATGTTGCAGCGAGGAGAAGGCTGGAGGCAGTGGAGATGTCATGTCTGAGGGCAATGTGTGGTGTGAATATAATGCAGAGAATTCGTAGTTTGGAAGTTAGGAGGAGGTGCGGGATTACCAAAACTGTTGTCCAGGGGGCTGAGGAAGGGTTGTTGAGGTGGTTCGGACATGTAGAGAGAATGGAGCGAAACAGAATGACTTCAAGAGTGTATCAGTCTGTAGTGGAAGGAAGGCGGGTAGGGGTCGGCCTAGGAAAGGTTGGAGGGAGGGGGTAAAGGAGGTTTTGTGTGCGAGGGGCTTGGATTTCCCAGCAGGAAATGCGTGAGCGTGTTTGATAGGAGTGAATGGAGACAAATGGTTTTTAATACTTGACGTGCTGTTGGAGTGTGAGCAAAGTAACATTTATGAAGGGGTTCAGGGAAACCGGCAGGCCGGACTTGAGTCCTGGAGATGGGAAGTACAGTGCCTGCACTCTGAAGGAGGGGTGTTAATGTTGCAGTTTAAAAACTGTAGTGTAAAGCACCCTTCTGGCAAGACAGTGATGGAGTGAATGATGGTGAAAGTTTTTCGTTTTCGGGCCACCCTGCCTTGGTGGGAATCGGCCAGTGTGATAATAAAAATTATATATATATATATATTATATATAATATATATATATATATATATATAATATAATTTTTAATATAATATATATATCTCCCCTTTCTGGCTAGTTGTTCACGCTGTGTGCTACATCACAGTTTGTCGTTAGCCAACCTCTCTTAATTCTATTTGATCTTTTCTCTTTAGTCACTCGCTTTGTACTTTGTATATGTGTAACAATGTGGCAACAAGTGCCAACTAGGCCTCAACGAACTGGCACTTTGAAATTTTGTTGTATAATTTCAGGCTTTCTCTCACCTTTACTTTATTTATTTTTGCTAATACTTTGGTTATCACTTGTAGGGTTGTTCACTGACGTTGTCAGTAACACTGGTTGCTTCTAGCTGCTAAAACACGCCCTAAAAGCACTAGATTCTCGGAGCCTGGCGCTTGTGACCCACTACACTACGTGTGAATGTGTGTGTACTCACCTAGTTGAGGTTGCGGGGGTCGAGTCCGAGCTCCTGGCCCCGCCTCTTCACTGATCGCTACTAGGTCACTCTCCCTGAGCCGTGAGCTTTATCATACCTCTGCTTAAAGCTATGTATGGATCCTGCCTCCACTACATCGCTTCCCAAACTATTCCACTTACTGACTACTCTGTGGCTGAAGAAATACTTCCTAACATCCCTGTGATTCATCTGTGTCTTCAGCTTCCAACTGTGTCCCCTTGTTACTGTGTCCAATCTCTGGAACATCCTGTCTTTGTCCACCTTGTCAATTCCTCTCAGTATTTTGCATGTCGTTATCATGTCCCCCCTATCTCCTGTCCTCCAGTGTCGTCAGGTTGATTTCCCTTAACCTCTCCTCGTAGGACATACCTCTTAACTCTGGGACTAGTCTTGTTGCAAACCTTTGCACTTTCTCTAGTTTCTTCACGTGCTTGGCTAGGTGTGTGTGTGTGTGTGGTGTGTGTGTGTGTGTGTGTGTGTGGTGTGTGTGTGTGTGTGTGTGTGTGTGTGTGTGTGGCGTGTGGGTGTGTGGGCGTGTGGGTGTGTGGTGGGTGTGGGTGTGTGTGTGTGTGTGGTGTGTGGGGTGTGTGTGTGTGTGGGGTGTGTGTGTGTGTGTGTGTGTGTGGTTTGTGGTGTGTGTGGCGTGTGTGTGGTGTGTGTGTGTGTGTGTGTGTGTGTGTGTGTGTGTGTGTGTGTGGGTGTGGGTGTGTGGCGTGTGGGTGTGTGTGGCGTGTGGGTGTGTGTGTGTGTGTGGTGTGTGTGTGTGTGTGTGTGTTGTGTGTGTGTGTGTGTGTGTGTGTGTGGTTTGTGGGTGTGTGTGGCGTGTGTGGCGTGTGTGTGTGGTGTGTGTGTGTTGTGTGTGTGTGTGTGGTTGGAGTCAAGGATAATAATGAACAGAAAGAGACAATACTGTTATTGGAACAATACATAAATAACCCGCACATAGGAGAGAGAAAAGCTTACAACGACGTTTAGGTCCGACTTGGACCGAAACCACGTTGTAAGCTTTCCTCTGTTCGGGTTATTTGTGTATGCTGATGATTCGAAAGATGTGTAGAGTCAATAGACAGAGTTACATGTTAAGTCAGAGGCGGCGGGGAGGTGGTAAGTGAAATACAGTGCTGAAATTTAAAATGGTAACGGAGCATAATTTTGAGATATAAAAGAGGCAACATATTATGAAAAATACTGACTAAAACGATGAAGAATTAAATACAGAAAATTATGCCTTAGACGATGAATAAGCAAAATAATTAAGAGGAAGGTGATAAGAGACACCAGAGGAGAGGAATCCGAGGAGTCGACAGAGAAAATTAATAAAATTTTTGACAAAGGACGAAGAAGAAATAAAAGATATCAGAACGTAGATATTTTCCGGAGAATGGATAAATAGGAAAAAAAAATAACTGAAGAAAACAGTAGAGATAACTTTTACAAAGTCATACGTTAAGAACGGCTAAAAATGGAGTATATGCACCGGGCAACAAAGCTCTTGGAGCAAGGAGAGAGGGGGACCTAGTAACTATCAGCGAGGAGACGGGGGGCAGGAGCTGTGACTCGGCCCCTGCAACCACAAATAAGTGAACACAAATCAGTGATTACAGTCGCATCTCCTTTGTCGACGTTCAAGGAACTGAACCTAAAGCGTTACACACACACTTTACCAGCATCCATAAGTCGGGTCCTCCCCACATGCACACACCTACACCTACCTACCTCCACTTCCTGTGTTCGGGTTCACGGATTTGAGCCTGTAACGTTACACGGGATGGAACCCAAGAGGCTAAGAGCAATTTACTTCTGTCAGTCTAAGGTTTTAGTAGCAGGACCAGGAGCCTGACCTCAGCCCCACTTCAAAACGCAGATCTGTAAACATGTACACATACAATACGCAAAAACTGACACAGATTGCTATATCCCTTTGGCTTTAAAAGGAAAAACATTTCCCACTTGATGAAACCCAATATTGCTGAGGTAGCAATTACTCTCTCAGAGTCGAGAGATGTTTTCTCCAGTGGCGGTCTGAAGGTCAGTATAGGTGTGGGACAGTGGTGGTCTGTAGGTCGAGTGTAGGTATGGAACAGTGGTGGTCTGTAGGTCAGTGTAGGTGTGGGACAGTGGTGGTCTGAAGGTCAGTATAGGTGTGGGACAGTGGTGGTCTGTAGGTCGAGTGTAGGTGTGGGACAGTGGTGGTCTGTAGGTCGAGTGTAGGTGTGGGACAGTGGTGGTCTGTAGGTCAGTGTAGGTGTGGGACAGTGGTGGTCTGTAGGTCGAGTGTAGGTGTGGGACAGTGGTGGTCTGTAGGTCAGTGTAGGTGTGGGACAGTGGTGGTCTGTAGGTCAGTGCAGGTGTGGGACAGTGGTGGCTGTTGCGGCGGCCACGGCAGTAGTAGTAGTTGTGACTTGGTAAAAGTAGTTGTGGTGGTAGTTGTAGTCGTAGTAGTAATGGTGGTGATAGTAGTAGTATTGGTGATAATAGTAGTAATAGTAGCGGTGGTGGTACTGACAATAGTATTGGTGATAGTAGTAGTAATAGTGGCGGTGGTGGTGTTGGTTGTAGTGGTAGTGATATTAGTAGCAGTGGTGATAGTGCGAGCAGAGGTGGTAATACAGTTGTGGACAATGGGGAAAAGCATTGATGATAGTGGGATATTTTTAGCGAGATATTCAGTGCTAGAAAGCACTGGTAGAGAGAGAGAGAGAGAGAGAGAGAGAGAGAGAGAGAGAGAGAGAGAGAGAGAGAGAGAGAGAGAGAGAGAGAGAGAGAGAGAGAGATGGCCCATGGCCTCTACGGATATTTCCATCACAGCTTCGTCTTTCCATGTCGTCGTAATCCCTTAAATCCCTAATGCAGACAAGCTAATATATACATTATTAATTAGCATTACCCATCCCATGAAAGCTAAAAAAAGAAACGTCAAAAACAGGTAAACAAAACTTTAAATTTAGAGAGGGACAAAAGAAAAGAAATATTGGAAAGAGTGAGGGTGAATGATTGTGGGTACGTGAATACAAAAAAGTACACTGAGGGACATTAACACCAGGAAGAGTGTGGCTGGAGCAGTAATTTGTACAGCACGGTGCATTACACTGTGAAACCAGAATATAACACAGCATGGGGCAACGTAACACAGTGTAGCATATCTCAGTATAATGCAACACATCACAAGACAGTGTGACAGATCAAGAAAATGTAACACAGCTCAAGACAATGTAACACAACATAAGACAGTGTAACACATCTCAAGGCAATGTAGCACAGTCAACAGTATATCACAGTAGAGGACAACATAACACAGCAAAAGACATCACAAGCTGTATTGCACAGCACAATGCAACACAGCACAAGAAAAAAAGTGCAGCACATCCCTGCACAACATTGCACAGTGCAGCACATCCCTGGGCAATGTAGCACAGTGCAGCACAGGCCTGCACAACATTGCACAGTACAGCACAGTCCTGCACAGGGCAGCACAGTCTTGCACAATATAGAACAGCGCATCACAGTCCTGCACAATATAGCATAGTGCAGCACAGTCCTGCATAGTATAGCACAGTCCTGCATAAAAAAGCACAGTGCAGCACAGTCCTGCATAAAAAAGCACAGTGCAGCACTCCTGCACAACAAAGCACAGCCCCCGCACAACGTTGCAGAGTGCAGCACAGCCCGGCACAACGTTGCAGAGTGCAGCACAGCCAGGCCCAACGTTGCAGAGCGCAGCACAGCCCGGCACAACGTTGCAGAGCGCAGCACAGCCCCACAGTACCTCACAGTGTAACGTATCACAACAGACTGCCAAGGCCCGTGAGAATACATACCTTGGCGTTATTGTCCAGTGCAGGGAAATACTAGTGGTTGCCTCAGAATGCTGGTGGTGGCCTGAGAATGCTGACGGTTGCCTCAGAATGTTTGCGGTGGCCTCAGAAATGCTAGTGATGGCCTCGGAGGTGCTGGTGATATTCTCAAGAAAAGATGTTGGAAGCCTCAGAAAATGCTGGTGGTTGCCTCAGGAATAGTGCTTGTAGACTCAGGAAAAGCGATTGGTGGCCTCAGGAATATGCTGGTGGCCTCGAGAAATGCTGGTGGTGACTTCAGGAATAATGGTAATTTAAGGAATTTATCAAGACCAGCTCATTGGGTGTGGGTACATCTGAAAGAGGTTAATGAATTAGAAGGGAATTTATAATGGAGACTCTGCTTCTTCAGAAACTGGAGTAGGTTTTTTAAGATGTAGAGAAAATAATGCTTAATTTATAAGTACAGCCTAGTGAGATAGCACCTAGTGTTGCGTTGGTCTTGAACTGTTAATTATTGTGTCAGTATACGTTATCACACACCAATATACGTTAACCTGGCTTGACTTCATCAAACCAAGAATAAGAGATATTAACTTTCAGTAGACTACGAATAGGCTATTATTATTATTATTATTATTTTGCATTTAGGGATACACTAAAAACTGCAGATCAGTAAGTTCCGTGTCTGTTGCTTCCGCCTTGTCTTTCAAAGTACAATTGACGATTAGGATGATTTTGCAGCGCCTCTGTGTTAGACTAGTTATTTTTAATCAGTGACTGTTTTACTAATAAGTATGCTATAAGTATGATATAAGCTGCAAAAACTCTTTAAAATTTATTGAAACATTAAAAAAAATTAATGGTTGGTAAGGTTTGCTAGGAAACAGGACAAGTGCTTCCTGACGCAGGTCTTAGTCATATCATGACCCGCAGCTGGAGCTTTTGGTCATTTGACCGAGGCCTTCTACTGGCTTACTCGTTCACCCGTTTAAAATTATGGTTATAATTTTATTTATAAATTTTTATTAATTTTTATCAATTTTAACTATGTAAATGTATAAAAATATAAGAAAATTGTGCTGTAACTTAAAATGTTATTATAAAATTGAAAATTTTACAAAAGTTATTAAAACAATTTCGTTAGATAATGAAATCTGATTTTTTAATCGTTATGTTGCCAGTCTATTTATTAAGCTAACTTATTAAGGTTCCCCGGGTAGTCATAGTCAAATCAGGCACTTAATTGTCTCTAGTTTGGTCACAGACTGTATTAGAAAGCAGTCCTGGCCTTTCTCCATGAAATCGCTAGACTGTAGGTAAAATCTCAGATTTAAACTGCATTTTCGTATCAAGAGACGGTCACAATTTCGTCCCATTCCATGTTACCATGGTCGCTAACCTATTTTTATTTTTTCACGACCTTCGAGAAACTGCAGCTATTTAAATTTCGTCTTTGTTCCTTCCACCTTTATATCTGATATATCATTATAGTAAAACATTTAGGAAACTTTGCAATACCTCTGTCCTCTTTCTTCGATATTAGATCATTTCGTTTGTTTTTTATCGGTATATGTTGTACCAATAACTATGTAAGTAGATGTTTTAATATTTTCTGGACGTTTTCCTTAACAATCTTGCTGACATTTGTTCCTTCCGTCCCAATTACTGAAACCGATTTTTTGTTTGCATACATCCATACATCTGTCTACCATTAGTTGAAATTCTGATGTAATTCATCAAGCAGTCTCCATCCACTGAACTGGCTAACGCTGTTACCCCTACGTCACAACGATGCTCCATATCCCCTACATACATATCTTTGCCGTATAAATGATTCCAGGTGTCAGTACTTGTGCGGTTAACACAAGGCTTGTTGCCCTAGATATCCATTCACTGTCAACTCTTCTTTTTGGGAAAATGCTACATGTGTCAAATGATGACCTACGCTGTAATACAGGTCCGTTATATGATGGCTTGTACTTTTTTTTTTTTTTTTTTTTTTACATCAGTTAACATGCCAGTGTATTCAGACGGGGCTCTTTTTCTGGATATCCTGTTCAGTAGTTGAGTTTTGTTCTAGGAACCAAGATCAGGATAATCCTGATAACTAGATAACACTGCTTCCTATGAGAACCAAGATTGAAATAATTCTGGTTACTAGAAAGCACTCCTTTCTCTGGGAGCCAAGATTAAGATAATGTTGGTTCGTGACCACAAAGGAAGGGTTTCTAATGGTCACTAGCATACAGCTGGGCACAATTAAAGTTTTCAAAGACCTTTCGTATTAATATTCATAGACGGCACACCACTAGCAATATATATATATATTAATATTATATATATTTATATATATATTATATATATATATATATTATATTATATATATAATTTTTTATTAACACATCGGCTGTTTCCCACCAAGGTAGGGTGGCCCGAAAAAAAGCTTTCACTATCTTGCCAGAGGCGCACTTACACTAGAGTTATAAAACTGCAATATTAACACCTCTCCTTCAGAGTGCAGGCACTGTACTTCCCATCTCCAGGACTGAAGTCCGGCCTGCCGGTTTCCCTGAACCCCTTCATAAACATTACCCTGCTCACACTCCAACAGCACGTCAAGTCCTAAAAAAAAACATTTTTCTCCATTCGCTCCTAACACGCTCACGCATACTTGTGGAAGTCCAAGCCCCTCGCGCACAAAACCTCCTTTACCCCCTCCAGCCTTTCCTAGGTCCACCTCTACCCCACCTTCCCTCCACTACAGATTTATACTCTATCGAAGTCATTTTATTTTGTTACAACCTCAATACATGTCCGAAGCACCTCAACAACCCCTCCTCAACCCTCCGGATAATAGTTTTGGTAATCCTACACCTCCTCCTAATTTCCAAACTACGAATTCTCTGTATTATATTCACACCACACATTGCCCTCAGACATGACATCTAAACTTCCTCCAGCCTTCTCTTTCTTGCAACATTCACCACCCATGCTTCACACCCATATAAGCACATTAGTATAACTATACTCTCATACATTCTTTGTCTCCACAGACTCCTCAGTACACCACTCGCCTTTTTTTCCTCGTCAATTCTATGATTCACCTCATCTTTCATAGACCCATCTACTGACACGTCCAATCCTAAACATCTGAGCACATTCACCTCCTCCATACTCTCTCCCTCCAACCTGATATCCAGTCTTTCGTTACCTAATTTGTTTATCCTCATAACCTTACTCTTTCCTATATTCACTTTCAATTTTCTACTTTTACATACCCTACCAAACTCATGCACCAACCTCTGCAACTTCTCTTCAGAATCTCCAAAAAGCACAGTGTCATCAGCAAAGAGCAACTGTAACAACTCCCACTTTGTGTTAGATTCTCTATCTTTTAACCCCAAACCACTTGCCAACACCCGAGCATTCATTTCTCTTACAAACCCATCTATAAATATATTGAACAACCATGGTGACATCACACATCCTTGTCTAAGGCCTACTTTTACTGGTAAATAATCTCCCTCTCTTCAACATACTCTAACCTGAACCTCACTATCCTCATAAAAACTGTTCACTGCTTTCGATAACCTGCCTCCTATTCCATACATTTGTAACATCTGCCACATTGCCCCCTATCCACCTTGTCATACGCCTTTTCCAAATCCATAAATGCCACAAAAACCTCTTTACCCTTATCTAGATAATATTCACCTATATGTTTCACTGTAAACACTTGGTCAACACACCCTCTATTCTTTCTAAAGCCTCCTTGTTCATCGGCTATCCTACTCTCCGTCTTACTCTTATTTCTTTCATTAATAACTCTGTCATACACTTTACCAGGTATACTCAACAGACTTATTCCCCTACAATTTCTGCATTCTCTTTTGTCCCCTTTGCCTTTATACAAAGGAGCTATGCATGCTTTCTGCCAATCCCTGGGTACCTTGCTCTCTTCCATACATTTATTAAATAAAGCACCAACCACTCCAAAACTATATCCCCACCTGCTTTTAACATTTCTATCTTTATCCCATCAATCCCAGCTGCTTTAACAACACTCTCATTCTACCCACTGCCTCACGAACTTTTCCAACACTCACAACTCGCTCCTCCTCACTCCTACAAAATGTTATTCCTCCTTGCCCTATACACGAAATCACAGCTTCCCTATCTTCATCAACATTTAACAATTCCTCAAATTATTCCCTCCGTCTTCCCGATACCTCTAACTCTCTATTTAATAACTCTCATCTTCTAGCTTGAACAATCAAATCTATTTGTTCCCTAGGCTTCCTCAACTTATTAATCTCACTCCAAAACTTTTTATTTACAGCATCTCGCCCACTATCTCATTTGCTCTCTTTGTACATTGCTTCACCACTCAACCTCTCTTTTCCTCTCCATGTACTCATCTCTCCTTGTATCACTCCTTCTTTGAAAAAAACTCTCATATGCTAACTTTTTCTCTCTTACTACTCTCTCTACATCATTTCACCAATCGCTCTTCTTCCCTCCCGCACCCATTTTCCTGTAACTACAAACTTGATTCTTGTTGAATCCTCTCTAATACACAACTTTCCTTGTATGAATCTTAGTCCTGGCTTCGTCTCTGCAGATGCCTTCCTCTCCCACTACATTGTAAAATGCTCCAAACTTCAGAACACCCGTGACTTAACCTGATTCCTCATTTTTTCTTCTTCTCCCTCTTCCCCTTTCCTCTTTCCTTTTTTTATCTTTCTTCTGTCGCGTGTTTCTGTTCCTTCATTATTTATTTCATCACTTCCCCTTCCCCCCACCTCTGTGCACTTGCTCTCCCTCTGTGGGCACCTAGCTCCCTTGCAGTGCTCCCCTTTCTTTATATTTGACTGGCTCCTCCTCCTTAGTTCCCCACTACTACTACTACTACCACTACCACTACCACCACCACTACCACTACCACCACCACCACCACTACCACCACTACCTCTTCCTGCCTATATATAGCCGTCCTACTCCACTTATGGTTAGTGTGACTTTGTAAATGGTCCAAGTCGGACCGAAACGTCGTCGTAAGCTCCTCTCTTCTATGTGCGGGTTATTTGTGTATCGTTCCAGTCACGGTATTGTGCCTTTTTTGTTTTTCTGCTGAACACTCTAACACTACATTCTTAAACCTACCCCATACATCTTCAACCCCATTGCCGATATTCTCACTAGCCCATCTATCCTCCGATAGTTGTTTATATCTTATCCTGACTGCCATCTCTAACTTTTAAATCTTCACCTCTCTTACCTGCTGCTTCCATTTTCCTTGTATCCCATCTACCTTTTACTCTCACTGTAGCTACAACTTAAAAGTGGTCTATCTGTGGCCCCTCTATAAACATGTACATCTTGTCGACAAAGCATTAAGCACATCCTTGTCCTTGTCGACAAAGCATTAAGCACATCCTTGTCCTTGTCGACAAAGCATTAAGCGCATCCTTGTCCTTGTCGACAAAGCATTAAGCGCATCCTTGTCCTTGTCGACAAAGCATTAAGCACATCCTTGCCCTTGTCGACAAAGCATTAAGCACATCCTTGTCCTTGTCGACAAAGCATTAAGCACATCCTTGCCCTTGTCGACAAAGCATTAAGCACATCCTTGTACTTGTCGACAAAGCAGATTTTAGGAAAATATTTGCACTTAATAGGAGAGTATTAGGCTAGATATGACCTTGACGGAGAAATGACCCTGAAGTTTGATATTTGCAAGTGACTTTCGACCTGATTAAAAAAGAATTACATTATCGCCTGTTTACAATCACTGAGAAATAATTCTGAACACTTTCCATAAAATTGCATTGTAATTAAGTTTAATGGGAGGGAAGCGATGAATTTAAAATATTTAAATTTTAGTCATGCCAGAATATTTTTTTTTTTTAGACAGTTAAACACGAGGTTGAAATTGTTGTTTAATGACGATAACAGAAATTGAAGATATTGTTGCCGTTAGTGATCATTATTAAGTTGCGATTATGACGACTTAGTGAATAATATACTGTGCTCTAGTTCATCAGTATGACGATGTGATTCATAAGACGAGGCGACCAGTGTGACCAGTGTGACGAGGCGACCAGTGTGACGAGGCGATCAGTGTGACGGGGTGACCAGTGTGATGAGGCGATCAGTGTGACGGGGTGACCAGTATGATGAGGCGATCAGTGTGACGGGGTGACCAGTATGACGAGGCGATCAGTGTGACGGGGTGACCAGTGTGACGAGGCGAGGCGACCTGTTTGCACGCTCTCTAGAATTGAAGCAAGATGCCCTCCATCGAGCAACTTTACCAACAGCTTAAGGAAGAATTGAGGATGGCGAATATGGAAATTCGGCGACTGACCGAGGAAAACAAAAAGATTCGTAGTAGTCCTGTTTTGAGTCCTCAGATCAAGAAGGGAAACTGGTCAGTGGCTGGACAGCAGGAAAAGAAGTTGACGATCAAGAAGACGAATGGAAAGGTAGAAACGATGAAGAAGAAAGAGACTGCCGTGGAAACTGTTGTGGAAACATCTAATACATTCTCAGTGCTACCCGACGAATGTGAGTCGACTACTGGGAACGTCACGACGAACGACACCAAGGAAGGTACAAATATTGTTGTTGTTGGGGATAGCCAAGTAAGGTATATGGATAGGGCGTTCTGCTTGAAGGACAGGAGTAGGAGACAGAGAGTTTTTGCTTTCCTGGGGCTGGGATGGAGGATATCGTTAGCCGTCTGGATGACATCATGAGAGGTAATGGGAGTAATCCTATTATCTGTCTCAGTGCTGGAGGCAACGATGTTGGCAGACGTAGGAGTGAAGACCTGATTAGCAGGTATAGGTCAGCAATAGAAATAATTAGGAGTAAGGGTGGGAACCCTCTCATATGTGGTATTTTGCCAAGGAGGGGAGTTGGAAGTGAATGGTTGTCCAGGGCAATTGGTGTCAATTGCTGGCTGGACAAATACTGTAAGGAAAATGCGGTAACATTCATTGAAAAACTGGGACCTCTTCTATGGCAGAAATGACATGTATGCCAGGGATGGGGTTCACTTATCTAGGTGTGGGGTGGGAGCACTGGCAACTGCAGTGGAGGGAGCAGTTAGGACTTAAAACTAGGAGTAGTTAGTGGTATGGGTTTTGGCAGGAAAACAGTGAAGTCCCAGTGTAGTAATATTACGAGTTCTAGGGGAACTAGTAATAATAAGAACGAGGTAGATATTGAAAAGCCAGGGACCTTGGGTGATAAGGACAGTAATAGGTTTAATAGAAAAATAGAAATGAGCAGGAAGGGTAAAGAGAAAGGAGAGTCTTTCAATGTTTATTATGCTAATTGCCGTAGTGCTAGGAATAAGATGAACGAGTTGAGATTAGTTGCTAGTGCAGGTAACATTGATGTATTTGCCTTAACTGAGACGTGGTTTAATTCAAAAAGTCGGGACATGCCTGCGGAATGTCATATTCAGGGTTTTAAATTGTTCCAAGAAGATAGAAGTATTGGGAAGGGGGGTGGGGTGGCATTGTATGTCCGAGATCGCTTGAACTGTTGCATAAAAACGGGTATTAAGTCTGAAGTAACACATACAGAGTCTGGATAGAATTTTCAGAGGGGCATGAAAAACTGATTTTAGGAGTTATATACCGTCCCCCAAACTTAGATAGGGACCAAGGGAAACTACTATGGGAGGAAATTGTTAAGGCCACAAGGCACGATAATGTAGTAATTCTAGGAGACTTTAACTTTAGTCATGTTGATTGGAATTTCTTGACTGGGAATTTAGAATCATACGACTTCTTAGAAGTATTTCAGGATTGTTTTTTGAAGCAGTTTGTGACAGAATCTACAAGGGGAAATAACCTGCTTGACTTAGTTATGGCAAACAATGAATCTCTTGTTAATAATTTAGAAATTTCAGAGGAACTGGGTGCTAGCGACCACAAATCAATTACATTTAGCATTGAATGGAAGTACGATAGTAGCGATAACTCAGTAACAGTCCCAGATTTTCGCTTAGCAGATTACGAAGGGCTTAGAGAACACTTATCATCTGTTGACTGGGGTAACGAAGAGAGCTATCAATATAACAGTTTTCTGAACACTATATATGCTGCTCAAAGAGCGTTTATCCCATATAAAGAAATTAGATCAAATAGAAATGACCCAAAATGGATGAATAATAGGCTCAAATATCTACTAGGGCATAAGAAAGGAATTTATAGGCGTATCAAAAGAGGTGAGGGTCATCTTATGAATCAGTATATTGACATTAAGAGGGACATTAAAAAGGGGATAAGAAAAGCTAAAAGGGACTATGAAATTAAAGTTGCTAGGGATTCTAAAACTAACCCAAAAAGTTTTTTCCAGGTCTATAGAACAAAAGTTAGAGATAAGATAGGTCCCCTTAAAAAGAACTATGGGCACCTTACTGACAAAGAGAATGAAATGTGCTTGATTTTAAATAATTATTTTCTCTCAGTTTTTACACAGGAAGACACTAAAAATATTCCAGTAATTATTTTTACAGTGGGCTAGAAGATAAATTATGTAACATCACAGTCACTAGTGAGATGGTGGTGAAGCAGATAGACAGACTGAAGCAAAATAAGTCGCCGGGTCCTGATGAGGTTTTTTCAAGGGTTCTTAAGGAATGCAAAATGGAACTCTGTGAACCATTAACTAATATTTTTAATTTATCTCTTCAGACAGGTGTAGTGTCTGATATGTGGAAGATGGCTAATGTAATTCCTATTTTTAAAAACAGGGGACAAGTCGTTACCGTCAAATTACCGCCCAATAAGCCTGACCTCAATTGTAGGCAAATTACTAGTCAATTATAGCTGAGATTATAAGAAGCCAATCTCGATAAGCATAGCTTGATTAATGATACTCAGCATGGATTCACAAGAGGCCGGTCTTGTCTAACTAATTTATTAACTTTCTTCAGTAAAGCTTTTGAGGCTGTTGACTACAATAAAGAATTTAATATTATTTACTTAGTTTTTTAGTAAGGCTTTTGATAGAGTTCCGCACCATAGACTGTTAAAGAAAGTGGCAGCTCATGGCATTGGGGGAAAAGTGCTCTCGTGGATCGAGTCATGGCTCACTGACAGGAAGCAGAGAGTGTCCATAAATGGGGTTAAGTCCGAGTGGGGATCTGTAACAAGTGCGTTCCACAGGGATCAGTCTTGGGCCCGTTGTTGTTTATAAAAATATATATCAATGATCTTGATGAGGGAATTACTATGATATGAGCAAATTCGCCGATGACACAAAGATAGGTAGGATAATTGATTCAAACGTAGATGTTATGGAACTTCAGGAGGATTTAAACAAACTCTATTCTTGGTCAGAAAAGTGGCAGATGCAGTTCAATGTAGATAAATGCAAGGTTCTGAAGCTTGGGAGTGCCCATAACCCTAGTACTTATAAGTTAAATGATGTAGAACTTAGCCATACAGATTGCGAAAAGACTTGGGGGTTATGGTGAGCAGCAACCTTAAACCAAGACAGCAATGCCTAAGCGTATGTAATAAGGCAAATAGATTACTGGGATTTATATCAAGAAGTGTAAGCAACAGAAGTCCAGAGGTCATACTGCAGCTTTATACATCATTAGTAAGGCCTCACCTAGATTATGCAGCTCAGTTCTGGTCTCCATATTACAGAATGGACATAAATTCGTTAGAAAACATTCAGCGTAGGATGACTAAATTAATACATAGCATTAGAAATCTTCCTTATGAAGAAAGATTGAAGACTCTTAAGTTACATTCACTTGTTAGACGAAGATTGAGGGGAGACCTGATTGTGATGTAGTCCAGCTGGGCTTGTGAGGTCTCTGGGGAGACCTAATTTAACCAATTATATGGTCACACCTTGCCTTGGCAAACGTCTGTAGCCACGCCCACGTCTGAGGTCTTTTGTTCTTGACGGCGTCAGGTCGTACACGTGGTTGTGGAGGGTGCTTGGACCACCATAAAAGCCCAAGGAAGAGCTCCTGAGGAGAGATTCGAGCGGAGCTGCTGCTGGGGTGCAGAGCTCCTGAGCAGAGATTCGAGCAGAGCTGCTGCTGGGGTGCAGAGCTCCTGAGCAGAGACTTCGAGCGGAGCTGCTGCTGGGGTGCAGGGCTCGGGAGAAGGCTGCTGAAGTCTGGAGGAGACTGTTGGAGGCATTGGGCAGAGTACTGGCTTGGCGCAGTACTCGTGCTGTGTAGGTCTTGGGACCTGTGGCTTAGTTTCTGTAGTGAACTGCCCTCTGAACTATATTGTAAGTTACATTCATTTTGGTCAAGTTGATTGTATTTCCCTGTCTCACTGCTTATGTGTACCACCCCATTTATCTGAACCCCAATGATGTACTCCTGTTCCCAAATATATTATTGTACAAGGACTTAATAATAAACTGTGTTTGAGTAGAATAGTAATATTCACTGTCCCCGTTATTAGCTATTCCTATTTCTTATATTTTATTATGTTTATATATGAGTGAAGAGTGGGCGAGGCATATGTTAGTGAGTAGTGTAGAGTTAATGAGAGTGTCGTGGTGGTCACCACTGACCTGTCATTACCTACCTACCTCCGCTAATCATCTCACTCCTACCACCTCGCCTGCCTCTCCCCTGCTTACATAATCCCCTACTCCCATATTCCCCACTTATATCCTATTCATTCCGATACCCCCCTACATGACATGATCGAAGTGTATAAGTGGAAGATAGGTATTAATAAAGGGGATATTAATAAGGTCTTGAGGATGTCTCTCCAAGAGAGAACCCGCAGTAATGGATTTAAATTAGATAAGTTTAGATTTAGAAAGGACATAGGAAAGTATTGGTTTGGAAATAGGGTAGTTGATGAGTGGAACAGTCTACCTAGTTGGGTTATTGAGGCTGGGACTTTGGGTAGTTTCAAATCTAGGTTGGATAAGTACATGAGTGGGAGGGGTTGGATTTGAGTGGGACTTTCACATCAGAGCTTATTTCTTGGGTGGCATTGAAAATTGGGTTGGGCAAATGTTTTGATAGTGGGATGAATTGTAAAGGACCTGCCTAGTATGGGCCAGCAGGCCTCCTGCAGCGTTCCTCCTTTCTTATGTTCTTATGCTACGGGGTGACCAGTGTGACGGGGTAACCAGTGTGACGAGGCGATCAGTGTGACGAGGTGACCAGTGTGACGGGGTGACCAGTGTGACGGGGTGACCAGTGTGACGGGGTGACCAGTATGACGGGGTGACCAGTATGACGGGGTGACCAGTATGACGGGGTGACCAGTATGACGGGGTGACCAGTGTGAGGGGGTGACTAGTGTGACGGGGTGGCCAGTATGACGGGGTGGCCAGTGTGACGGGGTGACCAGTGTGACGGGGTGACCAGTGTGACGGGATGATCAGTATGACGGGATGATCAGTATGACGGGGTGACCAGTACGACGGAGTGACCAGTGTGACGGGGTGACCAGTGTGACGGGGTGATCAGTATGACGGGGTGACCAGTACGACGGGGTGACCAGTATGACTTCATGGTAAACATGACTTGATCAATATAACTTGGTGATCAAGATACAGAGGTGATCAGCAGTTGCTCCCACTCGCTGCTAAGTTGCTCCTACTCACTGTTAAGTTGCTCCTACTCGCTGCAAAGTTGCTCCTACTCACTGTTAAGTTGCTCCTACTCACTGCTAAGTTGCTCCCACTCGCTGCTAAGTTGCTCCCATTCGCTTCTAAGTTGCTCCCACTCGCTGCTAAGTTGTTCCCACTCACTGCTAAGTTGCTCCCACTCGTTGCTAAGTTGCTCCCACTCGCTTCTAAGTTGCTCCCACTCGCTTCTAAGTTGCTCCCACTCGCTTCTAAGTTGCTCCTACTCGCTGCTAAGTTGTTCCCACTCGCTGCTAAGTTGCTCCCACTCACTGCTAAGTTGCTCCCACTCACTGCTAAGTTGCTCCCACTCGTTGCTAAGTTGCTCCCACTCGTTGCTAAGTTGCTCCCACTCGTTGCTAAGTTGCTCCCACTCGCTGCTAAGTTGCTCCCACTCGCTGCTAAGTTGCTCCCACTCGCTGCTAAGTTGCTCCCACTCACTGCTAAGTTGCTCCCACTCGCTGCTAAATTGCTCCCACTCACTGCTAAGTTGCTCCCACTCACTGCTAAGTTGCTCCCACTCACTGCTAAGTTGTTCCCACTCGTTGCTAAGTTGCTCCCACTCGCTGCTAAGTTGCTCCTACTCGCTGCTAAGTTGCTCCCACTCACTGCTAAGTTGCTCCCACTCGCTGCTAAGTTGCTCCCACTCGCTGCTAAGTTGCTCCCACTCGCTTCTAAGTTGCTCATACTCGCTGCTAAGATGCTCCCACTCGCTGCTAAGTTGCTCCTACTTGCTGCTAAGTTGCTCCCACTCACTGCTAAGTTGCTCCCACTCACTGCTAAGTTGTTCCCACTCACTGCTAAGTTGCTCCCACTCGTTGCTAAGTTGCTCCCACTCGTTGCTAAGTTGCTCCCACTCGTTGCTAAGTTGCTCCCACTCGTTGCTAAGTTGCTCCCACTCGTTGCTAAGTTGCTCCCACTCGCTGCTAAGTTGCTCCCACTCGCTGCTAAGTTGCTCCCACTCGCTGCTAAGTTGCTCCCACTCGCTGCTAAGTTGCTCCCACTCGCTGCTAAGTTGCTCCCACTCGCTGCTAAGTTGCTCCCACTCGCTGCTAAGTTGCTCCCATTCGCTGCTAAGTTGCTCCCACTCGCTGCTAAGTTGGTCCCACTCGCTGCTAAGTTGCTCCCACTCGCTGCTAAGTTGCCTTCCACTCGCTTCTAAGTTGCCTTCCACTCGCTGTTAAGTTGCCTCTCACTCGCTGCTAAGTTGCCTTCCCCTAGCTAAGTTGCTACCACTCGCTGCTAAGTTGCCTCCCACTCGCTGCTAAGTTGCCTTCCACCCTCTGCTAAGTTGCCTCTCACTCACTGCTAAGTTGCCTTCCTCTCGCTGCTAAGTTGCCTTCCACTCGCTGTTAAGTTGCCTTCCACTCGCTGCTAAGTTGCCTTCCACTCGCTGCTAAGTTGCCTTCCTCTCGCTGCTAAGTTGCCTTCCACTCGCTGCTAAGTTGCCTTCCACTCGCTGCTAAGTTGCCTTCCACTTGCTGCTAAGTTGCCTTCCACTTGCTGCTACGTTGCCTCCCACTCGCTGCTAAGTTGCCTCCCACTCGCTGCTAAGTTGCCTCCCACTCGCTGCTAAGTTGCTCCCACTCGTTGCTAAGTTTCTCCCACTCGCTGCTAAGTTGCTCCCACTCGCTGCTAAGTTGCAAATTAGTTCAGGGATTTCATTTCTTTAAGTGCAGCAACAGCGATGGAGAAAATGGGGTGGAAATAGAATGGGAGAAGAAGGAAGGAACAGAGGATTGGGTGGGGAGGGATGGAGGAAGTGGGAATGGAAGATAGGAAAGTTGGAAATGGGCAAAGTAAAAACGGATAATCAAAATGTCAACAGCTTACAGGTCGGCATTAGTATGTTTCAAGTTTTTAGAGCCTTTGATGATTTGTGTGTTTGTGTTTGTGTGTTTATGTGTGTTTGTGTATTTTGTGTGTGTTTTGTGTTGTGTGTGTTTTGTGTTGTGTGTTTTGTGTGTCTGTTTTGTGTGTATTTTGTGTGTGTTTTATGTGTGTTTTATGTGTTTTGTGTTTAATTTTGTGTTTGTGTGTTTTGTGTGTTGTGTGTTTTGTGTTGTGTGTGTTTTGTGTGTCTGTTTTGTGTGTATTTTGTGTGTATTTTGTGTGTGTTTTGTGTGTTTTTTTGTGTTTTGTGTGTAATTTTTTGTTTTGTGTGTGTTTTGTTTTGTTTGTGTCTGGGTGTGTTTTCTGTGTCTGTTTTGTGTGTGTGTGTGTGTGTGTGTGTGTGTGTGTGTGTGTGTGTGTGTGTGTGTATTGTGTGTGTATTGTGTGTGTGTATTGTGTGTTGTGTGTGTGTATGTATTGTGTGTGGTGTGTGTATTGTGTGTGTGTATTGTGTGTTGTGTGTGTGTGTATTGTGTGTTGTGTGTGTTGTGTGTGTATTTTTTTGTTTTGTGTGTTTTGTGTTTTGTCTGTGTGTGTTTTCTGTGTCTGTTTTGTGTGTGTGTGCGTGTGTGTGTGTGTGTGTGTGTGTGTGTGTGTGTGTGTGTGTGGGGTGTGTTGTGTGTTTGTGTTGTGTGTGTATTGAGTGTGTGTGTGTGTATTGTGTGTGTATTGTGTGTGTGTGTATTGTGTGTGTGTGTTTGTGTGTGTGGTGTATGTTGTGTGTGTGTATGTATTGTGTGTTGTGCGTGTATGTATTGTGTGTGTGTATTGTGTGTATGTATTGTGTGTTGTGTATGTATTGTGTGTTGTGTGTGTGTATTGTGTGTTTGTGTGTATTGTGTGTGTGGTGTGGTGTGTGTATTGTGTGTATGTTGTGTGGTGTGTGGTGTGTGTATTGTGTTTGTGTATTGTGTGTTGTGTGTGTGTATTGTGTGTTGTGTGTATTGTGTGTGTGTGTGTATTGTGTGTGTGTGTGTTGTGTGGTGTGTGTGTATTGGTGTGTGTGTGTGTGTGTATTGTGTGTATTGTATGTGTGTGTGTGTGTATTGTGTGTATTGTTTGTATTGTGTGTTTGTGTGTGTGTGGTGTGTGTGTATTGTTTGTGTTTGTGTGTGTATTGTATGTGTTGTGTGTGTGTGTGTATTGTGTTTGTGTGTGTATTGTATGTGTTGTGTGTGTGTATTGTGTTTGTGTGTATTGTATGTTTGTGTGTATTGTGTGTGTGTGTGTGTGTGTGTGTGTGTGTGTGTGTGTGTGTGTGTGTGTGTGGTGTGTGTATTGTGTGTGCGGTGTGTGTATTGTGTGTGTGGTATGTGTGGTATGTGTGTATTGTGTGTGAGTTGGTTGTACACTCATAATTCGAGATAAATTGTCACGTTGCGGACGTTGTGGCGAAATCAACGTTTCGCCGCCACAAGTGGCTTCATCAGACCCGATGAAGCCACTTGTGGCTAAATCTTTACTATAATCAATGTCCTGAAGTGTACCCAGTGTCCTTTACCACAACGTAAATCCAGTAGGCTACTAGTCGGGGGTTGTGTGAGGCAGAGCCTTACCAACCTGCACCGACAAGTGTAAAGTGAAGTTAGTCTTCTAGGTAATCACCTGTGAGAACTCTTACTGTCTTCACTGACCACGTTAGTACTTAGGTTTGTCAGGAAACAGGTAAAGTGTTTTCTGACGCACGTCTTAATCATATGATGGACCTGCAGCTGGAGGAGCCTTTGGCCATTTGACCGAGGCCTTCCACTGCTTACCCGTCCACCCCTTTAAAAATTTGGTTATAATTATTACCCTTTCCTTCTCTCCTACGTTAGTACGTGTTCGCCGCCTCCATTCGTGTTACTCTCGTCCTGATTTCTAGCTTATAGGGTTACGGGACACAGTTTGCGCAGACCCTTCAGAGTACCATAGGGTATAGTACAGGCAGGATGAAATCTAATTTTGGCACAGGGATGTGGAGTTGTGTTGGTACCCAGTATATGTCAGGTTTCTGGGTAATGAACAAATGGACGCTGACCAGGACTTCTTTATCAAGAGGATCCTGTAGGATAGTTGTCTCAGTGACTGAGCCACATACACTGGTACATCATTGCAGATCCTGCAGGCCCTTCAAAGAAGTAGTAAAGTGTACAGAATTTAAAAGGATGATGAGACGTGGGTCTTTGGCCATCCCCTCCCCCCCAAGAATCGTTGAAATGAGACTGACACTATCTTCCCTAGAGGGAGGATGAAGAACCTTATATTCTGGCATATAAGGCGCACAAGCATATAAGACATATAACACTGTTTCTTTGCAGTTGTAAAGTAACGTTAGTAAGCAACTGCTAAAACGTAACACAAAGCCTACCCTTGACCCTGACCTTGACCTTGAGCATTAAAAGGAGCAGGTTGATTTTTTTAAGACTTTTCGTGGGGGATAAAAAAAAGCGCGCCTTATATGCAGGAAAATACGGTACATAATCTCGCCCATATCCTCCTGCTTGTAACTGATTCCTTACCTTCTGTGCAGCGTGCTGTTGGCTGTGCCACATGTGTTAGGTCGACGTGTGTCTTCGCCGTATTAAACAAATCACCCATACATAGAAAGAAGCTTATAACGACGTTGCGGTCTTGGACCATTGACAGCAGTCCAAGTCGTAACGAAATGTCATCGTAAGCTTTTTTCTCCCATGTGCAGATTATGTGTGTATTCCAGTCACTGTATTGTGCCTTTTTTTATTCTTTTCACCGTATTTTGAACTTGGGAACTTATTACGCGTGCGCTTTTATGAATTATTAATTGGGTTGATGTAGGTAGTATAGCGTGGACGAGTGATAACCCCTGAGTGAGGAGTTAATGTGCATAGGAGAAATTTTGTTTTTTAATTGCGTTGTTGTTGTCAGTGCTCTGTAATTTTTCAACACTTGTTTCCTGCCGGAGCCTCAGGATCATCGTGTCACAAATCAGGGTCCACGAGACATAAAAGAGGACACCAGAGTCTTGGAATCCTTTGATAGTGGTCAGAGATCACTGGTCAAAGAAGTCATTTCGGGACACTCTGGCAGAGAAGTCATAGAAAGTCGTAAAGGGTGAAGGATCGGTCAAGACATAGAAAGACAGAGGGAGAGAGGGGAATAAAGAGAAGAGGGAGAAGACAGACAGAGAGGAAGAACTAGAATAGAAGAGAGAAAGAGATATATAAAGAGAAGAGGAAGAGAAGTAGAAAGAGGAGAGAGAGAGAGAGAGAGAGAGAGAGAGAGAGAGAGAGAGAGAGAGAGAAGAGGAAAGAGAATAGAAATAAAGAAACGAGAAAGAGAGAGAGGAGTGGGATAGTTGGCTGGTGTACATTCCTGAGACCCACACTTAGTTTCCACCGGGCTTATCCATTTGTGTAAAATGTTATTGAATTTCTTCACCTAGATGTTTTTCCTTTTTACAGCAGTGTTCTCTTTTTTTTTTATCACGGCGTTCTCTTTTGTCACTTTGTTCTCTTTTGTTATTGTTCTCTTTTATCAGTGGTCTTTATTACAATGTTCTCTTATCATCGTTCTCTTATCATTCTCTTGCAGAATGTGGAAAACACTTTTAACTTCACACAGCTTCGATTTTCTTTTTAACTTAAGTCATGACTTAGACAATTACCGTGGTACCTATAGGGACCTCGGTGAAATTTTAAACGTGCCTTTTTAACATAGTCAATTTAATGGGTTCTTAACTGATGCTGGTCTCTCTAACTTGGTGTGATAGTTATTGTTTTGTGTATTTATGATATACATTACTGTTAGATGTATCTTGGACGTTCCGATATTTGGTTTTGTTAACTTTCTGTTGATATGAATACTGATTATTCTCACGGGTTCAAGTATTCTTCTAATTTCACAACTCCTTTGTCTCTCTCATTACAATTGTTGTTCTTTTCTTCTATACTATTTATTTTTTTATTGATATTTTCCTCTCCTTGCATTACCCTTGTAACACCGTGTTTACTCTGGGTTAATATACAAGCAGACTTCTGGAAGCTGAAGAATGTGAATGTATGTGTGTGTGTGCGTGTGCGTGTGTGTGTGTGTGTGTGTGTGTGTGTGTGTGTGTGTGTGTGTGTGTGTGTGTGTGTGTGTGATCTTACCTATTTGTAGTTACAGAAGTCGAATCATAGCTCCTGGCCCCGCCTCTTCGATGGTCGCTTCTAGGTCCACATACTCCCTGCCCCTGCTCCCTGTGTGCGCGCGCTCGCGCTCACGTGTATGTGGTTGCAGGGGTCAAGTCTCAGCACTTGGCCTTACATATTCGCTGGCCGCTACTGGGATTATTCTCTCCTGGCCTAGAGAGGACCTCTGACTAACCTTTACGTCATGTAGTTCATGTGTATATATAAGAAATAGTATCGGTCTTAGTACTGATGCTAGCGGGACCCCACTCGTCACACATGCTCATTCCGACACCTCAGACAGTCACTCGTGGTTTCCTTCCTGTTAGGTATTCCTTGATCAGCTGTAGTTTCTTCCCTGCTATTCCTGCTTTCTCCTCCAGCTTGTTCGAGTCTCTTGTGTGGTACCGTGTCGAAATCCTGTCTACAGTCAAAACATATCCATTCTACCCATACCCCTGTCTCCTGGGGTATGGGCTCCAGTAGGTTCATAAGACAGGATTTACCATCCCTAGAGCTATGATACCTGGAGAGGGTTCGGGGGTAAATGCCCCCGCTGCCCGGTCTGTGTCCGCACACAAGCCGACGTACGAACCACAGCCCGGCTGGTCAGGTACTGATGGTTATGATTTATCAATAACTCGGTGCTTTCTAGGTGCTCCACCGCTCTTCTCACCTTAATCTCCTTAATCGTGCATTCTATAAATGTCAGTGACACTGGTCTGTAGTTGAACGCTATCTGTGTGGATATGAATAGGAAAGAGAGACACACACACACAGTAGAAGCAGAGTTAAACAAGCAATTACAAAACAATCTCATATAATAAGAGGCGGGTGTTGTGTGCGTCGTAGACAAAACACTTGCAAGATAAAAAGTCTATTTATATATCCGAGAGAAGACAAGGATCTCAGAGAATTGTTAAGAACACGGCTTTTAGAAAAGTTCCCCCAAATGTTTATTAAAAACGTCTCACTTAAACGCAAAAGAAAACGAGTTAAACTTTTCTTCAATCCTTCAGAGATTTATACTCTACAAAATTTAATTCCAAAATTTTTGTAAGTTTAGTGGTTAAAAAGAAGTCATTGAATTAGTATCCCATTTTCTGTTAATTATTTTTTATTCGTATAAGATAAATGAGACACTTGTGCAACATCTGGGTTTCACCAGTCAGTGACTTCAGTCCAGTGTAGACAGAGGTGGAAGATGAGTAGTTTGAGGTAATCAGTCCCTCAGGCTAGTCGACTCCAGACTGAGGGACTGATTACCTCAAACTCCTCATCTTCAACCTTTCTCTGCACTGGACTGAAGAAGTCACTGACTGGCGAAACGTTACCTCTATAAAGATGCCCAGATGTTGCAAAGTGTCTCATTTACCAACTTGTCAGTTTTCGAAGACATTTATTCACTTTATCGAAGATATACTGCAAGAAACACGAAACAGGTGTTTACTTTAAGTTCATCAGCGGGACACAGGATACACAGTGTAACGGGCCACCATATGATTAAACCCTTTGTTTGAACATGCATTTCCTTTTTATAATAATAATTATTATTTCTACAAGTACAAGGTATCTAGACCTAACTTTCATCAGTGACATACTACTGTATAGAAAGTCACTTACTATGCAGAGCATTTCGAGCAAATTAGGTCAGTTTTGTTCCAGGATGCGACCCACATCAGTCCACTAACACCCAGGTACCCATTTTACTGATGGGGGAATATGGACACTACATGTCTTTAGGAAACACGTCCTAGTGTTTTCACCCGTACCGGGGATCGACCCTCGGACCACAGCGTATGAGCTGAGTGTGCTAGTGATCGAGCTACGGGACACACTGAGGAATAAAACAACACAGGGTTTGGGTGTATATTCTCTAAGTATACATAGCGAGAGCTTACTGGTATCCCTGTTTTATGGATAAAAGTATTCTGGACTGGTGGTGAACAGGTTAATGCAGCCTTAATAACCCCCCCCCCGTGTTGTCCACAGGCGTTATATCAGACTAATCAACCATCTTCCCCGGACATGTACACTGACAGATGTGTGTGTATTTATTTATATACTGGGACTTTGGTTATGTAAGATTTGTCGGGAAACAGGATGTGTGTTTCCTGACGCAGGTCTGTCATATGATGAGCTTTTAATAATCTGACCGAAGCCTTTCGCTGTCTTACCGGTCCACCTCTTTTAAAAAAATATGGTTATGATTATAATCATTTTATTCATAACTCTTATGTACTGAGAGCTTACTTAAAATCCAGTTATAGGGATTAAAGTATTCTTAACTGGTGGTGAACAAATTACATTTTTAACTGGTGGTGAACGGGTTACATTCTTAACTGGTGGTAACCAGATTATATTCAGACTTAATGACTGTCCTGTAGTCGACAGGGTTAAACTCAATTAGCCTAACTTTATCTCCCCATTTCTCTTGCACCCCGTCTTTTCTGCCCCTTCCTCCTTTCTCCTCCACCCCTCCTCCCTACCACTTCTTACTCCAATACCCCCATCCTCCATCTTTCCCTGAATCCTTTACCACTTCTTCTCTACCCCTCCCCTATTCCTCATCCATCCCTTCCTTTCTCCTTCCACTGTGTCCTGTGGCCTGGTGGGCAACACTCAAGCCACACACTGTTCGTGGTTCGAATCCCGGCAAGGCTGGAAATATTGGGCGTGTTTCTCCGTTGACCTAGCAAGCAAGTAGGCACCTTGGGTGTTAATTTGATTGGTATGAGCGACAATATTGAAGGACCATAATGGAAATTAGACATAGTCCCTCGATGACGCACTGCCTTTCTTGGGTAATCCTGGGTGGTTAACCCTCCGGGGTTAAAAATCCCAACAAAATCTTATCCCTTCTTATCTTACCTCCTCCTCTTTTCCATATTACAAACCACCACACTGCCTCTTCCTATTCTACCTTCTCTATCCCCCACCCGTCCCATTACCTCCCCGTCACCACCTGGGCAAGTGGGTAGTCTGTGCGTGGGTATGAGAGTCAAGAATGTTGTCTGAGAGTGGGTGTGAGAGTCAAGACTGTTGTCTGAGAGTGGGTGTGAGAGTCAAGACTGTTGTCTGAGAGTGGGTGTGAGAGTCAAGACTGTTGTCTGAGAGTGGGTGTGTGAGTCAAGACTGTTGTCTGAGAGTGGGTGTGTGAGTCAAGACTGTTGTCTGAGAGTGGGTGTGGGAGTCAAGACTGTTGTCTGAGAGTGGGTGTGAGTCAAGACTGTTGTCTGAGCGTGGGTGTGAGGAGCAAGAGTGGTGTCCGAGCGTGGGTGTGAGGGGCGAAAAAGTGGTCGAGCTTGGGTGTGCGGGGGCTAGAGTGGTGGTCACGAAGCGATGAGTGTGAGCGAAAGTGGTGTCCGAGCGTGAGTGTGAGGGGCAAGAGTGTTGTCTGAGCGTGAGTGTGAGGAGCGAAAGTGGTGTCCGAACTTGGGTGTGAGGGGCAAGAGTGTTGTCTGAGCGTGAGTGTGAGGAGCGAAAATGGTGGCCGAGCTTGGTGTGTGAGGGCAAGGAGTGTTGTCTGATCGTGAGGTTGTGTGGGGCATGAGTTGTCGTCTGAGCATGGGTGGGAAAGGGGCAAGAGTGGTGTTCGTGTCATGTGGGTTTTCGATTCGTGGATGGGTATAAAATTACTCCGTAGGTGGTAGTTACATACCTCAATATATATCGGGAAGTTTGGGAAGAGCCAATCAGCCGAAACTTCTATCTCTGCTGGCTAACTACGATGCACCATAGTGCCTAGGGTGAGGGTGTTTGATATCACTGCTATGGTCAGTAGCAATGTGAATACAGTCAATGATTCTAAACAGACAGGTTGGTCAGTGAGTCATCTACTGGTACTTGGTTCTGGTAAACTGGTTACTTAGGAATGGTACTACAACTGAGAAGCTCGGTTCTTTATACTGACCAGTACTAATTTCTCAAACCTTATACTTTATTAACACACAGTGATATGTTCAAACTACTCGATAAGGACACACAAAACTTATTGATCAAGCTTAGGCATTGCAGAAGTTTTGTTAAAGTTGGCCAGCATACTTTGATTTTGGATGGTTTGCTCGATGTCGTTTGCGACTCTTGTAATTCTGCTGTTGATTATGAAGTGTTTCACGGATACTTCTAAAAACACTTGAGCCTATGCTGGTACCGAGTTGCTATGAAAATCATCACGGGTTGTTATTTGGTTTGCGGATTAGAATATAGCAAACCTCATAAGAGAAACGTTTATCTACACCATACCAATGGCATATTGTCGGAGTGTCAAATTGTCAAATTTGTATGCAAGAAATTTAATTAGCACACTCGCACATAAGGTATAACTTCATCCCAAGTCTTCACTGTTGGGATTGATAGTGGCTCTCACGACATTAAGTACTTTCTTATTGGTACGTTCCGCTAAACCCTTTGCTGGCAGGATGATTGGGAACAATGATGGGATTTAGAGATCTTGTACAAGGCACACAAATTTTCAAGAATCTTCATTACAGAATTCACCTCCTTATCTGTTACTAGGGCGACTTTGGGGTGGTTTACCTGCAGATAATGCGTTCTTTAAACGCTTTTGCTACTGTCTCCGGCAGTCTTATATGCAATAGGACATCTATCTCATAATTCTGTGAAATGATTACCATAACACATGATGTTGTTGGCCTGAGGGAACATGGAAATTAGTTAACAAATCTAGCGAGCAACCTCTTTCCCACGGTTCCGCTAGTGGATGGAATCACCTGGATTGGTTTAGGACCTTTAGCATTACCTTTATGTTGCATAGCAGACCACTACTTTTTCCTTAACTAATCAGAAATATCAGTTGCCATTCGAGGCCCAAAAGTATTTCAATCTGAACATAGCCCCGGCCGGGATTGAACCCGTCGGTCATGTCTCAAAACTCCAGTCCAGTTTTGAGACTTATGACCGAGGGTTCAATTCCCAGGCCGGGGTATGGTTTGTTTGCAATCGTGTCATTACGATTTCTTGAGTTATTCAAATCTGCTTGTTTTTACTGAAGATCCTTACAGGGTGCGCAACCCACCTGGTACAATCGTGAACTTGCTGTAAGGCTACTTCACTAGCGACTGTGGAATACTAAATGGTATAATCTTCTCCTAGCGGCACCGTACCAACTCGGACTGTTCGATACAGTAATTCTTGGTTTAATGGAACAAAGGTCATGATGGGTGCTGTGGGCTCAACAGTCGAACTAAGATCATTCCTGGACAGGAATTCGAAAATTTAAAACCAGACACATGGGATCTGTTCGTTGAGCATTCTTTACTTTTCTGCACATAACATGGAGGGTCTGCTGTTACTATTCAAAAATGTCGCAGATAAGGCATCTGCCGATACATTTGACTTGCCAGGTAGTGTTCATAGGTCGGGATCGAACTCTTGGATAGTCCCAAGGTCCATCTGGCTAACCTTCCAGTTGGTTGTTTGTTCTGGAATAAAGGTTATCAGTGGAGCGTGGTATGTCAAACATGAACAGAGTACTGATAAATAATGTCTCGGAAGTGATTTAAATTCCAAGTATTGCTAAAGCTTCTTGCTCAGTTAACTGTTTAAAATTGACGTTCAGCCTTCGTAAGGACGCGGCTAGAAAATGCCACTGCGTTGTAATTGCCATCAGTCTTCTGAGCTAGTAACGGCACCTATGCATTAGAACTAGCATCAGTGTCAGATAGAAGGGGCTTAGATTAAATCTGGAAATTTCCAAAATTGAGCCAGAGGTTAGCTTTTCTGTTAAGATTTGGAAGCTCTTTCTTGTGGAAGGTCACCAACATAAAGGAGCTTCTTTTTAAGCAACTCAGAGGAGAGCTATGGAGAAATCATTGGCAATGAATAGATCTATAAAAACCTGCTAAGCCCACAAAGGATTCTTACGGCCATCTGTTTTGGGTGTTGGAAAATTTAGTACTGCAGTTTACCTTTACTTTGCTCAGTCGTAACCCTCTAGGAGTGACTACAGTGACCAAGAAACTTAATTTTGATCTGGAAAAAATTGGACATTTAGGACACCAGGGTTTGATCTTTAATTTGCTTCTTCAAGCCTACCAAGTACTAACAAGTCTTTTCAATTGTGTATCCACGTCTTTAGACATGAACGATTAACGTCATCTAACGTAACCATAAGTGGCATTACTCTATGAGAACCTCTAAAGATATTAGTTCATGGAGCCTTGAGACGTGATGGGGATGATCGTAATCAAACGCATACGGGGAAGTGTAATGACCTGTAGGAGTGGAGAAGTGCAGTTAGCTCTTGGCTGTCCTCATGAAGAGGGACTTGCCAAATCCCTGTAACAAAAATAGTACAGGGTTGAAAAAGACTTTGTTATCTCCGATGTTCGTTAAAGTTAACCAGTTCAGGAAGTGGGAAGCGATCTGGATTTTTTCGATTTAACTTTGCCTAAAGTCAATCACTGGGCGCCAAGTACCATCCTTTTAGGTTACTAGGATCAAAAGGGCGATCCAAGTTGGATATTGTAGAGGATGCATAAACTCCATAATCAAGCATTTGAATTGATCAATTTTCTGCACAGCAAATGTGAATGTGGCTTTCTGTACGCAGTTATGTAGATAGGTCTAGTACCCAGGTTCAAGTGGAATTCGATGGGACAATAAGTTCGTTTATACCCAATATTATCACCTGGTAAAGGCAATGGCTTTGCGGTCGTTTGTTCAAACAGAGTCAACAAAACGCTGGACTTATCTGGGAAGTCTGTGGGAGCTATGTCTTTACTCCTTACTGGTGGAACAGATTGATCGGTGGAAGTGGATGAGCTTCTCCCTGGTAGAAATAGCACGACCCACCCCCTCTGGTTAAGGTGACAACCTATCCTCTACCTGAACAGGGTAAGGATTGTGAACAAGAGTCAACAAGGATTGGTATTTGCTCTGAGCGAATCACTGTGACCAGAGTGGTTAGCTAGGAAGAAATGGATCTTTATATCTACATCATGTAAGGATGGTTCAAACAAATAGACCTTTTAATTCTTGCAGGAATCACATGTCAACTAGGACGTTATCACATCTGAACACTAGGAACAACAAACAGACACTCTAGTGAGGGCACTAGCTGCGACAGAATCGTCTTTCTGCAGACGGATGTGACCTCAACAAGTGATGGCATTATTAGTTGCAAATATATTGTTTTCGCGCTAAGGGCGTCCATGTGGTGAAACTTACTACTTGAACTAGCAGACATTGCAGGGATTAGGCTCTGCACTCAAGGTAGTCAGAGCGTCCTCGGGACACTTGAGGTAACTGGACACTATACACTTGCAAGTCTGATGTTGGACAGGAACACAGACGGGAGTGGGGGGGGGTGGGAATAACCCCAGGATCATCAGTGGCATGAACGATTGGGGTGCGCTACTGGAAAATGCACTGGCCTGTAAGGACTTAATTTCGAATGTCGTACTCTGCGGCAGTATGGCAGATCTCGGATCAAGCTGGTAACCCCAAAAATGGTACGATCAAGTCATCAATTTGGGCATGCCATCGATAAGGGTCGAGCACATTGCGTAAGTCTTCGCATGGAATGCAACATCCAGTAGAAGGTCACTAGGAAAGTAATTGGTACGACAAAAAGGAAGGAAGCAGTGAAGTCTCTACCTTGGATAGAAAAAGTGAGGGAAGTCCGACCTCGGACACGCAATTGAGAACCAGCTACTCCACTAAGGGAGGAACACATGGGGTGGGTTTTTCGAGGAGGACATGTCGTAACTGCTTACCCCCTAAACAAACTAGACTGATAATTTGACTTGCGCACCAGAGTCCATGAAAAAAATGAACGGGCGCTTTATGAACAGATGCTTGCACTATAGGGCCTAGGGTTTTGCATTGGAAGTTATGTGCAAACAAAAAGGTGGATTGTCATCAGCAAAGATTTGTTTCACTTCATCCCCAAAATCATCTACATCAGAGACATGTGAAGCAACATCATCAGCAGGATTGTCATTCTCGAGACTGCTTAAGGCTTCAAAGGAATTGTGAACGGGGATGGTGTACTCATTATCGCCTCATAGGGTAACTATCAGGACAATTAATTGCAATATGGCCACGGAAACCACAGTTGTAACAAGTCCGCTGACTATGGTTACTGAATGTACTATGAATACTACGAGGTTTATAATGACTCTGTACACTGGTCCTTGGTGATCGCTGAGATGGTTGACGACCACGATTTGTCGCTGTGGCGCAAACAAGAGGTGGTGCAGACTGAGGCATAGGTGTGAAATTACTTTGATACTGGGAAAATACCCTGGGGCACAAGGAAGTACATGATTTTAGGGCTTGTAAGGGGTTCCATCGTCACGTTGGAGGATTAGCCTCATAAGCACACCAGGAAGCAGGCGGCATTAGTTCTTTGATTGCTCCAAAAGCTGCTATTTTAGAAACGATGCTGTGGATGGTTTTATCCCGTCAGGGACAAAAGCTGAGGACTGGACAGCATTGATAAATGATGATAAAAGTTTGTCTAATCTAACAGCAAATGCACTCAACGATTCATTTTGTCATGGGTGTAACATTCACTAGTTCCTAAGAACGACATATGGATAGCTGTTTTTACTGGTACGAGGAAAGAACAAATCAGTTCCTCATATTGTGACCACTGAGTAAGATTCCTGAAGTCTCGCATATCAAGGAGATCAACAACGTGAACAGCAGCAGGGGACCGATGAAGAGCTTCTTTCGCAAGGCTGATAAGACTTTCCTCTGAAGGAGGACCTTCAACTAGAGCATTAACACGAAAAACAAATGGCAGTAAAACCATGCTTCAAGACTATGTACATGGCATTGAATAAAGGTAACGCATCAAGGGAATCACGAGTAAAACTATAGTGTCTCAGTGTCTGGGTCGGTCTGTCAGTCGATAAGGAACTATGAGGACTGATGACAGGAGCGGCAGTAGCTGAGAGGTTGAGTGTCGCCATTCACTAAAGTATCACTTGACGGTATGTGAGACATAATGGCAAAGAAGTTGCACAAGAACAAATAAGGCAAAAATAATGAACAAAAATGATATAAAATGTTAAAATTAAAATAAGAGATGCAACTAATTCTGCAGAAGTAATAAAAAAAAATATCTAAGATACACTGCAAGAGGAAGAACAACTCAATGTAAAGGACTGCTGGACAAAAAAAAAAATACATTGAATTTACAAGGTAAAAATATTACTGGAGACTGAATTAAATGCAAAATGAGCTGTCTGTACTCTTGCTAATAAAGAAATTAACTAACAAAACTGTAAATCAATGTAAAAAGTATAAAATAAAATCACTAAATTGTATGCAACGAGAGATAACGGGAAAAATTTTAAAATATTTTCTAAGAATGCATAAACAAAATTAAAATATAATGCAAAGACAACATGAGGAAAAATAAATAAAATGAAAAACAAGACTCAAAAATAATGAACTGAGAATAATAATGCATATAAAATATCAACAAAGAAAATAATTCACTGCAGAACAAGTGCAACAAAATAATTCACTGCACAACAAGTGCAACAAAATAAGGTGCAGAAATAATCACTGCAGTAATAAAGTTACACTGGGAAAATGTAGGTTAAATAATAAATAAAATATAAAGAAAAAACTGATTGAACACTTTAACTCTTAATTGTAAATTAGACAAAACAATTTACTCAGAGTAAAGAAAACACTTTACGTTAAAAAAGAAATTGAAATTACACTAAGAGTGAATTTGTTCAAAGAAATATGAAAAATATGAATAAAAATAAAACAAGAAACAAAACTGGAAGTGTAACACTTACAAGTGGCGGGGCACACAACACTTACAAGTGGCGGGGCACACAACACTTATTCATTTTTTTTAGTATATTCTTACAACAAAATCTTGCTGTGACTGATACGACAAAAATTGCTGGCAAAAATAATGGTACACAAGTCTGCGAAAAGATCAGGGAATGAGACACTGCTGGTGTACGAAAAAAAGACACGCATAGAAATAAATGGATAATTTGGTAGACGACAAATACTGGAGAATACAATGCTGAAAGAATACAAAATAAAAAATGAATGAATTACTTCACACGGAGTGACTGACTGGTACACTACACAATAATACTACAGACAGAGAGTAGCATAAAAAAAAAACACAGATAAAAACTATAAAAATGAAACACAAGAGATGAGCGATAACACTGAAAAATATTGCAAAAATAATGAGTCAAAGAAACACTGAGTCTACACTGAAAACACAAGGCTTTAGAGTACACAAGAAATTTTACTTTTAAATGTCTCACACACGCAAATGTCTTTAAATGCAGGAAAATGTCTCTAGAAAATTATCACTGAAGTCTGGAGTAGAAGACGGGATGACGAGTGATGAGGAGAAGGTTGTCCTGCGGGTGATTACGCCTCCTACACTCACACTGTCGTCCGGGAAAAAAAGGCGCTTTCTCGATGAAAATCACATAACTGGCTTTATCGTTGGCGCCAGCTACAATCTCTTGGGCCAATTATGTTTAGCCAAAAACAGTACTAGGACCCGGTACAAGGGTGGAAAACCCCACAGGTAGATGAGGTGGGTGGTGGTGGTGATTGGGGTTTGGGGGGGGAGCGGAACAAGCTGGCCCTGTGCGCTCTCACTGCCACGCACTTTTCACCACGCACAAGGGGGCTTAACTAAATCACAATGCCACAGGGGTGATGAAGACCCCTCTTACCAGCATCCAAACACAAGCGATATATGAGACAATACTTCAGAGGAACTTTCGTGTCTTACTTCTCTCTCTCAGCTGGGTTAGGAAGCTGGTTGGCTGATGGCTTAACCCACGAGAATGGCTGAATGGAAGACGTGTAAAAGATGCACACAGCATGAAGGAGCAGGTGGATGACAGGAGACAGGCTGGATGGTAGGCTGAGGCAGGCTGACTAGCATTCACTTCCACAGTCTGGCTTGGCTGGCTTAATTGCAAAATCCGGGTCAACCCCTCGGAGATTGAAGCAATTAGCACACGAACTAAGCCAGGAAGCTTGAAAAACGGCTGCAGCAGGCTTGCAGGCTGGAGTACACAGGGTGGTGGCTGAGACGGTTCACCTCTGACCTGCCGGCAACCCACAAACAGTCTTCTAACGTCTGAAATACCCTTAAATCCACGCCCACACCGGTGCCACCATTTGTCATGTGGGTTTTCGATACGTGGATGGGTAAAAATACTCACGTAGGCTGGTAGTACATATAATATATATCGGGAAGTATGGGAAGCGCCAACAGCCGACCTGTCTCTCTCTGCTGGCTAACTACGACTGACCCATAGTGCCTACGGGTGAGGGTGTTTGAAATCCTGCTATGGTCAGCAGCAATATGATTACAGTCAATGATTCACACAGACGGTTGGTAGTGAGTCATCTACTGGTACACTGGTTACTGGTAACTGGTTACTAGGAACTGGTACTACTACTGAGATTCGCGCGTGGGTGTGAAGGGCAAGAGTGGTGTTCGAGCGTGGGCGTGAGGGGCAAGAGTGGTGTTCGAGCGTGGGCGTGAGGGGCAAGAGGGGTGTTCGAGCGTGGGTGTGAGGGGCAAGAGTGGTGTTCGAGCGTGGCATGAAAGCAGGTGAGGGGGGCAACAGAGAGGGCAAGAGCCAGTTAATTGATATTGCCAGATCAAAGCTGCGAGTGAGTCAGTCGTGGAGGATCACCCCAGGTGAGGAGTGTGTGTGAGGATCTGCCCAGGTGAGGAGGGTGTGTGAGGATCTGCCCAGGTGAGGAGTGTGTGTGAGGATCTGCCCAGGTGAGGAGTGTGTGTGAGAATCTGCCCAGGTGAGGAGTGAGTGTGAGGATCTGCCCAGGTGAGGAGTGTGTGTGAGGATCTGCCCAGGTGAGGAGTGTGTATGAGGATCTGCCCAGGTGAGGAGTGTGTATGAGGATCACCCCAGGTGAGGAGTGTGTGTGAGGATCACCCCAGGTGAGGAGTGCATGTGAGGATCACCCCAGGTGAGGAGTGCATGTGAGGATCACCCCAGGTGAGGGGTGTGTGTGATCACCCCAGGTGAGGGGTGTGTGTGATCACCCCAGGTGAGGGGTGTGTGTGAGGATCACCCCAGGTGAGGGGTGTGTGTGAGGATCACACCAGGTGAGAAGTGTGTGTGAGGATCACCCCAGATGAGGGGTGTGTGTGAGGATCACCCCAGGTGAGGAGTGTGTGAGATCACCCCAGGTGAGGGGTGTGTGTGAGGATCACCCCAGGTGAGGGGTGTGTGTGAGGATCAACCCAGGTGAGGGGTGCGTGTGAGGATCACCCCAGGTGAGGAGTGCGTGTGAGGATCACCCCAGGTGAGGAGTGTGTGTGAGGATCACCCAGGTGAGGAGTGCGTGTGAGGATCACCCCAGGTGAGGAGTGTGTGAGGATCACCCTAGGTGAGTGTGTGTGAGGATCACCCCAGGTGAGGGGTGCGTGTGAGGATCACCCCAGGTGAGGAGTGCGTGTGAGGATCACCCCAGGTGAGGGGTGTGTGTGAGGATCACCCCTGGTGAAGAGTGTGTGTGAGGATAACCTCAGGTGAGGAGTGTGTGAGAGTGACACCCCAGGTGAGGAGTGTGTGAGAGGATCACCCCAGGTGAGGAGTGTGTGTGAGGATCACGCCAGGTGAGGGGTGTGTGTGAGGATCACGCCAGGTGAGGGGTGTGTGTGAGGATCACCCCAGGTGTGGAGTGTATGTGAGGATCACCCCAGGTGTGGAGTGTGTGTGATGATCACCCCAGGTGAGTGTGTGTGTGAGAGCAACATACCAGGTAAGTGTGAGAGCGACACCCCAGGCGAGTGTGAGAGCGACACCCCAGGTGAGTGTGTGAGCAACACCCCAGGTGAGTGTGTGTGAGAGCAACACCCCAGGTGAATGTGAGAGCAACACCCCAGGTGAGTGTGTGAGCAACACCCCAGGTGAGTGTGTGTGTGTGAGAGCAACACCCCAGGTGAGTGTGAGAGCAACACCCCAGGTGTGTGTGTGTGTGTGTGTGTGTGTGAGAGCAACACCCCAGGTGAGTGTGTGTGTGAGCAACACCCCAGGTGAGTGTGAGAGCGACACCCCAGGTGAGTGTGTGAGCAACACCCCAGGTGTGTGTGTGTGAGAGCAACACCCCAGGTGAATGTGAGAGCAACACCCCAGGTGAGTGTGTGTGTGTGAGCAACACCCCAGGTGAGTGTGTGTGAGCAACACCCCAGGTGAGTGTGTGTGTGTGTGAGCAACACCCCAGGTGAGTGTGTGTGTGTGAGCAACACCCCAGGTGAGTGTGTGTGTGTGAGCAACACCCCAGGTGAGTGTGTGTGCAACACCCCAGGGGAGTGTGTGTGTGAGCAACACCCCAGGGGAGTGTGTGTGTGTGAGAGCAACACCCCGGGTGAGTGTGTGTGTGTGAGCAACACCCCAGGGGAGTGTGTGTGAGAGCAACACCCCAGGGGAGTGTGTGTGTGAGCAACACCCCAGGGGAGTGTGTGTGAGAGCAACACCCCAGGGGAGTGTGTGTGTGTGAGCAACACCCCAGGTGAGTGTGTGTGAGAGCAACACCCCAGGTGAGTGTGTGTGTGAGCAACACCCCAGGGGAATGTGTGTGAGCAACACCCCAGGTGAGTGTGTGTGTGTGTGAGCAACACCCCAGGTGAGTGTGTGTGTGAGCAACACCCTAGGTGAGTGTGTGTGTGAGCAACACCCCAGGTGAGTGTGTGTGTGAGCAACACCCCAGGTGGGGTGTGTGTGTTTAGCAACACCCTAGGTGAGTGTGTGTGTGAGCAACACCCTAGGTGAGTGTGTGTGTGAGCAACACCCTAGGTGAGTGTGTGTGTGAGCAACACCCTAGGTGAGTGTGTGCGTGAGCAACACCCTAGGTGAGTGTGGTGTGGGGCAACACCCAGGTGGTGTGTGAGCAACA
>NC_069469.1:3619259-3651797 GCF_026875155.1 Cherax quadricarinatus | reverse complement strand
CCAAAAACCGGGATGACAGACGTGACGATAAAGAATAAAAGGTAACTTAGAAAGGAAGAGTAGATAAGAAAAGGTAAGGTTTCGTTCGGATTTTTAACCCCGGAGGGTTAGTCACCCAAGATAACCCGAGTGTGTCAGTGCGTCATCGAGGACTGTCTTAGTTCCGTTGGGGTCCTCAGTCTTGTCCCCCAGGATGCGACCCACACCAGTCGACTAACAGCCAGGTACCTATTTGCTGCTAGGTGAACAGGACAACAGGTATAAGGAAACGCGTCTAAATGTTTCTACTTTGCCGGGAATCGAACCCGGGCCACGGGGTCACCCGTGGTTCAGAGAACCAACAAGTTGATAAATTAGACATGTGCAACACTTGGGTATATTTACTGTGGGTACGTTGCACCACACACTGTCTTTATTAGTTCAGTGCAAAGAAAGGTTAGTGTGACTTTGTAAATGGTACAAGTCTGACCGAAACGTCGTCGTAAGCTCCTCTCTCCCATGTACGGGTTATTTGTGGGGGTGGGGTACCGGGTGGTAGTACTTCAGGGTGTAGTCGCCGGGTGGTGGTCCTCCAGGGTGGTGGTACCCCGTCGTTGTTCCGCAGGGTGGTGGTACCTCCAGGGTGGTGGTACCTCCAGGGTGGTGGTACCTCCAGGGTGGTGGTACCGCCAGGGTGGTGGTACCTCCAGGGTGGTGGTACCTCCAGGGTGGTGGTACCTCCAGGGTGTGTATTCCGCCAGGGTGGTGGTTCCTCCAGGGTGGTGGTACCACCAGGTCGGTCGAGGGTGGTGGGTACCTCCAGGGTGGTGGTACCTCCAGGGTGGGTGGTACCTCCAGGGTGGTGTACTCAGGGTGGTGGTACCTCCAGGGTGGTGGTACCTCCAGGGTGGTGGTACCTCCAGGGTGGGGGTACCATCAGGGTGGGGGTACCTCCAGGGTGGTGGTACCACCAGGGTGGAGGTACCACAAAGGGTGGTCAGATGGTGTGTTGTCAGTGGAGGTCAGATGTGTTGTCAGTGGTGCTTACATCAGAAGGACCAGGGTTCGATTCAGGCACGAGTGGAAACATTGGGCATGTTTCCGTACACCTGCAGTACACCTTGATCACCTATGTAGCAGTCATAAGGTACCTGGGTGCAAGCTGTTGTGGGTCGCACCCTGGGGGGGGGGAGGTTAAGAAAATTAAATGAGCCGTCCAGTGGAAACAAGCCAGAGTGGCTTTTGTGGCTTATCCCGGCTTGCTGACTCAGCGGGCTTGGTAATGCCAATGAAATTTGCTAAATTACGATTGTAGTTTGAAACTTGGTGTGGGCGGCAGTGGTGTGGGCGGCAGTGGTGTGGGCGGCGGTGGTGTGGGCGGCAGTGGTGTGGGCGGCGGTGGTGTGGCCGGCGGTGGTGTGGGCGGCGGTGGTGGGGCCGACAGTGGGTGGGCGGCGGTGGGTGGGCGGTGGTGTGGGCGGCGGTGTGTGGGGGGCCCAGTGGTGTGGGCGGCGGTGGTGGGCCGGCCAGTGTGTGGGGCGGTGGTGTGGGCGGCGGTGGTGTGGGGCGGTGATGTGGGCGGCAGTGGGGGGGTGGGTGGGATGTGGCGGCGGTGGTGGGCGGCGAGGTGTGGGCGACATTTGGTGGGCGACAGTGGTGTGGCGACAGTGGTGTGGGCGGCGGTGGTGTGGCCGCGTGGTGTGGGCGGGGGTGGTGTGGCGGCGGTGGTGTCCCGCGATGGTGGGCGGCGGTGGTGTGGGGGGGGCGGTGATGTGGGCGGAGTGGGGGTGGTGAGTGACGGCGGTTTGTAGGCTTTGCGGGTTAAGGATAGAAAACTGTGGGGGTGTGAGAGGGTTGGTGTGGAGAGTGGGGGTGAGGAGGGGGTTGGGGATGACACTGGGGATGGCATGAGTTAGGGTTGGGTTGGAGAAGCAAGGTAAGCGGTTGGGAGTTGGGGGTGTATAGTTGCGTGTGTTTGTGTGTGTGTGTAGTGTAGGGGTTTGTGGGGGGTGAGGGTGTTTTGGAGTGAGGGTGTGGGTGTGTTGTGTGGGAGTGTGGAGGGGTGAGGTTGTGTGGTGTGTACAGTGAGGCTGTATGTATGTGGTTTGTGGGAGTGTGGAGGGGTGAGAGTGTGTTTTTGTGTGTGTAAGTCAGGTTGTGGGTGTATGGAGGAGTGAGGGGTGTGGGTGTGCAGTGTGTGGGAAGTATGGAGGATTGAGGGTGTGGAGGGTGAGGGGGGTTTGGGTGTGTAGTGTGTGGAAGTGTTGAGGGGTGGGGGTTTGGTGTGATGTTGTGAGTGTGTGGGTGTGTTGAGGGATGTGGGTTTTGTGGTGTGACGGTGGGGGTATGTGGGAGTGTTGAGGGGTGAAGGTGGGGGGTTTGCAGGGGTGAGGGTGTGTAGAGGGGTAGGGATGTGTGGAGGGAGGAGGGTGTGTGGAGGGTTTGGGGGAGTGTAGAGGGGTTGAGGGTGTGTAGAGGGGTGAGGGTCTGTAGAGGGAGGAGGGTGTGTGGAGGGAGGAGGGTGTTTAGAGGGGTGAGGGGTGTAGGGGGGTGAGGGTGTGTAGAGGGTTGGGGTTGAGGGGTGGGGTGTGTGGAGGAGGAGGGGGGGTTTTTGTAAAAAGGGGGGGGGGTGTGGGGGTGGGGTTTGTGTGGGGGAGGGGGGTGTTTGGGGGAGGGGGAGTGGATTGTGGAGGGGGGGGGGAGGTAGGGTGTGTAGGGGGGAGGGTGTGTAGAGGGGTGGGGGGGTGGTAGGGTGGGGGTGTAGGGTATGTAGGGAGTGGGGCGAGGGGTGTTGTAGAGGGGTGAGGGTGAGGGTGTGTAGAGGGGTGGGGGTGTGTGAGGGGTGAGGGTGAGGGTGTGTAGAGGGGTTGAGGGTGTGTAGAGGTGTAAAGGGTGTGTTGGGGGTGAGGGTTTTGTGTAGGGGTGAGGGTGTGTAGAGTGGTGGGGGTTTGTGTAGAGGGGTGGGGTGTGTAGGGGGGTTTGGGGTGTGTGTGGGGTTTTGAGGGGTTGGGGTGTGTGAGGGGTGAGGGTGGGTGTTAGAGGGAGGTGGGGTGTGTGAGGTGGGAGGGGTTTGAGGTGGTGAAGGGGTGAGGGTGTGTAGAGGGGTGAGGGTGAGGGTTGTGTAGGAGGGGGAGGTTGTTGTGAGGAGTGAGGTGAGGGTGTGTAGAGGGGTGAGGGTTTGTAGAGGGGTGAGGGTGTGTAGAGGGGTGGGGGGTTTGAGGGTGTGTAGGGGGTGGGGGTGTGTGAGGGGGTGAGGGTTGAGGTTGTGTAGAGGGGTGATGAGTGTGTAGAGGGGGTGAGGGTTGTGTAAAAGGGGTGAGGGGTGTAGAGGGGTGAGGGTTGGAGGGATGTGTAGGGGGTTTGAGGGTGTGTAGAGGGTGTAGGGTGGAAGTAGTGTAGAGGGGTGGGGGTTGTGTAGAGGGGTGAGGGTGTGTAGAGGGGTGGGGGTGAGGGTGTGTAGAGGGTGGGGTGAGGTTGTGTAGAGGGGTGAGGGTGTGTAGAGGGTGAGGGTAGGGGTTTTAGGGGGGTGAGGGTGTGTAGAGGAGTGAGGGTGAGGGTGTTGTAGAGGGGTGGGGTTTTGGGGTTGTAGAGGGGGTGAAGGGTGTGTAGAGGGGTGAGGAGTGAGGGTGTTGTAGGTTGTAGGGGGGTGAGGGTTTTGAGGTTGTGTAGAGGGGTTGAGGGTTTTGTGTAGAGGGTGGGGGGAGGGTGTGTAGAGGGGTGAGGGTGTGTAGAGGGGGGGGTGAGGGTGTGTAGAGGGGTGAGGGTGTGTAGAGGGGTGGGGTGAGGTTTTGTAGAGGGGTGAGGGTGTGTAGAGGGGTGAGGGTGAGGTTGTTAGAGGGGTGGGGGGTTGTGTAGAGGGTGAGGGTGTGGGTTGGTGAGGGGAGGGGTGAGGGGGGGTGTGAGAGGGGTGAGGGTTGAGGGGTGTTTTTAGAGGGTGAGGGTGTGTAGAGGTGGGTGAGGGTTGAGGGTGTGTTTAGAGGGGTGAGGGTGTGTAGAGGGGTGAGGGTGTGTAGGGGGGTTTAGGGTGTGTAGAGGAGTGAGGGTGGGGGTTTGTGTAGGGGGGTGATGGTTGTGTAGGGGGTTGGGGTGTGTAGAGGGGTGAGGGTGTGTAGAGGGTGGTAAGGGTGGTTAGGGGGTGAGGGTGTGTAGAGGGGTGAGGGTGTGTGTAGAGGGGTGAGGGTTTTGGGGTTGAGGGGTGGGGTTGTGTAGAGGGTGAGGGTGGTAGAGGGGTGAGGGTAGGGGTGTAGGGGGGGTGAGGGTGTGTAGAGGGGTGAGGGTGAGGGTGTTTTAGAGGGGTGAGGGTGTGTAGAGGGGTGAGGGTGTGTAGAGGGGTGATGTGAGGGTGAGGGTGTGTAGAGGGGTGAGGGTGTGTAGAGGGGTGAGGGTGGGGTGTTAGAGGGTGAGGGTGTGTAGAGGGGTGGGGGTTTTGTGAGGGGTGAGGGTGTGATAGAGGGGTGAGGGGTGAGGGTGTGTAGAGGGGTGAGGGGTTTGTAGAGGGGTGAGGGGGTAGAGGGTGGGTGAGGGGTGAGGGTGTGTGAGGGGGTAGAGGGGGGTGAGGGTGGTGGGGGGGAGTGAGGGTTGTGTAGAGGGGTGAGGGTTGTAGAGGGGTGAGGGGTGTGTAGAGGGGTGAGGGTGAGGTGTGTAGAGGGGTGAGGGTTTGTAGAGGGGTGGGGTGTGTAGAGGGTGAGGGTGTAGAGGGGTGAGGGTGTGTAGAGGGGGAGTGAGGGTGAAGAGGGGTGAGGGTTGTGTAGAGGGGTGAGGGTTTGTAGAGGGGTGAGGGTTTTAGAGGGTGTGGGGTGTTGTAGAGGGGTGAGGGTGTTTAGAGGGGTGAGGGTGTAGAGGGGTGGGGGTTTTGTGAGGGTGAGGGTGTGTAGAGGGGGAGGGTGTGTAGAGGGGTGAGGGTGTGTAGAGGGGTGAGGGTGTAAGAGGGGTGAGGGTGTTAGAGGGGTGAGGGTGTGTGGGGGGTGAGGGGTGTAGAGGGGTGGGGGTTTTGGGAGGGTGAGGGTGTAGAGGGTGAGGGTGTAGAAGGGGTGAGGGTTGTAGAGGGAGTGAGGGTGTAGAGGGGTGAGGGTTGTAGAGGGGTGAGGGTGTGTAGGGGGGGAGGGTGAGGGGTGTGTAGAGGGGTGAGGGTGTAGAGGGGTGAGGGTGTGTAGAGGGGTGAGGTGTGTAGGGGTTGAGGTGTGTAGAGGGGTGGGGTGTAGAGGGGTGGGGGTTTGAGGGTGGGTGGGGGGGTTGTGAAGAGGGGTGAGGGTTTTGTAGAGGGGTGAGGGTGGGGTAGAGGGGTGAGGGTGTGTAGAGGGGTGAGGGTGGTAGAGGGGTGGGGGGTGTGTAGAGGGGTGAGGGGGGGGTGTTAGGGGGGTGAGGGTGTGTAGAGGGGTGAGGGTGTAGAGGGGTGAGGGTGGTGAGAGGGGTGAGGGTGTAGAGGGGTGTGGGTTGTTAGAGGGGTGAGGGTGTGTAGAGGGGTGAGGGTGTTTAGAGGGGTGAGGTGTGGGGGGGTAGAGGGGGTGAGGGTGTGTAGAGGGGGTGGGGGTGTAGAGGGGTGAGGGTTGTGTAGAGGGGTGAGGGTGTGGGTAGAGGGTGTGAGGGTGTTGTAGAGGGGTGAGGGTGTGTAGAGGGGGGGGGTGAGGGTGTAGAGGGGGGGAGGGTTTAGAGGGGTGAGGGTTGTAGAGGGGTGAGGGTGTAGAGGGGTGGGGGGTGTAGAGGGGTGGGGGTTTGTAGAGGGGTGGGTGTGGTAGAGGGGTGAGGGTGTAGAGGGAGTGGGGTGTGTAGAGGGGTGAGGGTGTGTAGAGGGGTGAGGGTTTGTAGAGGGGTGAGGGTGTGTAGAGGGGTGAGGTGTAGAGGGGGTGAGGGTGGGTTTAGAGGGGTGGGGGTTTGTAGAGGGGGTGAGGGGTGTAGAGGGGTGAGGGTGTGTAGAGGGGTGAGGGTGTGTAGAGGGGTGAGGGTGTGGGGAGGGTGGGGGGGTGTAGAGGGGTGGGGGTTTGTAGAGGGGTGGGGGTGTGTAGAGGGGTGAGGGTGTAGAGGGGTGAGGGGTTTGTAAGGGGTGAGGGTGTAGAGGGGGAGGGTGTGTAAGGGGTGAGGGTGTGTAGAGGGGTGAGGGTGTAGAGGGGTGAGGGTGAGGGCGCACCATTCATCACAACGCTGATGGATGGTCAACTTATGCGTTTCCATAATTCATCTTAGCTTATGGAGGCACTTCTGTTGTTGTTGTTGTTGTTTTTCCTGCTGCTACTGATGTTGTTGTTGCTGTTACTGTTCCTACTTCTGTTGTTATTGTTCTGCTGCTGCTACTGTTACTGTTGCAGTGTCAACAATGCAATAGCAGCATCAGCACTACAATAACAGCATCAACAATAATACAATATCAGTATGAATAATACATTAACAGTACAACAACAAATTCAACAATAGTACAGTATTATTAACAATAAAATAGTATTGACAATATTACAACAGTATCAACAACAGTACAATAGCATCAACAACAGTATATTAGCAGCATCAACAACAACAATACAACAGCAAGACACATATGCAACAGTTGGGTATCTTTATTTCGAAACGTTTCGCCTACACAGTAGGCTTCTTCAGTCGAGTACAGAAAAGTTGATAGAAGCAGAAGATACTTGAAGACGATGTAATCAGTCCATCACCCTTGAAGTTTTGAGGCGGTCAGTCCCTCAGTCTGGAGAAGAGTATTGTTCCATAGTCTGAAACAATATGGAGTAGAAGTGACAGAATGGAGCCTATATACCACCAGGAGGTGAGATGTAGGTCACTAGTAGAGGTAACAATGAAGTCGTTGGGAGGTCAGGTCTATTAGTGACCTACATCTCACCTCCTGGTGGTATATAAGGCTCCATCCTGTCTCTTCTACTCCATATTATTCCAGACTATGGAACAATACTCTTCTCCAGACTGAGGGACTGACCACCTCAAAACTTCAAGGGTGATGGACTGATTACATCGTCTTCGAGTATCTTCTGCTTCTATCAACTTTTCTGTACTCGAATGAAGAAGCCTACTGTGTAGGCGAAACGTTTCGAAATAAAGATACCTAACTGTTGCATATGTGTCTTACCTAACAACCTGTCGGTATTTTATACCATTTTAATGTTTAGTACAACAGCGGCATCAACAACAAGCATCAGCAATATAAGAGCCTCGTTAACAATACAAGAGCGCATCAACATCAATACAACAGCAGCAACAGCAATACATTAGCAATACAACAGCAGCAACAACAATACATTAGCAATATAAGAGCCTCGTTAACAATACAAGAGCAGCATCAACATCAATACAACAGCAGCAACAACAATACATTAGCAATACAACAGCAGCAACAACAATACATTAGCAATATAAGAGCCTCGTTAACAATACAAGAGCAGCATCAACATCAATACAACAGCAGCAACAGCAATACATTTAGCAATACAACAGCAGCACAACAATACATTAGCAATAAGAGCCTCGTTAACAATACAAGAGCAGCATCAACATCAATACAACAGCAGCAACAGCAATACATTAGCAATACAACAGCAGCAACAACAATACATTAGCAATATTAAGAGCCTCGTTAACAATACAAGAGCAGCATCAACATCAATACAACAGCAGCAACAGCAATACATTAGCAATACAACAGCAGCAACAACAATACATTAGCAATATAAGAGCCTCGTTAACAATACAAGAGCAGCATCAACATCAATACAACAGCAGCAACAGCAATACATTAGCAATACAACAGCAGCAACAACATACATTAGCAATATAAGAGCCTCGTTAACAATACAAGAGCAGCATCAACATCAATACAACAGCATGCAACAGCAATACATTAGCAATACAACAGCAGCAACAACAATACATTAGCAATATAAGAGCCTCGTTAACAATACAAGAGCAGCATCAACATCAATACAACAGCAGCAACAGCAATACATTAGCAATACAACAGCAGCAACAACAATACATTAGCAATATAAGAGCCTCGTTAACAATACAAGAGCAGCATCAACATCAATACAACAGCAGCAACAGCAATACATTAGCAATACAACAGCAGCAACAACAATACATTAGCAATATAAGAGCCCTCGTTAACAATACAAGAGCAGCATCAACATCAATACAACAGCAGCAACAGCAATACATTAGCAATACAACAGCAGCAACAACAATACATTAGCAATATAAGAGCCTCGTTAACAATACAAGAGCAGCATCAACATCAATAACAACAGCAGCAACAGCAATACATTAGCAATACAACAGCAGCACAACAATACATTAGCAATATAAGACCTCGTTAACAATACAAGAGCAGCATCAACATCAATACAACAGCAGCAACAGCAATACATTAGCAATACAACAGCAGCAACAACAATACATTAGCAATATAAGAGCCTCGTTAACAATACAAGAGCAGCATCAAAATCAATACAACAGCAGCAACAACAATACATTAGCAATACAACAGCAGCAACAACAATACATTAGCAATACAACAGCAGCAACAACAATACATCAGCAATACAAAAGCAGCAACAACAATACATCAGCAATACAACAGCAGCAACAATACATCAGCAATACAACAGCAGCAACAACAATACATTAGCAATACAACAGCAGCAACAACAATACATCAGCAATACAACAGCAGCAACAACAATATTCAGTACCTGAAGTATGGAGTCAGCACTCGCACATCAGACACAACATCAAGTATGGAGTCAGCACTCGCACATCACACACAACATCAAGTTTGGAGTCAGCACTCGCACATCACACACAACATCAAGTATGGAGTCAGCACTCGCACATCACACACAACATCAAGTTTGGAGTCAGCACTCGCACATCACACACAACATCAAGTTTGGAGTCAGCACTCACACATCACACACAACATCAAGTTTGGAGTCAGCACTCGCACATCACACACAACATCAAGTATGGAGTCAGCACTCACACATCACACACAACATCAAGTTTGGAGTCAGCACTCGCACATCACACACAGCATTAAGTATGGAGTCAGCACTCGCACATCACACACAACATCAAGTATGGAGTCAGCACTCGCACATCACACACAACGTCAAGTTGGAGTCAGCACTCGCACATCACACCACAACATCAAGTATGGAGTCAGCACTCGCACATCACACACAACATCAAGTATGGAGTCAGCACTCGCACATCACACACAACATCAAGTATGGAGTCAGCACTCGCACATCACACACAACATCAAGTATGGAGTCAGCACTCGCACATCACACACAACGTCAAGTATGGAGTCAGCACTCGCACATCACACACATCAAGTATGGAGTCAGTACTCACACATCACACACAACATCAAGTATGGAGTCAGTACTCACACATCACACACAACATCAAGTATGGAGTCAGCACTCGCACATCACACACAACATCAAGTATGGAGTCAGCACTCGCACATCACACACAACATCAAGTTTGGAGTCAGCACTCGCACATCACACACAACATCAAGTATGGAGTCAGCACTCGCACATCACACACAACATCAAGTATGGAGTCAGCACTCGCACATCACACACAACATCAAGTATGGAGTCAGCACTCGCACATCACACACAACATCAAGTATGGAGTCAGCACTCGCACATCACACACAAATCAAGTATGGAGTCAGCACTCGCACATCACACACAACGTCAAGTTTGGAGTCAGCACTCGCACATCACACACATCAAGTATGGAGTCAGCACTCGCACATCACACACAACATCAAGTATGGAGTCAGCACTCGCACATCACACACAACATCAAGTATGGAGTCAGCACTCGCACATCACACACAAACAACGTCAAGTTTGGAGTCAGCACTCACACATCACACACAACGTCAAGTTTGGAGTCAGCACTCACACATCACACACAACGTCAAGTATGGAGTCAGCACTCGCACATCACACACAACGTCAAGTATGGAGTCAGCACTCGCACATCACACACAACGTCAAGTATGGAGTCAGCACTCACACATCACACACAACATCAAGTTTGGACTCAGCACTCGCACATCACACAAAACGTCATGTATGGAGTCAGCATTCGCACATCACACACAACATCAAGTATGGAGTCAGCACTCGCACATCACACACAACAACAAGTATGGAGTCAGCACTCGCACATCACACACAACATCAAGTATTGAGTCAGCACTCGCACATCACACACAACATCAAGTATGGAGTCAGCACTCGCACATCACACACAACGTCAAGTATTGAGTCAGCACTCGCACATCACACACAACATCAAGTATGGAGTCAGCACTCGCACATCACACACAACATCAAGTATGGAGTCAGCACTCGCACATCACACACACAACGTCAAGTATGGAGTCAGCACTCGCACATCACACACAACGTCAAGTATGGAGTCAGCACTCGCACATCACACACAACATCAAGTTTGGAGTCAGCACTCGCACATCACACAAAACGTCAAGTATGGAGTCAGCACTCGCACATCACACACAACATCAAGTATGGAGTCAGCACTCGCACATCACACACAACATCAAGTATGGAGTCAGCACTCGCACATCACACACAACATCAAGTATGGAGTCAGCACTCAGACATCACACACAACATCAAGTATGGAGTCAGCACTCGCACATCACACACAACATCAAGTATGGAGTCAGCACTCGCACATCACAAACAACATCAAGTATGGAGTCAGCACTCGCACATCACACACAACATCAAGTATGGAGTCAGCACTCACACATCACACACAACATCAAGTATGGAGTCAGCACTCACACATCACACACAACATCAAGTATGGAGTCAGCACTCGCACATCACAAACAACATCAAGTATGGAGTCAGCACTCGCACATCACACACACATCAAGTATGGAGTCAGCACTCGCACATCACACACAACATCAAGTATGGAGTCAGCACTCGCACATCACACACAGCATTAAGTATGGAGTCAGCACTCGCACATCACACACAACGTCAAGTATGGAGTCAGCACTCGCACATCACACAAAACGTCAAGTATGGAGTTAGCACTCGCACATCACACACAACATCAAGTATGGAGTCAGCACTCGCACATCACACACAACATCAAGTATGGAGTCAGCACTCGCACATCACACACAACATCAAGTATGGAGTCAGCACTCGCACATCACACACAACATCAAGTATGGAGTCAGCACTCACACATCACACACAACGTCAAGTATGGAGTCAGCACTCGCACATCACACACAACATCAAGTATGGAGTCAGCACTCGCACATCACAAACAACATCAAGTATGGAGTCAGCACTCGCACATCACACACATCAAGTATGGAGTCAGCACTCACACATCACACACAACATCAAGTATGGAGTCAGCACTCACACATCACACACAACATCAAGTATGGAGTCAGCACTCGCACATCACAAACAACATCAAGTATGGAGTCAGCACTCGCACATCACAAACAACATCAAGTATGGAGTCAGCACTCGCACATCACACACAACATCAAGTATGGAGTCAGCACTCGCACATCACACACAACATCAAGTATGGAGTCAGCACTCGCACATCACACACAACATCAAGTATGGAGTCAGCACTCGCACATCACACACAACGTGAAGTATGGAGTCAGCACTCGCACATCACACACATCAAGTATGGAGTCAGCACTCGCACATCACACACAACATGAAGTATGGAGTCAGCACTCGCACATCACACACAACATCAAGTATGGAGTCAGCACTCGCACATCACACACAACATCAAGTATGGAGTCAGCACTCCCACATCACACACAAACAACGTCAAGTTTGGAGTCAGCACTCACACATCACACACAACGTCAAGTTTGGAGTCAGCACTCGCACATCACACACAACGTCAAGTATGGAGTCAGCACTCGCACATCACACACAACGTCAAGTATGGAGTCAGCACTCACACATCACACACAACGTCAAATATGGAGTCAGCACTCGCACATCACACACAACGTCAAGTATGGAGTCAGCACTCACACATCACACACAACGTCAAGTATGGAGTCAGCACTCGCACATCACACACGTCAAGTATGGAGTCAGCACTCACACATCACACACAACGTCAAGTATGGAGTCAGCACTCACACATCACACACAACGTCAAGTATGGAGTCAGCACTCGCACATCACACACAACGTCAAGTATTTAAGTCAGCACTCACACATCACACACAACGTCAAGTATGGAGTCAGCACTCGCACATCACACACAACGTCAAGTATGGAGTCAGCACTCGCACATCACACACAACGTCAAGTATGGAGTCAGCACTCACACATCACACACAACATCAAGTTTGGAGTCACCACTCGCACATCACACACAACGTCAAGTATGGAGTCAGCACTCACACATCACACACAACATCAAGTTTGGAGTCAGCACTCGCACATCACACACAACATCAAGTATGGAGTCAGCACTCGCACATCACACACAGCATTAAGTATGGAGTCAGCACTCGCACATCACACACAACATCAAGTATGGAGTCAGCACTCGCACATCACACACAACGTCAAGTTTGGAGTCAGCACTCGCACATCACACACAACATCAAGTATGGAGTCAGCACTCGCACATCACACACATCAAGTGTGGAGTCAGCACTCGCACATCACACACAACATCAAGTATGGAGTCAGCACTCGCACATCACACACAACATCAAGTATGGAGTCAGCACTCGCACATCACACACAACATCAAGTATGGAGTCAGCACTCGCACATCACACACAACGTGAAGTATGGAGTCAGCACTCGCACATCACACACATCAAGTATGGAGTCAGTACTCGCACATCACACACAACATCAAGTATGGAGTCAGCACTCGCGCATCACACACAACATCAAGTATGGAGTCAGCACTCGCACATCACACACAACGTCAAGTTTGGAGTCAGCACTCGCACATCACACACAACATCAAGTATGGAGTCAGCACTCGCACATCACACACATCAAGTATGGAGTCAGCACTCGCACATCACACACAACATCAAGTATGGAGTCAGCACTCGCACATCACACACAACATCAAGTATGAGTCAGCACTCGCACATCACACACAACATCAAGTATGGAGTCAGCACTCGCACATCACACACAACGTCAAGTATGGAGTCAGCACTCGCACATCACACACATCAAGTATGGAGTCAGTACTCGCACATCACACACAACATCAAGTATGGAGTCAGCACTCGCACATCACACACAACATCAAGTATGGAGTCAGCACTCGCACATCACACACAACGTCAAGTATGGAGTCAGCACTCGCACATCACACACATCAAGTATGGAGTCAGCACTCGCACATCACACACAACATGAAGTATGGAGTCAGCACTCGCACATTACACACAACATCAAGTATGGAGTCAGCACTCGCACATCACACACAAACAACGTCAAGTTTGGAGTCAGCACTCACACATCACACACAACGTCAAGTTTGGAGTCAGCACTCGCACATCACACACAAACGTCAAGTATGGAGTCAGCACTCGCACATCACACACAACGTCAAGTTTGGAGTCAGCACTCGCACATCACACACAACGTCAAGTATGGATTCAGCACTCGCACATCACACACAACGTCAAGTATGGAGTCAGCACTCGCACATCACACACAACGTCAAGTTTGATTCAGCACTCACACATCCACACACAACGTCAAGTATGGAGTCAGCACTCGCACATCACACACAACGTCAAGTATGGAGTCAGCACTCACACATCACACACAACGTCAAGTATGGAGTCAGCACTCGCACATCACACACAACATCAAGTATGGAGTCAGCACTCGCACATCACACACAACATCAAGTATGGAGTCAGCACTCGCACATCACACACAACATCAAGTATGGAGTCAGCACTCGCACATCACACACAACGTCAAGTATGGAGTCAGCACTCGCACATCACACACAACATCAAGTATGGAGTCAGCACTCGCACATCACACACAACGTCAAGTATGAAGTCAGCACTCGCACATCACACACAACGTCAAGTATGGAGTCAGCACTCGCACATCACACACAACGTCAAGTATGGAGTCAGCACTCACACATCACACACAACATCAAGTTTGGAGTCAGCACTCGCACATCACACAAAACGTCAAGTATGGAGTCAGCACTCGCACATCACACACAACATCAAGTATGGAGTCAGCACTCGCACATCACACACAACATCAAGTATGGAGTCAGCACTCACACATCACACACAACATCAAGTATGAGTCAGCACGCCACATCACAAACAACATCAAGTATGGAGTCAGCACTCGCACATCACAAACAACATCAAGTATGGAGTCAGCACTCGCACATCACACACAACATCAAGTATGGAGTCAGCACTCGCACATCACACACAACATCAAGTATGGAGTCAGCACTCGCACATCACACACAACAAGTATGGAGTCAGCACTCGCACATCACACACAGCATTAAGTATGGAGTCAGCACTCGCACATCACACACAACATCAAGTATGGAGTCAGCACTCGCACATCACACAACGTCAAGTTTGGAGTCAGCACTCGCACATCACACACAACATCAAGTATGGAGTCAGCACTCGCACATCACACACAACATCAAGTATGGAGTCAGCACTCGCACATCACACACATCAAGTATGGAGTCAGCACTCGCACATCACACACAACATCAAGTATGGAGTCAGCACTCGCACATCACACACAACATCAAGTATGGAGTCAGCACTCGCACATCACACACAACGTGAAGTATGGAGTCAGCACTCGCACATCACACACATCAAGTATGGAGTCAGCACTCGCACATCACACACAACATGAAGTATGGAGTCAGCACTCGCACATCACACACAACATCAAGTATGGAGTCAGCACTCGCACATCACACACAAACAACGTCAAGTTTGGAGTCAGCACTCACACATCACACACAACGTCAAGTTTGGAGTCAGCACTCGCACATCACACACAACGTCAAGTATGGAGTCAGCACTCGCACATCACACACAACGTCAAGTTTGGAGTCAGCACTCGCACATCACACACAACGTCAAGTATGGAGTCAGCACTCGCACATCACACACAACGTCAAGTATGGAGTCAGCACTCACACATCACACACAACGTCAAATATGGAGTCAGCACTCGCACATCACACACAACGTCAAGTATGGAGTCAGCACTCACACATCACACACAACGTCAAGTATGGAGTCAGCACTCGCACATCACACACGTCAAGTATGGAGTCAGCACTCACACATCACACACAACGTCAAGTATGGAGTCAGCACTCACACATCACACACAACGTCAAGTATGGAGTCAGCACTACGCACATCACACACAACGTCAAGTATGGAGTCAGCACTCACACATCACACACAACGTCAAGTATGGAGTCAGCACTCGCACATCACACACAACGTCAAGTATGGAGTCAGCACTCGCACATCACACACAGCATCAAGTATGGAGTCAGCACTCACACATCACACACAACATCAAGTATGGAGTCAGCACTCGCACATCACAAACAACATCAAGTATGGAGTCAGCACTCACACATCACACACAACATCAAGTATGGAGTCAGCACTCGCACATCACAAACAACATCAAGTATGGAGTCAGCACTCGCACATCACAAACAACATCAAGTATGGAGTCAGCACTCGCACATCACAAACAACATCAAGTATGGAGTCAGCACTCACACATCACAAACAACATCAAGTATGGAGTCAGCACTCGCACATCACACACAACATCAAGTATGGAGTCAGCACTCGCACATCACAAACAACATCAAGTATGGAGTCAGCACTCGCACATCACACACAACATCAAGTATGGAGTCAGCACTCGCACATCACACACAACATCAAGTATGGAGTCAGCACTCGCATCATACAAACAACATCAAGTATGGAGTCAGCACTCGCACATCACACACAACATCAAGTATGGAGTCAGCACTCGCACATCACAAACAACATCAAGTATGGAGTCAGCACTCGCACATCACACACAACATCAAGTATGGAGTTAGCACTCGCACATCACAAACAACATCAAGTATGGAGTCAGCACTCGCACATCACAAACAACATCAAGTATGGAGTCAGCACTCGCACATCACACACAACATCAAGTATGGAGTCAGCACTCGCACATCACAAACATCATCAAGTATGGAGTCAGCACTCGCACATCACAAACAACATCAAGTATGGAGTCAGCACTCGCACATCACACACAACATCAAGTATGGAGTCAGCACTCGCACATCACAAACAACATCAAGTATGGAGTCAGCACTCGCACATCACACACAACATCAAGTATGGAGTCAGCACTCGCACATCACACACAACATCAAGTATGGAGTCAGCACTCGCACATCACAAACAACATCAAGTGTGGAGTCAGCACTCGCACATCACAAACAACATCAAGTATGGAGTCAGCACTCGCACATCACAAACAACATCAAGTATGGAGTCAGCACTCGCACATCACACAACTTTTACATGCGTCTTGTACATTAAATTTAGTAGAAATTCCCCCCTTGAATAATGCAGTCAAGCCAAAGACTATTTTCTCATTTAGCAGCTTGTTTATCAGTCCCCTTCGTCTTCCCCATCACTCTCTCTCCCTGATGCCACACCAAGCAGTAATAAAGATTATAATCATAACCATACTTATTAAAGGGGTGGACGGGTAAGCCAGCGGAATGCCTCGGTCAGATTACAAAAAAAACGCTCTAGCTGAGGATCATCATATAACTATGACCCGCCTCAGGAAACATTTGTCCAGTTTCCTGACAAACTTTACCTAACCTAACATAAACCCTGATGCCCTGGCTCACCTAGTCTTCAACATTAAGCGCCGGTGTTTTGCCAGACTGTCATGGTCCCCAACCTGCAGACAGCGTGTTCCAAAACTTCAGCTCTGCTGGAAAAGTTATATTCTGGGTAAGACACTGCAGTAGTGGGTATAAGGCACTGCAGTGGTGTGTGTAAGACACTCCAGTGGTGTGTGTGTGTGTGTGTGAGAGAGAGAGAGAGAGAGAGAGAGAGAGAGAGAGAGAGAGAGAGAGAGAGAGAGACACAGACAGAGACTAGTAGTGTGTATACAACACTGCAGTGATGTCTTTACACCACTGGAGTGTGTAAGACTCCAGTGGTGTGTAAGATCATGAGTATAACAGCAGTAGAACAGTGCTGCTACAGTCATGACCTACCAACACTACAGCACTGATATAAATGGTCTAGAAAACAGACAAATTGAACAATAAGACACTTGTGCAACATTATAAACCTTTATTGAGGAAATGTTTTGATAAACCCTTTATATCAGATCTGTCAGACAAGAAACACAGAGTAGGTTAGGTTAGGTTTTGTCAGGAAACAGGACAAGTGTTTTCTGACGCTGGTCAGATGATGACCCAGCAGCTGGAGCTTTTGGTGGGGTTTACAGGATGGAGAGAGGATGTGTGACAACGTATGATACAACCATCACGCTAACAGCTAGTGGTGACTGACGTGACACATGTAGTAGTGGCTGACAACACATTCACAGGTAGTGGTGAGTGACATGACACACTCACAGGTAGTGGTGAGTGACATGACACACTCACAGGTTGGGGTGATTGACATGATTGACACTAAATATTTTTTTTTAAATTTTAAATGCAAATGTCTTCAGCATGCTAATACGAATTTACCGCATTAGCATCTCTAATTCCTTGGATCAAGAACCCTTCATGAGGATCAAAGTGATCTCACCCCCCTCCCCCTCTCCTCAGAGGGTTGCACTGAGTGCCTAGAATGATCTCTGAGTCAGTCTAGAAGAATGAGGCAATACTTGCAAACGAGGACCACTGTCTCGACACAATGTTAAATAAAGGATCACACATACAGAAAATTGTGCTGGAGTGATTCTACATATTAAGAAATAATTACTTGAAATTGAAAAGCAGGCGGAAGGGAATGACTCGGCATGTATGTTGTACTTAGCCTCAACCATGTGTTGAAATTGTAGCCCGGGATGAGCAGCGTCCTTGTAAACACAGCCAGGAGACTAACACCCTCTTGTAGGCTTTAATAAGTCGTTAATAATAATGACGTAGTGATAGTGAGCGGCGTTAACTACCCTAATGTGAGGTGAAACACTCCGGGAGCCGAGCAAGACGCTGCCACACTGACTGTTATCAAGGCTACGGTTTAGGGGGAGTGCTGGCCACGATGCCTCACCATTATTTTGGGTCATAAATAGTGATCCTGGGTGTTTTTATTTCTCCAGGACCCACCTATTTTTTGAATCACCAGTGTAGGATGACCCCAGGGTTCCTTGGAATGATAGTGTAAATGAAGGCCCTCGAGACCTCCAGAGGGTCATCATGACGCCTGTGTTTTCTACACGACCACACTCCCACCAGCTAAATTATGCTATTACCCAGTTTTTGAAGTCTGATATTTTTCCCTCCTGTGCTCTCCTATTTCTCTCAGAGGTGTGTTTTACATAACCAGTTTTGTTTACTAAAGACTGCTGTGAGTCACAGTGTAGTAATTATGTGCATTTGTCAAATTTTGCGCTAGTACTGGAGACTTTTTGATGCTTACTTTTTTTGTGAAAAGTCACTTTGCCTGGCTTTTTCCAACCTTCCTTATATCTGTTGTAAGCAGGTATCTGTGGTACTGGACAGTAATGCCGATTAAGAGATAAAGAGTATCTAAACGAAGGCATGAGAAATTTTCTGAGTGAAATGGAATGGGAAGTGGAAGGCAGAACTGTACAAGACATGATGGATGTAATAGTCAGTGGTGAGATTTTTACCAAGCAGAGAGGCCAAGCACAGGAACAAGAGAGCTGGGAAAAATATAGAGCAAATGATAATGAAGAAAACTGAGAAACAAACAGGAGAACCAGAAACTAATATTCAAGAATAAGCAGGAAGGCTAAAAGACAGTCTGAAAATGAGTGTTAAAGACCATTAGAGAGCGAAAGTTTATACACAGCAACATAAGGAAAAAAAAAAGACTGTGAACGAGCAAGTGACAAAGCTGAGGAAAGAGAAAGGGACGCTAACAGTAATGACAAAGAAGTTTGTAAATGGCTTAACGAGAGATTGAAAGAAGACTTCACAGAGGAAAGTGGAGAACTACGGGAAGGCACCGTAGATAGAACAGACCAACAGGTAGAAAGTATTAACACAATAAAAGTAATAAGACTCGTACAAAAGCTGGATGTAGCACAAGCAGTGGGACTAGATAACATACCTCCATGGTGGAAATATAAACACAAATGCAGTATAATGTGATCCTTTATTGACAAAGTTTCACCCACACAGTGGGCTTTTTCAAGTCACACACGGATCTACCTGGGGTTGGAAGGTACGGGAGTATTTATAGTTCAGAATGTTGAGGTCAGGTGGAGAATGCTGCATCTGATGATCTACCGGGTGGGGTTATAGAGTCTTGGGTAGCTTGGCAGGGGTATTGGACAAGTTGTGAGTAGACCTTCTGCAGTGTTCTATGTTCTTATGTGGGTAGCGATGAAGAAGTTTCTTGGCGAGTGGTTCAGCTATGTTATAGAAGCCATTGCTCTGGTTGAAATTGTTGGTTATAGAGATAAACGATGATTCCAGGATTCTTCTGTATTGAGGTGTTGTCTTCTGTGGCTTAAGTCTTGAGTTTCTGTAGTTAATTAAATGGTTGTGTGAATTGCGATGTTGTACACAGGCATTCCTTGTATCGTCAGTCCTGCTTGCATATTGGTGTTCTGAAATACGTGTTTGGAGGTCTCTTGATGTTTCGCCCACATAAATTTGTTGCAGTCATTACAAGGATTATGTATCCCCCTGCAGGGATGGAGGCTTGTCCTGTCTACTACTGGTGATGTCCTTAAATGGTCGTGGTTGTGGAGGTAGATACTTGGAATGATGTTTTGGCAAGATGTTGGAAACATGTTTGGGCAATGGAGTTGGTGGGAAGGACTATGTATCTCTTCTCGGCAGTGTCTTCTCTGGGTGTGTTGAAGATGTTTAATGCTCGCCGTCTGCAGTCTCTGATAAAGTGACGAGGATAGTGGAGTTTTAGAAAATACTTTTCAATTATAGTGCATTCTTCCTCAAGGAACTCGTTGCTGCAGATTCTGAGTGCACGCAGGAAGAAGCCATAATTACACACTTTTGGGTTTTTGGGCGTCGTGGTGAGAGTAGAAGTGGAGAAGATCTTTTTTGGTTGGTGGGTTTTCGATGGGTTTTTAAAAACGAAGTTCGGGGTCAGCTTTGCAGGTAGAACATAAAGGGAAAAGGAAGAGTGTTGTCGACTTCTTCTTCAAGTGTGAACTGGATTAAAGGGATCGACCTGGTTGAGCTTGTCTTGGAGAGCTTGAACGTTGAAAGCGTTAAGGAGTTATGAGGAGAATGTCGTCAACATAACGGAGCCAGGTGACAGACGAAGGGAATAATGGTGGAGAAACGTTCGGTTCTAGTTTGTTTCCATGTATAGGTTCGCAGGACTGCACTGAGTGGCGAACCCATGGGTAGTCCAAAAGTCTGCTGAAGAGGTGATTTTCGAAAGAGAAACACTTTAAAGCCAACACATAGTTTCAACAAGGTCGATGAAATCGCTGGCTGGAATGGGAAGATCAAGTGAATCGTCAATTTTCCTGCGCAAGAGATCGATGGCTTGTCTAGTAGGTACTTTAGTGAATAGGGAAGTCACTCAAGGCTGGAAAGTTTCTTGTTCCTGATGTTGATGTTTCGAATGCGATTGAGAAGATCACCTGAGTGTTTGAGATGTGCTGGACTGATAGTGCCCTCTACAACTAACCCAAATGGACAAAACCTTACTAAAACTTTTCTTCAAAGGAAATCGGCCGCATTTGAGGGGGTCAGACAAGGGAAGAAACTTCTGCACACCATGCCCAGCAACCCCAGACCTGCCAGAATGTACGGGCCCGCCAAAGACTCACAAGCCTGGTATCCCACTGAGGCCCATATCCTCGGGAATAGGCAGTGCTCCACACCAGCTCTCAGGAATCTCGCCCCAAAACCCCCTCTCTAAACTCTTGGGCACTAATCAGTCCAGCACATCTCAAACACTCAGGTGATCTTCCCCAATCGCATTCGCAACATCAACATCAGGAACAAGAAACTTTCCAGCCTTGACGTGACTTCCCTATTCACTAAAGTACCTACTAGACAAGCCATCGAAACTCTTGCGCAGGAAAATTGACGATTCACTTGATCTTCCCATTCCAGCAGCGATTTCATCGACCTTGTTGAACTATGTGTTGGCTTTACGTGTTTCTCTTTCGAAAATCACCTCTTTCAGCAGACTTTTGGACTACCCATGGGTTCGCCACTCAGTGCAGTCCTGGCGGGGAAACCAATACATGGAACTTCTAGAAACCGAACGTTTCTCCACCATTATTCCTTCGTCTGTCACCTGGCTCCGTTATGTTGACGACATTCTCCCCATAACTCCTAAACCTTCAACGTTCAAGCTCTCCAAGACAAGCCAACCCGGTCGAGCCTTCAATCCAGTTCACACTTGAAGAAGAGTCGACAACACTCTTCCCCTTTTCCCTTTATGTTTACTCTGCAAAGCTGACCACGAACTTCGTTTTAAAGTCTATCGAAAACCCACCAACCAAAACGATCTTCTCCACTTCTCTCTCACCACGACGCCAAAACCAAACGTGGTGTAATTATAGGCTTCTTCCTGCGTGCACTCAGAATCTGCGCAACGAGTTCCCTTTAGGAGAATGCACTATAATTGAACAAGTATTTTCTAAACTCCACTATCCTCGTCACTTCATCAGAGACTGCAGACGGCGAGCATTTTAAAAATCTTCAACACACCCCGAGAAGACACTGGGCCCTAAGAATACATAGTCCTTTCCCCAACTCCATTTCCAAACATTTTTTCCAACATCTTTTTCCAAAACATCATTCCAAGTATCTACCTCCACAACCACGACCATCAAGGACATCACCAGTAGTAGACAGGACAAGCCTCCATCCCTGCAGGGGTTACATAATCCCTTGTAATGACTGCAGCAAATTATAATGTGGGCGAAACATCAAGAGACCTCCAAACACGTATTTCAGAACACCAATATGCAAGCAGGACTGACGATACAAGGAATGCCTGGTACAACATTTCAATTCACACAACCATTTAATTAACTACAGAAACTCAAGACTTTTCGCCACAGAAGACAACACTCAATACCGAAGAATCCTGGAATCATCGTTTATCTCTATAACCAACAATTTTAACCAGAGCAATGGCTTCTATAACATAGCTGAACCCCCTCGCCAAGAACTTCTTCATCGCTATCCCACATAAGAACATAGAACACTGCAGAAGGTCTACTCACAACTTGTCCCCAAAACCCCCGCCTAGCTACCCAAGACTCTATAACCCCACCCGGTAGATCATCAGATGCAGCATTCTCCACCTGACCTCAACATTCTGAACTATAAATACTCCCGTACCTTCCAACCCCAGGTAGATCCGTGTGTGACTTGAAAAAGCCCACTGTGTGGGTGAAACGTTGTCAATAAAGGATCACATTATACTGCATTTGTGTTTATATTTCCATTGTGTCGGTATTTTATACCATTTATTTCCATACCTCCATGGTGCTGAAAGGAGCATAACTGCGTGACCCATTAATAGCAGGACAGCTGCCAGAAAATTAAAAATGGCAAATGGCGTTCCTATATATGAAAAGGCGGACAGACACGAGGCCTTGAATTACTGGCCAGTATGTCTAACAAGAATATTGTCAAAGGTTCTGGATAAGAGAGTACGAAAAAGAATACTGGGACACTTGGAGAGAAGATAATTCTTTATGGAAAAGCAGATTGGATTTAGGGATGGAAAATCCTGTCTTGCGAATCTGCTGGAATTCTGCGACAGAATCACAGTAATAAAGCGAGAAAGACAGGGATGTGTGGATTGCATTTTCTTGGGTTGTATAAAAGCATTTGATACAGTACCACACCAAAACAGTTCAGAAATTAAGAACAAGCAAGGGTAAACGGAGTACTTAAGTGACAGAAAACAGTGCAACAGTAAGGGATGAAACATCCGAATGGGAGAAAATAAGGACTGAGGTTCCGTAAGGATCAGTGTTAAGACCACTATTGTTCTTAATGCAAGTGAATGACCTATCAGAGGGGACTGAATCCTATGTGTCACTGTTTTCTGACGATGTAAATGTTGACCAAAGAGAAGAATAAGAAGAGGAGAGGACGGTGGTAAACCCCGGAGAGACCTCAACCGACTGGAAATGTGGTCATTAAGTTTAACCCAAGTAAATGTAACAAAAACGCAGACTGGAGAAAAACTGCAAATATCAGGAGGGGGGGATATAACACCAAGCATTTCGTTAAAATTGCACATTAACCATATAACGGCAGCGGTATATGCAAGATTAACAAACCTCAGACTAGCATTCAGGAACATGAATAAAGCATACTTCAGAATCCGGCATATATATTACGCCAATCATTGAGTATGCAGCCCCAGCATGGAGCCCACACCTTGTCGAGCACGTGAAGAAACTGAGAAAGATCCAAAGGTTTACAAGCTGGCAAATACCAGAACTGAGAGGAGTGTACTATTATAAGAAGAGGTTGAAAGAACTGAACTTGACGATCTTTATACAAAATCTTAAGAAGTATTGATAGTTGTGATAAGGACTGATTGTTTGAATTAAGAGGACCAGGATCAAGAGGACATAGGTGGAAACTGAAGACTCAGATGTACCAGGCAGATGTAGTGAAGTATTTCTTAAATTTGAGGATAGTTCAAGAGTGGAATGACCTGGGTGAGGCAGCATGACTTAACCAACCTAAGTTAAACTAACCTAACCTAAAATAACCAACGAATCTAACTTAATCTAACCTAACTAACCTAAGCTATCCTAAAGTAACCTAACCAACCTAGCCTAAGCTAAACTACCGTAACCTATCCTAACATAACGAACCTAAGCTAACCTAAATTAACCAGCCTAAGGTAACTTAAACTAACCTAAGACAGCATAACATTAGTAAACCTAAGTGAGCATAATTAGTTAAAAATTAACATTTTCATTGTTACATGTCTAATAAAATTTTGGAGCCAGGAGAAAACATAAAGAAAGAAATTAATTATCTGCTTCGCGACGATAAAGAAAAAGTTTTATTAAGAAAATTGAGGCTGATGAAACTTGGGCTTGGCCCAAAACAGTGAGTGAGGCATAGACAGCGTTAGAGAACACTGTGGGGGGTAAGTGCAACACTGTGGGGGGTAAGCAACAGGAAGGGTAGAGCAACACTGTGAAGGGTATGCAACACTGTGAAAGTGAAACATTGTGAAGGTAAGCAACCGGGAAAGGGGGTAGTGAAACCTGTAAAGGGTAGTGAACATTGGAAGGGGGTTAAGAAACACTGTGAAGGTATGCCATTGTGAAGGGTATGCCACGTGAAGGGGTAGTGCTACCTTAAAGGGAAAAGGAACACTGGAAAGGGTATGAAACATTGTGGGGGGTATGCAACACTTTTAAGGGTAGTGCTAAAACTTGAAGGGAAAGGGGGCAACACTGTGAAGGGGTAGAGCAACACTGTGAAGGGCAGACCCAAACACTGTAAAAGGGTTGAAACACTGTAAAGGGTAAGCAACAACTGTGAAGGGCAAGCAACACTGTAAAGGTTAGGAAACCACTGGGAAGGGGTAGTGAAACCACTGAAGGGAAAGGCAACACTGTAAAGGGCAGAGCAACATGTGAAGGGTAAAAACACTGTGAAGGGCAGAGCAACATGTGAAGGGTAGTGCAACACTGTGAAGGGTAAGAAAACACTGTAAAGGGGAAAAGGAAACACTGGGAAGGGTATGCAACACTGTGAGGGTAAGCAACACTGTAAGGTATGCAACACGTGAAGGGAGAGCAACACTGTAAGGGGGTAATGCAACACTGTGAAGGGTAGTGCAACACTGTGAAGGCAGGAAAACACTGTAAGGGTAGAGCAACACTGTAAGGTAGTGTAAACTGTGAAGGGGTGTGCAACACGGAAGGGAGTCAACCTGTGAAGGGCGGCAAACTTAAAGGGGCGGAAACACGTGAAGGGGGAGAGCAACCTGTAAAGGGGTTAAGAAAACACGGTTGAAGGCAGTGGCCCCTGTGAAGGGCAGTGCAACACTGGAAGGGTAGTGTAACACTGTAAAGGGTAAAAAACACGTGAAGGGTGTGAAACACGTGAAGGGTAGAGAAAACACTGTGAAGGGCAGTGCAACACTGTGAAATGCGGAACACTGTGAAGGGTGAGAAACACTGTAAAGGGCAGTGCACACTGTAAAGGGGTAGGCAACATGGAAGGGCATGCAACACTGTGAAGGGGCAGTGCAACATGTAAAGGGGTAGTGTAACACTGTGAAGGGTAGTGCAACCGTGGGGGCAGTGCAACCTGTGGGGGGTAGTGAAAACACGTAAAGGGGTAGAGAAACCCCTGTAAGGGGTTAGTGCAACACGTGAAGGGCAGTGCAAACTGTAAGGGTAGTGCAACACTGCAAAGGGGTATGCAACACTGTGAAGGGTAGGAAACACTGTGAAGGGCAGTGCAACACGTGAAGGGTAGTGTAACACTGTGGGGGGTAGTGAAACACTGTAAAAGGGTAGAGAAACACTGTGAGGGTAGTGCAACACTGTGAAGGGAGTCCAAAACACGGGGGAGTGCCCCCTGTGAAGGGTAGTGAAAAACCTGTAAAGGGGTAAAGCAAACTTGGGGGGTTGAGCAACATGTGAAGGGTAGAGCACACTGGAAGGGTAGAGAAAACCCTGTAAAGGGCAGTGCAACATGTAAAGGGTATGCAACACTGGAAGGAATTTAACACGGGAAAGGGTAGTGCAAAAATTTAAAGGGTAGGCAACACTGTAAAAGGGTAGTGCTGCATGTGAAGGTATGTAACGCGTGAAGGGGCAGTGAAACCCCAGTGAAGGAAGGGACAAGTAAAGGGGTAGTGAAAACACTGTAAAGGGTATGTAACAATGTGAAGGGTGTGAAACACTGGGAAGAGTAGTGCGCCTGAGGGGTATGCAACCGAGGTAGTGAAACAGTGAAGGGTATGCAACACTTGAAGGGTAGTGTAACATGTGAAGGGAAGTGAAACATGTAAAGGGGGGTATGCAACACGGGAAAGGGTAGTGCAACACTGGAAGGGCATGAAACACTGTGAAGGTAGTGTAAACTTGAAGGGTAGTGCCAACAATGTGAATGGTGGGCAACACTGTGAAGGGAGTGCAAACACTGGAAGGGTAGTGTAACACTGTGAAGGAAGTGCAACACTGTGAAGGGTAGTACAACACTGTGGGGGGTATGCTACCTGTAAAGGGTAGGGGCAACACGTGGGGGTAGTTAACACGGAAGGTAAGCAACACTGTGAAGGGTAGTGAACGCGGGAAAGGTTAGTGCCATGTAAAAGGTTTAAAACACTGTGAAGGGTAGTGCAACAGGAAGGGTATGCAACACTGTAAGGGGTATGCAACACTGTGAAGGGTAGGGGAACACGGGAAAGGGGTATGCAACACTGTGAAGGGGTATTGCTACATTGAAGGTAAGTGCAACACTGTGAAGAGTAGTTAACACTGTAAGGGTAGTGAACACTGTGAAGGGTATGCTACACTGTGAAGGGTGCAACACGTGAAGGAGTGCACACTGTGAAGGGTATGCAACAATGTAAAGGGTATGCTCCTGTAAAAGGGTATGAAACACTGGGGGAAAGAAAACACGTGAAGGGCGTGCAACACTGAAGGGTAGAGCAACACGGAAAGGTAGTGTACATGTGAAGGTATTGCAGCACTGTGAAGGGATGTAACACTGTAAAGGAAATGTAACCCTGTAAAGGGTAGTGTAACACTGGAAGGGTAATGCAACACGAAAAGGGTAGTGCTACACGTAAAGGATAGGCAACCTGTGAAGGGTAGAGCAACACTTAAAGGGTAGGGCTACACGTGAAGGGTAAGCAACATGTAAAGGGTAGTGTACATGTAAAGGGGTATGCACCTGTGAAGGGTGTGCTCCTGTGAAAGGGTAGTGAAAAATTGTGAAGGGTAAGCAACATGTGGAAGGGAAAGGCAACTTTTGAAGGTATGCTACCGGGAGGGGTGAGAAAAGACTGTAAAGGGGTAGTGTCCCTTGGGAAGGGGTAGTGCAACACTGTAAGGGTAGCGAAACATCGGGGGTATGAAAACACTGTGAAGGGGTAGTGCAGCACGGAAGGGTAGTGTAACACGGGAAGGGCAGTACAACACTGTAAAAGATAGTGAAACACTGACAGGGGGAGCAAGACTGACAGGGACAACACGACAGGAAGGAACACTGACGGAAACAAAACTGGCGGGAAGCAACACGGGCAAAAAGCCCCTTTTTTTGCAAACAACACTTTTAGGAAGCAACCCGGCAGAAGAAACCCTGCCCGGGGGAGAAACACTGGCAGGAAGCAACACTGCCCGGGGAAACACTGGCAGAAGCAACACTGCCCGGGAAGCAACACGGGCAAGAAGAAACTTTGGCAGAAACACACGGGCAAACAGCACGGGCCGGAAAGCAGCAGGCAAGAAGCAACACTGGCCGGAAGCAGCACGGGGCAAGAAGAAAACACTGCCGGGAGCAACAGGGCAGGAAGCAACCTGACCGGGAGCAGCACGGGCAGGAAGCAACATGATTTGGGGACAGCACTGGGGGAAGCAACACTACTGGGAGCAGCAATGGCGGAACACCCACGCGGGGAGCAGCAATGGCAGGAACAACATGAGGGGAAAGCAGCAATGGCGGGAACAACATACCGGGAGAAACACTGGCGGGAAGCAACACGCCCGGGAGCACATGGCAGGAAGCAACACGACGGGGAGCAGCACTGGCAGGAAGCAACACGACTGGGGCAGCAAGGGCAGGAAGCAACACGACTGGGGAAAAGGGGGGCAAAAGCAACACGGGCGGGAAACAACACTGGGGGGAACAACACTGAAGACAGCACGGCGGAAGCACACTGACCGGAGAAACACGGCAAAGAAAAACCGACCAAGAGCACGGGCAGGAAGCAACATGACGGGAGCAGCCTGCGGGGAAGCAACACTGAAGGGAGCAGCAATGGCAGGAAGCAACACTGACTGGACAGCAATGGCAGGAACAACATTTGACTGGGGCAGAAATGGCGGGAAACAACCTGCCCGGGGAGCAAACGGCAGGAAAAACACTGCCCAGGGCACAGGGCAGGAAGCAACACTGACCAGGAGCGAAAGGCAGGAAGCAACACTGCCCGGGGAGCAACACTGGCAGGAAAGCAAACTTTGGGCGGGAAAGAAAACATTGGAAGGAAGCACCTGGCAGGAAACACACGGCGAAACACTGCCCCGGGAGCAGCACTGGCGGAAAGTAACCTGCCCTGAGCAGCTTTGGCAGGAAGCAAAAGACGCGAGCACACTGGCAGGAAGCAACCTGAGGGGGAGCAGCACTGGCAGAACAACACTGACTGCCAGCACACGGGCAGAAGCAAACTGCGGGGAGCGCACTGGCGGGAAGCAACACGACGGGAAAGCAAATTTGGCGGGAAGCAACACTGCCCCGGACAACTCTGGCGGGGAACAACACTGACCGAGAGCAACACTGCGGGAAGCAACAATGGGGGAAAAAAAACACGGGCGGGAAAACACTGCCCGGGGGAGTAGCACTGGCGGGGAAGTAAATGCCGGGAGCAGCATTGGCGGGGAAGAACACGACCGGGGAGCAGCTTTGGGCAAAGCCCTGGGAGCAGCAGGGCGGGAAGCAACACTGTCGGGAGCAACACTGGGGGGAGCAACACTGCCCCGAACAACGGGGGGAAAAAAACAACCTGCCGGGAAACCTGGCGGGAAAAACAAGGGCAGAAAAAACACTGACAGAGAGCACACGAAGAGAGCAAACTGAAGAGAGCAACATGACAGGAGCAACACTGACAGAGAGCAAACACTGACAGGAGCACACTGACAGGAGCAACACTGACAGGGAGCAACACTGACGGGGAGCAACACGCGGGGAAAACATGACGGGGAGAAACACTGCGGGACAACAAAAGGGGAGCAACACTGAAGGGAGCAACACTGACAGGGACAACACTGACAGGGAGAAAACACTGACGAGAAACACTGACAGGGAGCAACCGACGGGAGCAACATGACAGGGAGCAACACTAAAGGGGAAAACACGACAAGAAAACCTGACAGGACAACACGGGACAGGGAGCAACGCACGGAAAAGAAAATTGTGGGATAAGGAAGAAGGGATGAGGGGAAAAAAATATAAAATGGCCAAGTAAAAAGAGGAGAAGAGAAAAAAGAAGAGAGAGAGAGAGGAGAGAGAGAGAGAGAAAGAGAGGAGGATAAAAAAGCCCCCGGTAAAAATTTATAAAATAAAAGAGAAAAAGAGAAAAGATGAATTAAAAAAGGGTGTAAGTATAGAGGTCTACAGTGAAGACATAATACTAGAAAGAAAGTAGGTTTGGTACAACGGGGTTTCACATCAAAAGCAACAGCGTTCTCCGTCCAAAGATTCACAAAATATTTTTTTTTACAACCAGTTCCCTAAAATCATTTTTCCCTTGGACTACTCCTTTTTGCATCATTGGAACTCCGTATGTTTTTGATTGCAACCAAAAGGGCCAAAGGGGTATCTTTCAACCCCCCGTGGTTGTTTTGCTCTTTACGCCTTTTCGCGATTTTGCATTTTCACCACACACACACACACACACCACACCCCCACACACAACACAACACACACACACACGCACGCCGCACACCACACACCCCCCCACACACACACACACACACCATACACAGGTCCAAAAAAAAGGGAAGGAGGGGGGGAAGGAAAGTAGTAATTGGTAAAAATGGAGGAGCGGATAGCTAAGAGGGGAAGTGGGAAGTACAGGCCTTTTACACAAAAGCTAGATACAGTCTTGAAGAAAAACCAAAAGCCGAAACAGATTGGGAAGACAAAACAATTCAGACGTACATCGGGAAATTAAAGTCAGGGGGCCGAAAGGGATGGAAAGCAAAAACGGAAATGCCGACGGGAAGGCCCTATCAACCCACGGGGGCCGGGGAAAAGGCCCGACACACTGAGATCAAACGACAGGTCTGAAAAACAATGAGGGAAAATTCAGAGTAGGCGCGAAAAGGGGGATGGAAAGAAACAACGGAGACATGCCTTTCACAAGGGACCTATCAACCCACGGGGGGCCGGGGAAAAGCGAAGCACACTAAGATAAAGCGCAGCCCAAAGAAAAAAAGGGTTTGTTTATCGGGGTTTCTAACACCCAACTGCAGTACACGGGACAGGGGCCGGGAAAAAGACAGTCCACTAAGAAAAGATGTTTCAGATTGACGGGACTAAAGGGCAAAAACATGTCGGGAAGGAAACAAAATCCCTAAAGGGAACAGATGGAGATCGTGGGGAGGAGGAAAGGGCGGGTCGTTTTTGTGTAGGGGCTCCAAGAAGCCAAAGGGGGGCCCAACTTTGAAGAAATAAAACGGGAGAGAAAAAAGTTTTGAAGGCATATGAAAACAATGGGGAGGGCAATATGACCCAGGTGAAAAAATTTTCAGAAAATTGGGTGGTTTGCGAGGGGAAAAGGATACGGCCTGCCCAAGTAACTTCAAGGAAAAATCAGTTCGCGGGGATTCTGCAAGAGAAAGCAAGACTGAGAGACAAAGAGGGTACCAGGAGAGTATCCTCGACCGCGACAAACACAAAAAGAAAAGGAAATACACGAAAGAGGGGGTACAGAGACGCAAAGGAGGAACGGAAGAAAATGAAAATGAGCGGGGCCCCCGACCAGGGGGAAGGGAAAAACACACCCACAGAATCCCCCACCAAAAGACCCCCCCGCGCTTTCCCCAACGAAACTGAGCAACCAACCCCAAACCCACTACTGTTCCCCTCTGCCCCCAAACCCCCATATCACAAACCTCCCCCAACAGCTGCCCTTATGGGCATTCGACCCCCCCCCCCTCAAAAAATACCCCCCACACCACAGCCCATTAGGCCCCCCACCAAAGGGTCCCCTCCCCCCAACCCCCCTATCTTGCTGACCACAATGATAGAAAAAAACTAAAGTTTGGTCCAAATGCGGGGGAATAATGAATAAACATGAGGAGTGGGAAAGAAAAAAACAGTGAAAAATCCCCCGACATCATAAACAGCACAGAAAAAAACTCGCTGGGTAATAAAAGACAAACTTCCCAACAGGAATCAGATCCTGAGGAAATAGAAGGATAAGGGGAGGAGGGGGTTGCACTGCTCATAAAAAAACCAATGGGGGTTTTTTAGGAAATGGGGGGCATGGCAGATTGGGGGGAAAAAAAAGCACATTTTAGGTACAATTAGTCCGGAGAACATAAAGTATCCCTTGGATGATTTAACCCCCACAGAATGCAGGAGGCCAAAAGGGGGGGTACGAAGAAAACAACAGGGGGATTGGACACACTGGCTGAGGTGGCAAGAAAAGCTCACTCGGGGAGAGCAAATTACTGTAATGGGGGATTTCAACCACAGGGGAAACATGGGGAAAAAATGGAGCCCATGGGGGCCCCAAAACAGGAGACAAAGATGATGGATGTGGTACTTGAAAACCTCAGCTAAAGTCGGGACACAACCAAAAGAGAGGGAGGAGACCAGCAAACTGGATTTGTTTCACCCGACAGTTCAACTCGGGACATCACTTCGAACCCCCCTTTGGGGCTAGCGATCAGGGTTTCTGATTTTTACTTATAGAGAGTTACAAGTGGAGAAGGAACAGGAACTGAAGGGGGCAGGGCCAAACTAAAAAATGGGGACTACACAGGATAGAAACTTCCCGCAGGAGGGTTTAGTGGGGCAGAGAAATGGGAGGAAAAACAGTAAACAGTGATGGGAATTGGGCAACAAAGTGCAAAGGAGGCAGAGGGAAAATTTGTTCCCAAGGGGAAAAAGAAAAAAATAGGAAAAAACCCAAGACGAGTCCTGGTTTACCCGAAGGTGTAGGGGGGCAAAAGCAAGTGAAAAAAAAGAATGGAAAAGGTACAGGGGGCATAGGACCCAGGGAAAAAAAGAGATTAGTAAAGAGCCAAAACGAGTATTCCAGATAAGGAGGGAGGCCCCGAACAGAGAAAACGACATAGCATCGAAAATCTCGACCCCAAACTGCTGTATAGCCACATTAGGAAAAGACAACATCAAGGACCAGGTGAAAAAGGCTGAGGAAAAAGGTGGGGAACCTCACAAGAAACACAAAGGGATTGAGGACTCCCGAGATTTAAGGAAGTATTTACAGTAGAGACAGGAAAAGGGCTCGGGGGACAGACCAGAGGGGGCACCAACAAGGAA